>CM045772.1:97164797-97651828 GCA_025200525.1 Camellia lanceoleosa | reverse complement strand
TTAATTTATTATTTAATTGTGCAGTTTAATCATTATTATTTTAATTATTATTGTGCAATTTATTATTTTAATCATTATTATTTTTTATTATTTAATTGTATAATTTACATTAATAAATCAATTGTTAATCATTATTCGTTTAATTGCTTTATTTGATATTAATTGAAATAAATTTATTAAATTATTGCAATTTATTTAATTGATTATTTTTGTTTTTAATTGGTAAAATTGGAAATAAATTTATTTTTATTTTAACTAATAATTTATTATTTTGGCTGAAGTATTGTATTTATTGATATTTAATAAAACTAATTATTATTTTAGTTTTAATTTTATTTTTTAATATTTATTTTTAAATAAATTGTTTTCATTTATTTTGAAAGTAAATATAATTCTAAATAAATTATTTTAATGTGTTTCTTTTGTTTTTTCAATTTATTTTCTAGGGTTTGGCCTTTCAAATATACAATTTGCGATGACCCGGCGCTAAGGGTTTTGAGTTCGTGATGTGAAGCTTAGGCCCGAGCTTCATTCGTTCAAATGAGCCGGTGAAGCAGCGATCGTGATGGCAGCAGCCTTTGATCGTGATGGTTGACGGAGGCAGGAATGTGAGCTTGGCAGGCTTCACAGTTTAGAGGAGAGAAATCATAATCTCTAAATTATCAGGAAATCGCCTCTCGGTGCAGCGTCGCTTCAAGCTCTCTCTCGCTCATGGTGTGAGCAGTTAGACAAACGCAAGTTTATATCTTGGCAATTTGCAGTAATTCTTTCAATTTTTGAAAAGGGCATTTAAGTCATTTGCCCTTCTTAACCAACTGTCTTGCATTCTAAGTTGTAATTTTTAAGCACCTCCCGTGGGCAATCCTCGTCAATTTAAGTCGAAATTTGACTTAAATTAGTTGCTGGTAATTATGGTCATAAGTTGTACCGAACAACCAATCAATAACCTAATTTAAGCTAAAAGAGATTGGTTAAGTTGAGAAAAAGTTCTACCAAACACAACACATTAAAGGGATAAAAGATTGCCCATTAGATTAGATATAATGACGTGTAAGAAATCCAATAAGTGGGTTGAATCAACATCCTAATATATAGTGACAAAAATGCGCCGCAGGCTCTAACGAACAATCATTCTGTAGTATTGTATGACCAAATGGCATTAGTGCAAACTCAACTGTCATGATAGAAGATTTTTCTTAAAATAATCAACTACTACATGACAACCTGAATGAATAAAAAGTGTTGAAAAGAATTTAGATCTTTTATTTATAAGACACTAAGTACAAAAATTTATAGAATTTTAGAGACTTGCCCAACATCCTTACTGAGATAAAACACTATATATTTTGAACTAAAAAGCCAAAAATAAACAAACTAGATGATCAAAGATAAAGCGAGCTACTCTACAATATTTGATTTTATTTTCTCAATAAATTTATTCCAATAAAGTCCATCCTTTCAGTACATATATTAAATGACCAACCACATTAACTTGTTATAAATATTTTTCATTAAAACAAAACTCCTAATAAAACAATAACTAAAAAGAAGAGACCAATACCTGCCACGAAGCATCCATAAACATGTGTGAGATTAACATATATTTTAGTAAAAGAAAATATACAAAAATATGGTACCACCAAAAAAGTTCTAGTATTTACTTAAAAAATTAGTTCGAATTAAAAACTATTAACATGAGTTAGTGCTTGTCAGGTTTTAGACAAAGTTCTTTGAGGGAGGGCTATGGTATTTCCTTGCCTCTTAATGGAGAAAGACCTTTATATAACAAGAGAGGGTGTTTAGTCATTTAGAGGCTTTTCATTTGGATTCTTCTCATGTTCTTCTTCTTCTTAACATCTTCTTAATCCTGGCCACTAAGGTTTCTTTCCTTTGAATCAAAAGGTCAAAACTAAGTGTTTCTTTCCACATACTCTGCTTTATTGTATCTTCTGGACGCATTGTAAGCAAGCAAATCTCTTGTTTGGTTTGGTGCCCTAAACTCTAAAGTAATTAATCAACTCTCTACAGAAGTCAACACCTTTGAGTTCCTGAAAACTTATTGAACAAATTTATGTGGTGGTTCAATTAAATATTTATTTGCTTCTAAATAGTAAGATTTTTTTTTTTTTTTTTTCATTTGGTGTTTCACTTAAGATAACATAAGCATTCCAATTGATAAATGAATAAAATAACACCTAATAAATTTTTCCATACGGTTCTTGCTGAATAAACAAATGGCAATCCTATGTCTCAAATCATCTCTTCCTTCTTTATACTAGATCAATCTTTCCACTACACAATCATGTTAAAAATATTTATCGTAGTAATACGATATATGTAATTTGAGACAAGAGAATAGGGACAAGATTGTGTAAAACTCTTGTGTTGACAATAAGTGTGGTAAGTGTGGAGGATTTAAAGTTAGAGTACTCTTGTGGAGTTATAAGCAATTGTAAAACTAGTCTTTGGGTGGCATCAAGTTATTTGGCCAAAGCTAGAGTTGGTTTCTCTCACCAACATTATGCTTTGTTCCCCCCTTTTTTTTCCTTTTCTGTGTCCTTGTATTGAGTGTAAACTCATATATAATATAGTGATTTCTTCACATCAATAAAAGATTTTTCTTCTTGATCGAAAAAAAAAAAATAGGAAAGATGCTCCCTGGCATAGTAAACTGGGATTAAAATTTCTACTACTTTAACTTTTTTTTCTTAACCTCACATAAATCTCACAAACCTTAGGGCAAGGTACCCTTAACACCAATATGATGAAGCTTTTAGTCTTAGTGGTTGCTTAGGTACTACTTGGTAAAAGTGAAAGCTTCTTGATTCAATTCTTATAGAAAAGAATTTGATATATTCTTATTTACCTTACGTAAATAGCATGTAGAGATGAACGAATAATTGCATACTGAAGAGGGATATTGTCACGGTGTTAATCTTTTTTAAAATTAAAATTTTTTTTTTATCTATTTACTCCAATTGGTTTAGGATATTGTAATTGGTTTAGGGGATTTGGATGACATCTTTTCATATTTATTATGGTATTTGAGAGGCAACATAAATGGCTATTTGTGATTAATGGAAGATGTTTTCTCAGTATATAACCCATAATTTTTCTGTGTACATAGATTCCTCTCTCTTTTTTCATTTGTTTGTTTTTTTTTTATTTTAAAAGGCCTATAGATTTTGGAACATTACTAATTTAGTAACTTTTGGCTATTTGAGTTAAAATGTGATGTACAAAAATTAGTATATTTGGAATAACACAACACTAGAAAAAGATGTGCAAAAAATGAAGAGAAAAGGAATCTTTGACTTTTTGGTATGAGTTGTTGGCTTTTTGGCACGCAGCCAACTTTTTTGACTTTTGGCTAAATAACCTCCTCTTCCTTAAGCGAGCTAAGCGCCTCTTCTTCAAACATGCTATTCAGTACTCCTTGCTTGGTTAAAGAGGATGTGATATACAAAAATTAAGTAAGAATCATACATGGAAGCAACTTGGCTTTTTTAATTTAAAAGATGTGCAAAAATGAAGATAAAAGTGGAATTAGCAAGCTAACTATTTGGAATGAGTTGTTGGCTTTTTGCTTTTTTAGTAACTTTTGATCTTTGGCTGTAATAGCTTCTGTCAAATTGACAAATAAGTCTTTCTAAAATCCCAACTCAAAGGATGGCAGTCCTTGTAGAGCGCTTCGCTCATTTATGGGGCTTAAAAAATGGGAATAAACTACTCAATCAACCAACTAGTTTGGAAATCAAATTGCTGTGGGCTTAACTGATGTTAACCAAAAAGTTTTATTCTCATTAAGTATGTTCCCAATATAAAAAAGTAATGCTTGTAGAAAGAGGAGAAATAAAACACACAAGAACATCACAGCTTGGCTTACAAACAATAGAAATCTCATTATCGACATATCCTTGCATGACATAAACATCAACACAAACATTGACAATGAGGAGAGAGACCGAAATGCAGGATTTCAGTGAGTGAAAGTGATACAAGAGGATTTATACCTAAATTGTTTTTTGAGGAGAGTTGGAAGATGCAGTTCAGAAAAAATCGCGATGGTGTAGGGCCCCCAGGTAGGTGAGACATTGTAGAACAAGACTGAGTATGAGAAATCAAAGAGAAAAAAGGTAGACACGGGGAGATATAAACAGAGAGAAACTATTATAAGTTGAAAAAATACCTAGATGAATCAAAATACGGCGAAGATCGAATGCAGGTGACAAAATGCATTTTACTCAAGGTCGGCGCGGTAAGGCAGTGAGGTGACATGGTATGCTTGATCGGCTTTGATCGAATTCGATTGAGGTGTGAAAAGGCGTCATATTTATGATTTATAATGTGTTTTTCTGGAATTAGTAAAAGTTATCCCCACCAACCCGTTGGCTTCGGCTAATGTCTATATCACGATTTAGATACCAAAATCGACCATCGTTTTAGTATCAAATGACGACAAATTATATTAGTTTGCCGAAGATCATATGGTACTTCCCGCACTAGATTTTATTCTCCTATACATATTTTTGGTGACAAAATTGTAATTTGGTCGCAAAAAATTACTTATTTGCAAACAAAAATTTTGATCCGTAGAATAGAAAAAAATTTATCTACGCAAATTTTAATTGGTGTTGGTAAGTCAAATGTCATTTTTGCGACCAAGAATTTTTTAATGGCTCCAAAAGTGGCTCAAGAATATGTAAATTCTTATAGCTGGATCATCTGGTTCAAATTCGAGGAATTGCAAGTCGGAACTAGCTTCTTTAGATGACTGATACATTATTTATGAGAAAGGCAATCGTTAGGAAGCAAAGCCACTTTCCTATACGATAAAACCTGCAGCGTTACCCCATATAAACAAGAGAAACTGGCTATTTAGTGCTCAATAGAATCATGCCCTAACATATATAAAATCAAATTTGGAAAGGAAGAGACTTTTGAGGATCAAATTATATCATGGTGCTCTACATCTTGATACAGGTAAAAAGCTTCATTCCAATTAGCCTAAAAACTTCATATATATATATATATATATCACTTAACCTAAATTAAGATTAAAAAGGCATGGGGATTGAGGCCAAACTACCACTTGTCCAATCAATGTAAGGTGAATGAAACACATGGACATGTAATTACGTAGTAGCTTCTTCACGTCAATTCTATGTATTTGTTGATTGAGAAAAATGCAAATAAAAATGTTAAAGAGCCAAAAGATTTAGGGTTTGTTTGGCTTAATTGTTTGATTAAAAAATATATATATAAAAAGATAAAATAGGCTAAATAAGTTAATAAGACAAAATATCACATCTAAATTATAATTATTTCTATTTTTTTTCTTATAAAATTCAAAAAAATCAAAAAACTAAACCAAACAAACTTTTAGTCCTAGGTCTCGTTTAGGAATACTTTTTCGCTTTTTATGAAAAGATGTGCAAAAGTAGAGAGAGTGATGTGACAATTTATAGTGACTTTTGACTTTTTAGCTAAAATATGTAATACCAAATGAGACCTAAAATAGCCAACTAAAAAAAAAAAAGCCAATTGCCAAACAATAACTTAGACTTTATTTTGAAAAGTATATTAAAAGATAAAAGATGTGGTAAAATAGATTATGCCAAACAACCCCTTCATATACATAAAAGATTTACATCAATATAAGAAGAATTAGATTATACATACAAAAAAATTATATCATCTTAAAAAATATAAATATTATTTCATTGTCCTGATTTATAATTTTACCTTTTGTTGTTTCAAGTACCCAACAAAACTCAACATTTTCCTCATGGTTGGAAAGAGTGTCTACCATATATATTTTATAGAAGAAAATGATATAATTTTATATTTTCTAAGTTATAATTAAAAAAGTCATAATCAAAAATCTCAAGAGTCATGACTAAAATAATATCATAACTAAAGAAGAAAATTAATCGTAACTTAAAAAAATTGCATAACTATTTCAAAAAGTGTATATAATAACATTTTCCTCATGTTGATCTTTGTCGAAAATTTTTGCCTACTAATGACATATCTAGAATTTTAATGGTAAGAATAATATATTTGTTTTATAAATTTTTTTTCCATACCCAATTTTAATTTTCTTTTGGAAATTATTATAATTTTTTCTCTAAAGGTTTGTTTGGCAACATTTAGTTATCGCTTTCTATTTATATTTATAGAATTTTTAAATTATAACCAAAGGAGGATATTTTTTAGTTCAAAATTTGGAATGTAGAGTCTTGAAGCTCACTATCGGTCCTGCTTTTGATAATTAATTATACATTTTGTCGAGCATTTTGGATACTTCATCTACAAAAAATGAAGTTTATGCAATAATCATAATTTATTTAATTTTTCACATTTGTCACCCAAAAATAGACAAAATTTGTGTTTTTAAAAATAAACTATTCATTTTTGGGTAATAACACAATAAATGGAATACGCTACAATTATCGAATCGATTTAATTTTTTATGGATAAAATACACAAATGTTCAATAAAATAAATAATTCGGATTATCATAACAGTAATCCATGATCCCACATGTCCAAACAACGCTTCCAATCTATATTTTGGATTAGATAGAATCTATCTCCTAACCAAAAGCTTGATTAGTGTCTGCTTTTTAAAAGTTCAAACAATTTACATAAATTTTACTAATCATAGAAAAAAAAAAATATGTTTCACTTGTTTATTTATTTCGCTCATTTCTTCGCTTTTCAACCATGCAATCGTTTCATGACCACCATCACCATCATTGCCGATGAACTCCTTTTTAAAAATGTCATTGTTGACAAATAGTGACGTCCTTTGCTTCCAATCACCCAAACATTATTAGTTAGTCTTGAGGCGCATGATTATGCTCCACACTAATTATAAACCTCCATATTTTTTATATTTTCAATTATCTAACAAAAAATTATAAATTCTATCTTTTTCACTAATCAAAACTTACTTGACACATTCATATGTTATTCTCAAAGGTTGTGTGTGTGTAATTTAAATATATAAATAAAATAAACAACAAAAAATAAATAATTCGTAAAATAAATAAATAATTTAAATTTAAATTAACCGCTATCGAGACTTTAAGTCGAGATTTGTGTTGATACAATCTCCTTAAAGTAGATTTCGCCCTCGCCTAGTGTTTCGATATTTACCGGCGTCGACTTTTCAGATGTAACGATTACTACTTGATTTGCAATACTACAAAATCAAGTCTAGCGAACCAAACAATGTCAGGAATCTCCTTTCTCTTCCTATAGACTAAATGTTGGACAAATGTAGGAGCAGAGCGAAAGAAGAAGAAGAAGAAGAAGAAGAAGAAGAAGAAGAAGAAGAAGGAAGAGATGTTTGGAAAAAATTAGATTCCAATTGTTGGAATGGCAAGTTATTTATAGCTAACCATGCAAGTATTCGGTAGGCCTTGTGCCTGCCATGGCCTGAAAGTCATGACCCAAACAAAGACGTCAAAAGGAGGCTAAAATTTTGAATTTAAAAATTTGGTGCAAAGTTTGAATTATTTCAAGGGATTTCAAAATTTTTCCTATTAAGAATTTGAAAAATTCAAACGAATTTTGTTCAAAAAATTAAAGTTAGATTCAACCCACAACCACACACCACGACCGGTTTCCGAGCCGGTGGTTCGAGTCGCGGCTGCCTGGACAAGGCCACAAGATGTAGTGGTTTTGGGCCAACCCCACTTTGTCCATAATTCCTCCTTACAAAACTTGGGGCCCATCTCAAGTATGGTGCTAGAGTTTATATACTCATATAAACTCTCTTTGTTTCAATGCGACAAGCCATTTAATGAGTAAACCCACATTGTCTTCTTCAATTTCCATGTTCACGAATCCGAAAATGCGTGTTGAATTTCATTCATCCTAAATGGTTTTTGAGCAACCAAATACACAATGTTATTTATTGCACAACATTAAATATGAACTCATTTTCAAACGTAAAAATAACGCTTGATCCCATCTTAATTAATGCTCAAAGTTGCAAAAATAAGATATTTACAGCCATTTTCCAACAATCCTCACATGAATGGAATTAACGATAACGACATACACAACAAAATGCGCATAAAGAAAGAGAACATTAAGAAGATACACCACATCGAGATATGTAGCTTTTGGCTTGAATCTCCTCTAGTGAAAGCCTATCGGATTTATCACTAACCAAAGGACGCGATGCCTTGAACTGTTAGCTATTTGTATAAACCTAGACAATAGACTACACATAGTGTATTCGCAAATACAGTTTGGTTCTCACGGTTGTGTTCATTTTGGCACTGAACAACACCTGGTAATTCATGAGTGCCCTAGAGAATTTAGCCTTCTCAATTCTCACGTAACCCGCCTAATTCACACTCATATAGATGACTTCTATTAAGAGTATCCCCGCCATACCCCACTTGGATGTCCAAGTTATAAGAATCATTAAAAGCAAAGTCGATCCTACTAACCTTGCAGTATCACTTTTCGTGATCATAGAAATGGATAGGAGTAAACCTCTTTAGTAACAGAAGCTATCCATAATTCAAGTTGTCTTTGAACCTAGATCTTAGGATCTTCAATCAACTAGGTTGGGCTGCCATTATGGGGACTTCTTAAGTAATATGTTTTAATCTCATTCCCTCGATAAATGGTATACTTGTTCTCTAGGTAACCCTTTAGTCAATGGATCCATAATATTCTCTTAACTTTACATATTCTATGGAAATTATTTCATGTGAGAGCAAATGCCAACAGATTATGTCTTCGATTTAAAAAAGTCAAGACTTACTATTATACATATGATTCTGCGTCTGCCTTATTGTCGTTTCACTATCACAATGAATGCATATAGCTAGCATGTGTTTAGGCCACATTGGAATATCTTTTAAGAAATTACAAAAATCATTCTACTTCTTCTCCCTGCTTTATCTAACGCGATAAACTTAGATTCCATTCTTTAACCTTGTTATGCATATCTACTTGGAGGATTTCAAGAGACTGCAAAGACTCCCAAGGTAAAGATGTATCCACTAGTGGATTTTTGAGTCTTTAGTATCCAATATCCAATTTGCATCACCGCACTCTAATATTAATGATATTTGGTATAATGTAATCCATAATTTGGGTATATCTAGATACCTAAGTATCCTAATTATCGCTTTCCAAGATTTGACCCTAGATTACTTGTGTACCTATTCAATTTGCTCACAACATAGGCTATATCCAAATTTAATGCAATTCATTAAGTATATCAAGCTTTCGATTATTCAAGAGTACTCTATTTGTGATATGCCTACACTTGTATTTTGACAAATGAAGATTAATGTCAACATGTGTTTTAGTAGGACGTCCATGCTTTCCAAATTTCTCTAAAATCTTTTCAACATAATGAGACTGATAAAGTATATCCTTCAGATGTTCTAGTAATTTTATTTCTAGAATTACATTTGCTACTTCATCTTTCATGTCAAACATTTTGTTCAATATTTTTCTTTATGGATTTAATCATGTCATTATTGCTTCCAATAATGAGCATGTCATCTACATAAAGACAAATTATGACATATCCTTTGTCACGCTTTTAACATAGATACATTTGTCACATTCATTTATCTTAAAACCATTCTAAAGCATAACGTGATCAAACTTTTCATGCCATTGTTTCGATACTTGTTTTAATCCATAAAGGATTTGACATTTATAAACCTTTTTCTGGCGAAATTTGAAACCCTTCCGTTGTTCCATATAGATTTCTTCATCTAACTCGCCATTTAAAAAGGTTGTTTTAACATCCATTTGATGTATTCCATATTATACAATGCTATAATCGCTATTAGCATGAATAGATGTTATTCTTGTCAATGGTGAATATGTATTGAACCATCTCTTTTTTTTCTTAAATATCCACTTATAACCAAGAGGTTTACTATTCACAACCTCTTCCATAATGGAGCTTCAAGACTTGACATTACTTTCTGACGTTTTGAGACTCATTTTCTAACAGTATGTCGAAAGTCCGACCAAATGATTTATAGATCCTAGCCCTCTTGCTACGCTCTAGGTCCATCTTCTTCATAATCATTTTGTCTTCACTACCACCCATAGCAAAGATCAAAAGTTCTTTTATTTAAACTTGTCTTTTCTTCATTGTAAGGAAAAATATGTTCAAAAACGATTTCTTGACTCAATGATAGTGTTTTCATGCATATCGATTTACTGCATCTATGAACTAAGAATTTGTATGCACTACTATTATTTGCATAACTAATGAACACATAATCAATGGTTTTTGTCCTATCTAGTCATTTTAGCACTAGGGACTACCACTGCTAAACACCCCCACACTTTAAGGTAATTGTAGGTAGGTCGTCAACCTTTCCATACTTCATAAGGTGTTTGATTGATTTTCTTCAGAGGTACCTTGTTATGATAAAATTAGCAAACAAAATTGCCTCCCCCATAAGTTCTAAGGTAACCCGAACTAATCAACATAGCATTCATCATCTCTTTAAGAGTTCGATTATTTCAAGAACTTCATTAGACCAAGGAGAATAGGGTGCAAAGGGTTTGGTAAATAACACCATGTTCGTAACAAAATTTCTATCACTCTACTACCTAAATAATTTTGTTGTTGATTTTCAACCTCGCTTATATTGTTTAAAAGCTTCTAAGGTTTCATTTTTATTTCAATAAGTAAACATAGCAATATCAGTCTTTTGAATAATCAATAAAAGTAATAATGTACTTTTATCTCCTCTAGTTTGAACAAATTTTACATCATAGATATATGTGAATTAATCTTAGAAGTTCAATATTTCTTTTACTTTATTAAATGATGCCTTAGTGAGTTTTGTCTCAACACAAATCTCACATTTATGATTATGATCAAACTCTAAGTTTGGTAAACATTCTAAAGAAACAAGTTTACGCAAAGAATTAAAATTTACGTGTTTAATCTACTATGCCATAAAAAGAAGACTCAAGAATATAAACAGATGATATGTTCTTATTATTAATAGCCAAATTGGTACAACAGCTTAGTACATTGTTTAAAAAGCCCATCACTTATATAACCTTGCTCCACATACATTCCACTCTTGAGAGTACAACATTGTTAGATTCAAAGACTAATCTAAACCCATTCTTGATCAACAATGACCTGTAAATCAAATTCTGAATATCTCAGGGTGCATGGAGTACATTGTTAAGAGTGAGCTTTTTTTCCGAGGTCATTTTTAACACAATCTTTTCTTATCCTTCTACAGCTTGATGTGGAGGAGTTTTCCATAAAGTTGTTCTCCATTTTCCACCACTTTGTCGACATGAACATCTTCTTATCTCAAATATGGCGGGTTGCTCTAGTATCTCACACACATATCACCCTTAGGATTGCCCACCAAATTAGACTCGAGACAACACGCAAAGATTGATGTCTATCACCCATCGTAAATATACAAATCCTGGCTATGTTGGCTTGTGCTAGTTTTTTCACCAGGAAGAACTCCCTATGTTCTTGCGAACGGATAATCCTTAGCGATGTCCATCTTTTTGCCGCCGCATATGATTACGAACACTTGCCTTTGAACCTTTTGTTGAACCCATTATTGATCTTACTAGTGGATCCTATTTGGGACCACATTAAGCCATCATGCTTTCAGTCTTGTTGTTGAATTTGACCCTTGTCCTTGTTCCACATACATTTGTTTTAGCCACCATGCTAGTGAGTTTCCCCGACTTAGTCAATACCACGGTTATCCTCCTCAATTCTAAGCTACCACTATCTCAGTTCCTCTAATTTTATCTCCTTGCACTTATGCTTCAAATAATTCTTGAATTGATGGTGATAATTTCTCAATGATTTCTACTACTTGGAAAAGATTCAATCGAGAATCATTCTTTCCGCATGTATGTCATGGAGAATTAATTGGAGATCTTGAATTTGGCTAATAAATGTCTTGGAATCCATCATTTTATAATCTAGAAATGGCTAACAACAAATTTCTTTGTACCAAGCATCCTCTGCCTTATATTTTGATCTAGATATTCTACGCTTCTTTTATGTTTTGACACTATACACATTGTACAATGTATTGTCCAACCCATTGAGGATATAACTTCGATGTAAAAATCACTATGCTTTCATGCATTGACTACGAACCACTTGCCTCGGGCTTTCTTCCTTATTTAATCTCAAGCTTTTAATGAGTGAAGCAATATAGCTTAATTCGGTCTTTTCCATTTAATTATTGTATCCGGACTTATGTTCCGTGGATTCGTTGTCTTATTATTGTTGTGTTGTCCTTGATTCCTTATTTTGGGTTATAGGATGTTTTGGGCAGGTTGATTGCAGGTTGGTTGGGTTTAGAAACCTAAAGTTGATGTTCAGTTTTTGGCTTGGTCGCTCGAGCGAGCTTATCTTCGCCGAGCGAGGCCTTTGTTTTTCCGCCGCCGAGCGAGCATTTCTGGCTCGAGCGAGGATTGCGCCCAGGTTAGCCCAAGAGCAAGGTATTGTTTGCTCGGCGAGCTTCTCTTCGCCGAGCGAATTTAGTTCTTCGCTCGACGAGCCTTTGGCTCGAGCGAGATTTTCAGAATCGTCGCCGAGCGACTGTGCCTTCGCCGAGCGAGCCTATTTTGTTTAAATACGGCAGTTGAATCGCTTTTTCAAATTTCTTGGGCCAAAACCCTAGGTTACTTAGTTTTCTCTCCCAACCCATCTTCTTCTTGGTTTGATCTAGTTAGGGTGTGTTTTACCATAGTTGCTTTTACAAATAAGATAGAGGAGAGGAGGGCTTTCATTTAATCGGAGCAATTGTTGATTTGGAGCATTTTGAAATTTTGGCCACCATCTTCATCTCCTTCTTTTTGGATTCTTTCTTCGAGGTAGGGAATTCCTACTCCATTTATGCATTTTAATCCTAAGTGTTGGTATTTTGGTATGTGGGGGTAGTTTGAGTAATTTTGGAGAAACCCTAGGTTTTGTCATAGATTAATTTTGTATAATTAATTTAAAGGGAAATTGTGTTATTGGCTAAACCATGAGATTGGGGAATTTAGTAATTTAATGATGTATTGGGTTGGTTTAAATACTTACCTTTGAGAATGTTGGAATTATAATTGTTGTGTATTTGTTTCTTGCTTAGAAATAATTGTTTTTGGGCTATCGTGGAGGATAGCCATTGATTGTTGTAGACCTTGCATGCGCTTAGGTATAACTGAAATTGAGTCATTTATTTGATAGTTGAATTAATATGTAACATTCTGGTATGGATCATGTGTTGTATATGTCAAGTATTGATTATGTTGCATATGCATTTGGTTTTGGAGGAGATAGGATGAACTCCACGGTTTAGGGAAGATAGGGATGGACCTCAAACCGGATTTGTTGGGAGGAGATAGGGATGGACTCCAAAGAGCATCATTCATATGTGTGTTATTGATAATAGCAATATTGCTATTTGTTGTTGATATGATACATCATTGTAATGTGTATCGTTGGAAGTATGGAAGTGTTGTGGTTTGAGCTTTAGTCTCATTTATTTTGTAACATCCGGATTACTATTATAGTTGGCCGTGCTCCTGAGCCATAATGATAAAAATGGGAAAGTTGAATAAATATTGAAAGTGAAATGTGTCATAGACAATAGGTCATAGATAATGTAGACATTCGTGTCATGAAATGGGAAATTGATTATCTTGTGTTAACCATGTATCTAATGCTAATGCTTTAGTTAATTCTTATGCTTGGTTTAGTATTTCTATTGGGCTGTGGCTCACCCTATATGGGAACTTCATTTTTCAGGATCAGGTGGTTCATTACCTCCAAAGACTTAGCTTGTGAGGATTTGGACTTGAAGACTTTCTTTATTTGCTTTATTTGAACTATGTAAACATTCAAGCCTAGGGCTTTATTTGTTTGAGTTAGAACTCATGGATTTGTGTCCAAGTGATGGCTTGGCAAGATGTAAGTCGTGAGGGCAATTATTATGATGTTTTATTTCGCAATACTCTAATGATTGGTATAATATATTGTTTTCTTTTAAATAATGCATGTCGTGTTTTATATTTAATGGGTTAAATTTTGAGGGTTATAACTTGGTATCGAGGCATCGGTTGAATACTTTGGGTACGTGGGAAGTGATTAGTATCACAATGGGTTCGTCTCGCTTGATAGAGACTTAGTGTAATTTTACATGCTTATATGATAACATGTTTATGTGATTATGTGGTATGGAATGTAGTTTCTAAGATATTGATTGGACCCTTGAGTTTCGAAAGTCTTGTTGGAAAGGCACTTGATCAATGTTGTTTCCAACCGAACTTTAGTGGACCGACTATCATTATCCAGAATGAAATTGAGGTGCTTATGTGATTATGTGCTTACGTGGTGTGATTTATTGTTGTCCAATGTATTAGGACGTGAGTGTATAGTTTTGGCACATTATCTAGAGTGCTAACGTCTTTGTTTTTATTAGATGTCGACGAGGACGAGGTCGTGGTAGGCGTGGTAGGCGTGCTAGGCAGAAGTGCCTATACCGGAGAAATTCCCAGCTCAGAGGGTGTTGGCTGTGCCAATGTGGCCGAACCAAGAGGGGAAGAAGGTTATGGGCGCTGGCCCAAGAGATAGCAGGAGCTTTTAGGAGTCAAGGCATTCTTAGGGCTCGTAATCGTGCTCGTTGTTGTGGGCGTATGTGACCTTCTTTTCTCAAGAGAGAGTTCTTCCGGCCTCACCCGACGAATTTTTTAGGTGATCCTAGCGAGCCGCTTAAGGCGCATTTAATGGCTCGAGCATAACGAAAACGTTTGAGATGCTTGGCATCAAGACGAGGGATTGAAGGTGACCTGGCATCTTTCCACCGAAAGGATGCGGTCGCTGGTGGAAATTCACCAAGGGTCGATTGGAGGTACTTGGAAGGCTTTTGTTGATGCTTTCAGAGAAGTACCGCTTTCACTGCTCAGAGAAGTTGAGAGATCGGTGCCATCTTGAGCGTATCAGCTTTATCGAGTCGAGTTTGAGGCTACATTCACTGCTTTGTCCAGTTTGCACTGAGTTGGTGGCGACAGAGGAACGCCGCTGCATTGAGTTTGAGAGGAAGTTGAGGCGTGGCCTCATGCCGAGAGTTGTTGGATCTATGATTAGGATTTTGGGCGATTGGTTGATGCAGTTCATACCGAGATTATGATGCAGAAGAGGAAAGGCGTAAAGGCTCCAAGAGGAGTCGATGGCCAGAGCGATGGCAGGAGGCAGAGGTTTCACTCCTCGCCAGCCTCAATAGTTTTTCTAGATCCACTTTTCCAAAGGCCGAAAAGGTTCGAAAGGCAACGTGAGACATTACTGCTTCAAGTGTGGCCATTGGGTCACAAGTCTCCGCTTGTCCTCGAGGGGAGGAGTTGAAGCAAAGATCTTCTACCGATCTCGAGCCGAGTCGAGTAGAGGTCACCACTATCGTGTTATCGCGGGCAGCCAGGCACATGAAGCTGTTGCCCAGCTGGGTGGTGCACATCCGTGCACTGTTCGAGGCAGACTCAGAGTCACCGCTCGCCCATTCAGCCTCGAGGGCCAATCAGGCTTCTTCATCCCAACAGGCAATTTTATGCTCCGAGAGGTGAGCAGTGGATCGAGGTCGTCTGGGCGTGTATGCCGTTATCACAGGATCTTGTACCGCCCCATCTGCTAGAGAGGTACCTTCTTGTTTTGCAATTCATTGTTAGCGCTTTTGATCGACACGGGTGCATCTCATTCTTTTGTGTCCGCCGATTTGCATCCATTTTGGAGTTGGAGTTAGCTCCGCTTAGCATCTCCTATTTGTGTAGTGTCACCTCCTGGGTGAGTTGATTTTGAAACAAGGTGTTAGGGGTTGTGATATAGAGGTCGATGATCATAGAATCCCTTTTTCTTTTTGTGGTTATGCCCATGAAGGGCTTTGATGTTATTTTGGGTATGGATCGTTATCGCCATACCGAGCGCTTATTGATTGCTACCGCCGAGGGTCACTTGTTGTACCGTGAACTGGAGTGTTTTCGCTTAGGGACCGTTGATAGTGTTTTGCCGCCAGAGTATGATCCGGGACGGAGTGAGCTTAGTGGTCTACTTGCTAGTCTTTCAATTAGTGAGGGTGATGAGACCCGATTGTATTGTCGAGGGTAGTTTGTGAGTATTCTGGACGCTTTTCCCCGAGGATCTTATTAGTTTGCCACCTCAACAGAGATTGAGTTCTCCATTGATTTAGTGCTGCAAGACGGCGCCGATCTCTATGGCACTCACTGCTTTTGCCCCAAATGAAAGTTAGTTGAATTGAAGGTTCAACTCAGTGAGTTGTTAGATAAGGGCTATATCCGCCCTAGTGTTTCACAGGGAGCGCCAAATTTTTGTTAAAAAAGAAAGGTGGTGCTTTGAGACTTTGTATTGATTACAGAAATTGAATCGGGTTACTTAAGAATAAGTATCCTATGCCTCGATAGATTTGACTTGTTTGACCGCTGAAGGGTTCCCGCTTGTTTCTCTAAGATAGATTTGAGATCGGGTTATCATCACTTGAGAGTCGTGGAGGAGGATATTCCTAAGACGGCATTCCGTGACGCGTATGGTCATTATGAGTTTCGGTGATGCCGCTTTGGGCTCACCAATGCACCAAAGAAGTTTATGGATTTGATGAACCGGATCTTCCGGGAATTTTTGGATCGCTTTTGTAGTCGCCTTTGGGGCTTACATTTTGATTTATTCACCTTCGGAGGAGGAGCACGAGACACACTTGAGAGTGGTGCTAGAGTTACTTAGAGCCCATAAGCTTTATGCTAAGTTCGAAATGTGAGTTCGCTAGAAGAGGTGAAGTTCTTAGGCCATGTAGTTTCGGGGAAGGGGTGTCTGCTGATACATCCAAGACCGAGGCAAGGCAAGATTGGGCACACTTAAGAGTGTGTTTGAGATCCGCAGCTCGGGATTAGCCGGGTATTACCGCCGCTTTGTGAAAGATTTCTCCGTGTTAGCTTCACTGCTGACTAGATTGACTCTAAGGAGTCAAATTTGTATGGAGGAGACTTGTGAAAAGTCGTCAGAGTTGAAGGTTAGATTGACCACCGCCTCCGCCTTGATTATTCCTAGAGAGGGTTGGGTTATGCCATCGTGACGCCTCACGAGAGGGTCTGGGTTGTGTGTTGATGCAAGAGGGGAAAGTGGTTGCCTATGGCTCACGACAGTTGAAAATTCATAAGAAGAATTACCCTACGCACGATTTAGAATTAGCAGCCGTGATTTTTGCCTTGAAGATTTGGAGGCATTATCTTTATGGTGAGAAGTTCGAGGTATTCTGATCATAAGAGTTCTATCACATACGTAAAGACTGAATTTGAGACAGAGGAGGTGGATGGAGTTCATTGAGGATTATGACTTCGAGTTGCACTATCATCCGGGGAAGGTCAATGTTGTGGCCGATGCCCTTAGTAGAAAATCGGATGGTGACTTAGCTAGTATAGCCATCCTGGAATGGGAGATGTTGGGTGTAGTTGGGGAGTTTGATTTGCATCCGGGTGAATCAGAGGCCGCGCCTTGTTTTCGTTGTTGCACGCCCTACACTTGTGACTCGAGTGTTAGAGGCTCGAGGGGTGATCTTGAGGTAGAATCTCCCGAGAAAAGATTTCCATTGGGAAGGTTGAGAAGGGTTTGACGGTGTATCCCGACCGAGTGTGAGATACCGAGACCGCCTGCTTGTGCCGAGTCTTGCCGAGAGGAGGTACTCGAGAGTTTCATCATTCGCGCTAAAGGCATCCGGAGGTACTAAGATGTATCAGATTTGGGCCGCCAGCTTTTGGTGGCGGGTATGAAGAGAGATGTGGCACCAGATTCAGGTGCCTTACTTGTCGCCAAGTGAAGGCCGAGCATCGAGGCCGGGTTTGTTGCAACCCTTGCCTATTGCCGAGTGGAAGTGGGAGCATGTCACTATGGACTTCTGCTAGGGTCTTCCGAGGACCCGCCGGGTAGTGATGCTATTTGGGTGGTTAGACCGTTGACGGTCACGACTTCATTCCTATGCGTGTTACAGATTCAGAGATCATCTTGCCGACTTATATATCCGGACATAGTGAGATTGCACGGGTCCCAAAGGACTATCGCCTCGTGATAGAGATCTCGCTTACCGCTGTGTTGTGGCAGAGTTTGCAGAGTGCTTTAGGCACTAAGTTGACTTTTAGCACGCTTATCATCCTCAACCGACGGGCACCGAAAGGCATTATTCAGATCCTTGAGGATATGCTTCGGTTGTGTTCTCGACTTTTAGTGGGTCGTGGGAGAGGCACTTACCATTAGTGGAGTTTGCCTACAACAACAAATTTCGCCTAGTATCGGTATGGCACCGCTTGAGGCTTTGTATGGCCTAATCGTAGATCTCCTGCTTGTTGGGCCGAGGTGGGTGATGCACCTTTGTTGGGTCCGAATTGGTGAGGGAAACGACGAGAAAGTTGAGCTTATCCAGAAGAGGCTTGTTACGCCTCAAAGTCGCCGTAAATCTTATGTCGACTGAGAGGAGACCTTGGTGTTTGAGGTGGGTGATCATGTCTTTCTCGAAGATATCACCCAAACGAGGTTTGATGAGGTTTGGGAAGAGGGAAGTTGTCCCCGGTTTATTGGGCCTTTTGAGATTCTTGAGAGGATTGGCGAGGTCGCTTATCGCTTAGCTTTGCCACCGCAGCTTATCCGGAGTTCATGACGGTTTCATGCGAGTATGCTTTAAGTATGAGCCGATCCATCACATGTGTTGATTGGACCGATTTAGTTGTTGACGAGGATGTCTGACGAGGAGAGACCGATTCGAGTTTTGGATAGGCGGATCAAGTTTTATGCGGGCAAGACCATCCCTTTGGTGAAAGTTCTGTGGAAGCATCACGAGTGGAGGAAGCCACTTGGGAACGTGAGTTGAAGTCCGGAGAAATATCCTAATTGTTTATTGACTTGTAATCTTGTATTTAGATTATATAATATTGAGGAACTTGAGAACATTGAGAATGTTTTGATTTAATGTTAACATTTTGAAACTTGCTTCATAATGGGAGTAGAATATAACATTATATGTTGAATATGTTGTTTAGATCATGGAATTGAATATGATATGGAAATTGTTAACATTGAAAGGGATAATGCATAATATTGATGCATGTTAAAATATATGTCGATTTATACATACTGTGAGATGCCTCTTGATAAGAGATGAAGTGACCGGTTTTGGGTCAAGTTGTTGTTTATTATTGTGTTCATATCATTGGGAATTGAGGAAAAACTGTTTTTACAAAATTATGCTTAATTTCGGGGACGGAATTCTTTTAAGGAGGGGAGGTTATAGCTTAATTCCGGTCTTTTCCCATTTAATTATTGTATCCGACTTATGTTCCGTGGGATTTCGTTGTCTTATTATTGTTGTGTTGTCCTTGATTCCTTATTTTGGGTTATAGGATGTTTTGGGCGTTGATTGCAGTTGGTTGGGTTTAGAAACCTAGAGTTGATGTTCAGTTTTTGGCTTGGTCGCTCGAGCGAGGCCTTTGTTTTTGGTCCGTCGCTCGAGCGAGCATTTCTTGGCTCAAGCGAGGATTGCGTCCAGTGCTAGACTTGAGAGCAGTGTTAGCTGGCTCAAGCGAGCTTCTCTTTGCTCGAGCAAACTGTTAGTTCTTCGCTCGATCGGGCCTATCTTGGCTCGAGCGAGATTTTCAGGTTCGGTCGCCGAGCGACTGTGTCTTCGCTCGAGCGAGCCTATTTTGCTTAAATACGCAGCGATGTTTCCAGATCGCTTTTTCAAATTTCTTCGCCAGAAACCCTAGGTTACGGGTTGTCTCTCTCCCAACCCATCTTCTCTTCTTGGTTTGATCTAGTTAGGGTGTGTTTTTACCATAGTTGCTTTACAAATAAGATAGAGGAGAGTGAGGGCTTTCATTTAATCGGAGCAATTGTTGATTTGGAGCATTTTGAAATTTTGGGCATCATCTTCATCTCCTTCTTTTGGATTCTTTCTTCGAGGTAGGGAATTCCTACCCATTTATAATGCTTTTAATCCTAAGTGTTGGTATTTTGGTATGTGGGGGTAGTTTGAGTAATTTTGGAGAAACCCTAGGTTTTGTCATAGATTAATTTGTATAATTAATTTAAAGGGAAATTGTGTTATTGGCTAAATCCATGAGATGGGGGAATTTAGTAATTTAATGATGTATTGGGTTGGTTTAAATACTTACCTTTGAGAATGTTGGAATTATAATTGTTGTGTATTTGTTTCTTGCTTAGAAATAATTGTTTTGGGCTATCGGTGGAGGATAGCCATTGATTGTTGTAGACCTTGCATGCGGCTTAGGTATAACTGAAATTGAGTCATTTATTTGACAGTTGAATTAATACAGAACATTCATGTATGGATCATGTGTTGTATATGTCAAGTATTGATTATGTTGCATATGCATTTGGTTTTGGAGGAGATAGGGGATGAACTCCACGGTTTAGGGGAAGATAGGGGATGGACCTCTAAACCGGATTTGTTAGGAGGAGATAGGAATGGACTCCAAAGAGCATCATTCATATGTGTGTTATTGATAATAGCAATATTGTTATTTGTTGTTGATATGATACATCATTGTAATGTGTATCATTGGAAGTATGGAAGTGTTGTGGTTTGAGCTTTAGTCTCATTTATTTTTGTAACATCCGGATTACTATTATAGTTGGCCGTGTTCGAGCCATAATGATAAAATGGGAAAGTTGAATAAATCTTGGAAAGTGAAATGTGTCATAGACAATAGGTCATAGATAATGTAGACATTCGTGTCATGAAATGGGAAATTGATTATCTTGTGTTAACCATGTATCGAATGCTAATGCTTTAGTTAATTCTTATGCTTGGTTTAGTATTTCTCTATTGGGCTGTGGCTCACCCTATATGGGAACTTCATTTTTCAGGATCAGGTGGTTCATTACCTCCAAAGACTTAGCTTGTGAGGATTTGGACTTGAAGACTTTCTTTATTTGCTTTATTTGAACTATGTAAACATTCAAGCCTAGGGCTTTATTTGTTTGAGTTAGAACTCATGGATTTGTGTCCAAGTGATGGCTTGGCAAGATGTAAGCCTGTAGGGCACTTATTATGATGTTTTATTTCGTAATACTCTAATGATTGGTATAATATATTGTTTTCTTTTAAATAATGCATGTCATGTTTTATATTTAATGGGTTAAATTTTGAGGGCGTTACAAGCAAGCCAAATTCAATGTAGTAAGATAAAATATCATCTTTTGTTGCCATATTTTTAAATCGCCCATTGAATTTTTCGCTTCTCCCATGATTTACCGGTATCACGAAGTCATTATTGGCATAACGTGTAGGGTTGAGTAAGACAGTCTAAATCTTGTTTGTTTGAAGAGTTATTTTTCCGATTTAAATAATAAAGTAATAATCACAATTTATACGAATATAATTTACACACAAAGCATGTAAAAATATTATGTAACAAAATTCCAATGATAAACAAGATATATTACTACTATGTTATCAAATAAATCATTAAACAAAGATATTAGTACTATTTAAGAAATAAACAAGACATGACTACTATTTAATTTCGAAACAAAATATTCATTTGTCTAGTATACAAATAAAAAGAAAAATAAATTTGTCAGAAGATTGTTATTCTCCAATGGTTGTGTATGTGTAATTTGAATGCATAAATAAAATAGACAACAAAAAATTAAATAATTCAGAAAATAAATAAATAAATTAATTAAATTATGAATTAACCACTTACTGAAACTTTAAGTCGAGGCTTGTGTTGAATACAATCTCCTTAAAGTAGATTTCGCCCTCACTCTGGTTCTTCCTATAGACTAAATGCTAGACAAATGCAGGAGCAGGAGCACATGAAGGTGAAAAGAAGAAGAAGAAGAAGAAGAAGAAGAAGGAAGAGATGTTTGGAAAAAAATTGGATTCTGAATTGTTGGAATGGAAGATTATTTATAATCAACCATGCACTTGTTCAGGTAGGCCTTGGTGGCTACTCGGCCATGGCCGGAAAGTCGCGATCGGAACAATAAGGTTCGAAAAGGAGGTAAAATTTTGAATTTGAAAATTTAGTGCAAAATTTGAATTATTTCCGTAAGGATTTGAAAAAATTACCCGACCTAACCCACGCTATGCTCGGCTTGGCCTCCAAAATTTGAACCAATGGACGACGACAACAATGACACTGCGTGTGGTGGTTTTGGGCCAAGCCTACTTTGTCTATAACTCCCCTCCTTACAAAACTTGGGGTGCCCCTTGGGGCCCATCCCAAGTATGACAAGTTAGAGTTTATATACTTATATAAACTCTCTCTTTGCTTCAATGTAGGACAAGTCCTTTAATGAGTAAACTCATATTGTCTCTTCAACTTCCATGTTCACGAACCCGAAAATGCGTGTTGAATTCTCATTCATCCGGAAATAATTTTGAGCAACCAAATATACAATATTATTCATTACGCAACATTAAATATGAACCCATTTTCAAACGTAAAAAGTAACGCTTGGGTCCCACCTTAATTAATGTTCAAAATTAGCAAAAAATAAGATATTTACAAAGTCATTTTCCAATAGCATATAACTATACCCCTAGATCAACGAATAACTTCTCCCAATCACCTCTCTCCCTCCCACTTGTTACCATCTATTGTCATGAATTACTTCCTGTTACCAATTTTTTTTTTATCATAGCCAACCAATTTTGGCCTACCAATTATCTCTCACTGGTAATAATACTCTATATCGGTGTCCAGCAATTACCCATGAGCCTCATTTTTAACCATCGACAATTATCTCCTTTCACCTAATAGGTGAATGGAACATGTTTTTTGTTCTCATTTATACTAAAAATAATAAATTATAAACATTATAAAACTATACTTAAGAAACACCAAAAACTTAGTTTTAAAAGAAAATTTATATTCATACAAAAATTTTACAATAATGATGTATCAATGCTATTATTATAAACAAGAGCATAGGCACTATAACAAATTTGAGTTTTTACGGTACCAAATACACACCGTGGATATGATTCTATGGCGCACAATGTAAAACTGTATTATGACTAGTCATGGACAATCATTCACTTCAACGGCATGTCATAGTACGTCATTAAAAACCCTTTAACAACGGCTTTTGTGAGTCATGTTTGATTTTTCTACAACTACTTTTGCATGCCGTTAAAAACCTTTAACAACAGAACTTATGTATTCATGCCTGTCGTCACGTGTTCTAGTATATATATATATATAACAATAGCAACAGGAGCCTCTCACAACAAAAAGAAAAGAAGAGGGATGAGATGAGTGCCTTACCGTCGAAATAGTCTCGCCACCGAAGATATGAGTGCACCGTTCACCTCTCATAGCAATTGAATTTGATCCTCTCTCTGTTTTGAGTGCACCGTTCGGCTGTGATCCTCTCTCTATTTTGGGACACTATCATAAAGCTTTGAAGAAACTTGAAAGGGCTTCAGGACCGCCGTGTTCGCCTTTGATCACCACAGCTATTCAATTAATTACCCGTAAATTAGAACAAGGGTTTGAAGAACCTTTTTCCCCTTCCAACGAATTTTGGAACCCTCTTTCTTGTCCCTCTCTTTCTTCTATGTTATTTTATCATTATAACCCACTAGAACCAAAGAGTCAAGAGTTAGTGTATTTTGATAATTAAAAAAAAATTAATAATTTTTTTTTTTTTTTTTTTTTGATAATTGGCACCATATTGTTTTATTTTGGTGCCTTGTTTTTTAGTTATACCATTTATGACATAAATGATGAGCCGTGAAAAGTGATATATTTTTAACGACTAGCATAAGTGTATTGTATATAATTTATGTATTAACACATGCCATATATATGTTATAGAAAGTTTTATTATTTATGACTAACATTTCAAGCCCTAAAAAAATCATCATTATTATCATTAACGGCCTACGCAATAGGCATACCGTGGCTAAGATATTATTTACGACATGCAAAAAAAGAAAGTTGTAAAAGTGAAAAATTACGACTTGCATTTAGTATATGTCATTAATGTGATGTCGTGAAAAGTCAATTTTGTTGTAGTGAGGGAAGGGCCTATTAGCAGAGAAGAGAGCAGCAACAAGACCAACAGATTCAAAAGTCTCGGTAAATTATCTTCAATGATATTTTGTTTTGAAATAAAAAAATTCATAATGAATCATATCATTATATATGAAAATTATGTATAAATTTTTTTATTTATATGATATTACTCATTTTAAAATTTCTCAAAACAATTTTGACACAATGTAATAAGGATATAAAAATAAGGAGTATTTTTTAGGCTATTCAATGAGTTTGGCCATCATGGTTCGCTATAGATCTTTTCAACAATTGCCCATTAAGGTCATCTAAAATGGCTCTAAACACAAGGTAGGTATGGATTTTGACAAAACATATCCAAAGACTCCTAAGCAAGGTTTTGAAAACCTAACCGGACCAAATTAATTTAACCGATTAAACTGTCGATCGATGAGGTTCGGTCCGGTCAACCCTCTCAAATCGCTCAAAGTCAAAAACCGATATATTTAAGGAGAATCGTTTGAACCACGGTTCAACCGGGAACTATTCAACCCGCTTCACGGGTCAATCAAACCGGAATAGTTTTGTTATGATATATATAAAAAAAAATCCCCAAATTTGAGTCTTTTTCATTTCTCTTTAGTAATAGCAGTTCTAGGGCTTCTTCGGCAACAACCTTGCACAGCCGTATCTCTCTCTCTCTCTCTCTCTCTCTCTCTCTCTTCATCAATCATCATCACCATTAATGAATCACTCAACTCAAGCTCTCAACTCTTCTTGCAACAAAGAAGAAGGCACCTACAGTCCAAATCCATTGTAGATAATCAATCTTCTTGAACAATACAAATCTTGCAAGTCTCGATCTGGGTCTTTGACCAAATGGATTTCACTAATTCCTGCTGCTCGTTGATCTCTCTCTCTCTTGAATGAAAGACCACTTTAAAGAGAACCCATTTAGTGACCCATCAAAATATGCACTTATACAAGACACAATACAGAATAGAAATACAGAGATGGAAATTGAAAATGAGAGTAGAGAGATAGTGTGAGTGAGAACCCTTTTTTATTATTTTGAGCAATGGGTTTTTTAATTTTATTTGTTGTTACATGTGAAGTGCTATGTCTTATATCTAGAATGCTTTTTTTTTTGTTTAGAAAAACATAGCTGAAAATATTTAAAAATTTTTAAAAAAAATTGAAAATTTATTATATATATTATTATTTTATATTTTTAAAAAATTATTTATGATGTAATTATGACGTCATGGTTCAATCCAGTTCAACCGGACGGTTAAACCGATGGCCCGTCTACTTGATCCCTTTTTCGATTCGCTTATTGGTCCAGTTTTTAAAATATTGCTCCCAACTCAATTTGGGAAGGCAAAGTCCTTGACTTTACTATACGGTAGGCACAAACATTAAAGAAAATACAAGACTCAATCTCAATCACATAATCCAACTCATCCGGAAAATACAAGACTAATCTCAGGTGTTCCAGGCCATAAGTGTGACTATTTTCAATTAATCATTAATTATCATCTCTTCTATTATCGAATAATGTTATATGCATCAATTGGTATATCAATTAATGTACTAACAGATAATGTGGCATAATTTTAGAGATTTTAGGTATTTATAATTTGTATTGTAACGCCCTAAATTTCTAACCCAAATGATAATACAACAATCATGGCTCTTTCAAGAAAAACCAAATATAAATCTCTAAACTTACATTACATGATACAATAGTTCTTCATGCAACAATACATTAACCCAATAACAGTAAATACCCCCAAGGGTTTACAAGTTTCCAAGGCTTGAGCCTAGTTACACAAAACGGTTATTCAAACCCACACACATACAGCCCTTGGCTTACACACAGAGTCACAACAAAATGAGAGTCTCGTACTCTCAACACACATTTCCTCGTCTTTAGTTAGGCGGCATCACATCTTTTCCTGCACAAAAATCCCGTAGGGTGAGCATAAAGCCCAATAGGAAATCCTTAACAAAGTATACACATTTATACAAGTCTCAAGAGATGAAATGCATATGCCATGCTATGCTCCTTTTTGAAGATAAATCACATTTTCATCTTTTGAAAACCATCATGCTCAATGATGTCATGCAATTTCAATTGTTCAAAACTTAACAATTTATTTCAAGGGCGAGAATACGACTCGTAATCCCTAGGCCTGTCTGCAAGTAGACTATACAAGTACTACCAAATTGTCATTTTTACGGTATTAACCTAAGACTTGATACCTATCCGCTGGTTTTGTCTTTCACCTGACTCTCGTGCCAACTTATTCAATATCATCTACACCACCTATCAAGACTACCAACGTATTTACTCCAAAACCATTTCATGAAAACTTGTTTCTCAACATTCTTTTCTCAATACAAGTTTTCAAATCAACTTTCAAAGTTTAATGTAATCAAATGAATTGTTATGCCAATAACATAAGATGAATATAAATACTTTTATTCTAATTCATCATCCAAGCAATAACACAATTCCCTCTTCTCAAGTATCCTCAACAATTAGTCATTTCAAGGCTATTTCAACGTTTTGAACAATAATTTTCAAAATGAACAACAATTCTCGTATTTCCTAAAATTCATCATTTATATAAATATAAATAAGAAATTTTTTAAACATCAATTTATTTTAACACACAAAATAGATACAACAATAACATTCATGAATTTTCAGTCTCTTTTAAAAAATTTCCCAAATTCTAGGTTTTCTCACAAAAACTATACAACTCAAATCCTTTGAAAGAAAAATTTCCAAAAGCATCTTTTCTTCAATCAAAGAAGATCAAAATCCATAAGAACATTTTAAAAGAACAAGAGACACATCCACTTTCAAAATCGCTCAACTTCTTGAATCAACAATCAATTTTCAAAGCTATCGAAAGATGATTTCGAAAATCATATAGACCTTGCAAATACATATATATATATATAACTCTAAGAAAATCCCTACATCAAGTTTTGAAGAAGAAATGAGATGAAACCCCCAAAATCAACGGTGTCAAAACTCGATCTTCACCGTACACAACAAAGCCCTCGAGATCATAACTAACTTTGGTGAAGAACTTAGGTCTAAATCCTAATGGATTGGGAGAAATCAAAGAGAGAAGATGACTTCTAGAGAGAGAAGCTCCCGATCTTGAATTCTGGAGAGTTTTAGAGAGAGAGAAAGGACATAAAAAGCGATCTAAAATATCAGATTCACGAACTGATATAACATGGTCCACTCGAGCGTGGAAAGCCTTGATCGAGCGTCAAATACACCAACCAAGTACTTTTGCAGATAAGTCAAACTTCTGAAACCAAACATTCTCCGCTCGAGCACATAAACGGCCGTTAGAGAGGACAAGCAACTTTGAATGCATTTTGCATTTTTGCTTCGAGGGTGCTGCCCCTCGACCCCGCCAGGGCGCTACCCTCGGACCTGTAACGCCCTCAAAAATAAACCCCCAACATATATATATCATTGACATGCAATATTAAAAGAAAACAATTCAATATCTCATTCGTCAGAGTATTACTAAATAAAAGCATTACATGTAACATCAAATTAAATGCCCTACGGGCTTACATCTTTCCAAGCCAACACTTGGACACAAAAATATGAGTTCTAACTCAAATACAAATAAAGCCCTAGGCTTGAATGTTTACATGTACTATCAAATAAAAACAACTAACTAAAGATAGTCTTCAAAATCCAAAAGCCAAATCCTTCCAAGCTAAGTCCTTGGAGGTAGCTTATCACCTGAACCTGAAAATGATGTTCCCATATAGGGTGAGCCACAGCCCAGTAGAAAAATACTAAACCAAATATAAGCATTGAATAAAGCCATAGCATTCAATAGATGGTTAACCAAGATAATCAATTATAACTTTATACAGTCTCATGACACTAATGTCTATGACATGTTTCACTTCCCATTATTATCAATATGGCTCAGAACCTGGCCAAATTTACAACAATGAACTATATATCATATTCACATTATTTTCAATATCAACAACACAAATGAGACTCAGGCTCATATCAAAACACTTCATACTTCCCGTTTGATACACATTTTAGTGCTGTATCAATAACATGTAAAAACACTTCAATATAATAAGCACACATAATAGTGATGCTAATGGAGTCCATCCCCTATCTCCTCCCAAACAAAATCCGGTTTAGAGGTCCATCCCCTATCTTCCCCTAAACCGTGGAGTACATCCCTTATCTCCTCCCACACAATACAATGTATGTAAACACATAACATATACAATACACAATCAATACACGTAATTTCTATATTAATTCAACGGTCAAAACAGTGACTCAATCAATGTGATTAGTTTCAGTTATCCCTAATCCACATGCAATGTCTACAACAATCACGACTATCCTCCACCGATAGCCCAAAACAGTTATTTCTAGACTGGAAATAAATAAATCAACAATTCGATGGGTGAGTGATTTAAATTGACCAACTAACCCATTTAATCAATAGATTCCTCAATTTCATGAATTTAACTAATTTCCCCAATTTTCCCTTAAATTAAATATACAATTCAAATTATTTAAACAACTAGGGTTTTTCCCAAAATTACCTAAATACCCCCAACATATCAAAATACCAAAACTTAGAACAAAACTCATAAATTGGAGTAGGAAATCCCTACCTTGAAGAAATAACCCAAAAAGAGAAGACGGAGATGATGACCCAAACTCAAAGTGCTCCAAATCCAAGATTGTTCAGATTAAACTGAAGCCCTTGACCCACTCTACCTTTTTAATAAAGCAACTAGGGTAGAAACGCACTCTAAAAAGATCAAACCTAAGAGAGAAGGTGAGTAGAGAGAGAGAGAACTCGGAACTAGGGTTTTAGGATCAAAAGATGTAAAAAAAAAAAACGTTTTAAAAACTGCTGCTGCGTATATAAACTAGACAGGCTCGCTCAAGCGAAGACTTGGTCGCTCGAGCGACTAGAAGCAAGAAAACCTCGCTCGAGTGAAGAAAAGCTCGCTCGAGCCAAAAACTCGATGCTTCAGGTCTGCAACCTAGAAGCTCGCTCAAGCGACGAACTCGAAAACATACACCTCGCTCGCTCGAGCGAAGGAAAGCTCGCTCGAGCCAAGAAACACAACTCTCAGGTTCTAAGCCCAGACGCAGACTCTCGCTCGAGCGACCAAACCCTGGCTCGAGCGAAGGACTAAAAACAACTGCTCGCTCGAGCGACCAACTCCTCGCTCGAGCGAAGGTCCAAAAATCTGGACAGCAACACTTGGTTTCCAACCCAACCAACCTGTAACAAAACCTGCCCAACATATCCTATAACTAAAAATTAGGAATTAAAGGACAACAACTACAATATAATAACAACTAAATCTCCGGAACATAATTCCGGGTACAACAACCAAATGCGAAAAGACCGGGGTCGCTATAAGACCCGTCAAGGGGCGCTGCCTCCTCGACCCCCACAAGCTGACCGGGCAGCTCGATCCCCGACCGACCTAGTCGAAGTGGCAAAACATGAAAGAATGATCGAAATCGGGATCGCTACATGTATAATGGGTAGGGTCAGTAATAATGTCATAAGGTATGTTGGTACACTAGTTGGTATACCAATTGATGCATGTAGCACCACTGTCTATTATTTTCTCATCTAATACATACATCAATTATTATATCAATTAATGTACGAATATATCTTATGACATTATCACTTCAAAATTATAGATCTCACCTATTATACAAATTATAAAACCTAAAATCTCTAAAATTATATCACATCATCCGTTAATATATTAATTGATATACCAGTATATAACTTTATTATTCTTCATCACCAACAAAAATCATTAATTGTCAATCTTAATCACAATTAAACGGGAAAATTATTAGGTGTTCCAGGACCTAACTTGTCCACCTATTTTCAATTAATTTTTAATTATCATTGAAAATCCTAAGTGATTCGTGATTAGATCAGGATTTAAAATATTCCAATTCTCAAATATTTAAAACACTCAATCTAAATCATCAAGCACTTACAAAAGTGATTTAGATTGTTGTTTTATGAATAAACAATAAATCGACACAAACAATTTTTACATGGAAAAACCACAATTGAAGAGCCTTCCATTGTAATCAAAAAAACCACGGGCGAAACGCCACTAATCAATCCACTACTGAAGAAAGAAAGATTACAAAGATAATACACAAATTACCCAACTCAGTCAATTTGCCTTCGAATCTTCTGTAACTCTTTCACCAAGCCTTCGTCTCGGAACTGATCCACCTGAAGTTGAATCCACAACTTCACTTGTCAAATTAACGACTACGTACAGAATCAAACGCCTTTTGAAACTCTACGTTTGAATCTTCGGAATCCACCAAGGAATAACACTCTTGAATATGAAGTAACAACCTCCTTGATGTATGTATCTGAGATCATGAGTGAAGAACTCTCTCAAAACATCAAGGAAAACTCACAAAAAACTCTCCAGAAGAAAACCTTAGAAAACCTCAAAGTAGATCTGAAAGAGTAATCCTAGTTTTTGGAGAAAACCACCTACTTATAGAAATCCGGATTCTGAAGCTCACTCGAGCGAAGCTTCTCTCGCTCGAGCGAGAACCTTAACTCTCGTGATTTCCATAAACACCTTCGTTCGAGCCACGAAACCTTCGCTCGAGCGAGAAATGAACTCTTTCAGGTTTTATGCAGACACAGTCCTTCGCTCGAGCCACCTAGTCTTCGCTCGAGCGCACATTCTTCTCTTTCAGGTTTTAAGCCAAATGCAGTCCTTCGCTCGAGTGAGGAAGACAAAACAGTAAGGAAATTTTATAACTCAATTAACAAAGTTGTTCGTGGGATTGACAAGAACAAGGGACCTAACAATCTACCCCTTTGTCAATACCCAGAAAAAACTTTCTAACATAATTTCCTCACCAAACAGCAAACTAAACAATCTAACTAAAAACCAAAAAAAAAAAAAAACCAACTCGCAAACCAATCTTGATGGACAAACAGTCTGTACAACATTAACCAATCTGCACAACATAAACTGAAGAGAATTTCCATTATCAATCATCATAAGCAACTTAAATTGCAATATAAACAAAACAGAATTTGTTGCCCATAAGTCCAAGTCCAAGTCCAAGTGTTGCCTGCAAAAGTATACCATGAGTAGCATATACATCCATATACATCAAAACATATCATATCCCATAACCAGCAAAACATATCCAAGGCAAGAAGAAAAACTATCCAGAAAATAGATAACTGTCCAAGAGTATAAACCAAAAAAACTGTCAAGAACTAAGACTCTGGAGGACGTGGCTGCTGCATCTGGAGAAGGGAAAAAATCTGCCCAAGCATAGAACCCTGCTCCTCAAAGTAGCTGTCAAGAGAAACTATCCTGGCATCCAATTGATTTAGGCGACACGTAACAGACTGCTCAAACATCTGCAGCTGGCCACGAAAAGAGCAAGGACGGATCTCAGGGAAATCAGGGGCGCTAGCAGTGGCTGTCTCAAACTCCTCATCCTCTCCAAGGGGATCATCATCACCTGCACTAGAACTAACAACCCCGAACACACTCCCTCTCACATGGGCTTGACTCTGGGAAATGGTGAGCTTTGTGATGGGTTTGAGAGGATGTGCAAACTCATCGTCATCAAAAACAGGAACATCAAGAGAAGTGAGAAACCGAGTAAGCAAACACCCATAAGGAAGCCCCAAAGACTTTCTACCCTCAAAGACCCCAATCATTTTCGAAACAATCAACTCCGGGAGATCAAAGGGAAGTCTGTGATGTATACAATACAACACATATCCCTGGTCCTGGGTAATGTGCGAAGAATGGGTGGTGACATAAAGATTCGCACACACAATGATATTCAAGAGACGGAACCGAGGAAGCAACTCATTTTGCTGAATGAGTGTCCCAGCAAGCCAAGTCCGGTCAACTCCACATAATTCAGACGCAACACGATCAAAATCAACACCGGACCGAGTAAGAAACAGAAAATGACAATTACTAACTTCAAGAAGATCAAGAAACAGCTGAAACACATCCCCAGTGATAACAAGTGACTTCTTCCTAACCCAAGTCTTAAAGGATGCCGGAAGTTCTTTCCGAATGGAATGGATATTGCAATAGAATTCCCGGATGAGACTCAAATTTTGTGGACCGAAAAAATACAACACTTGATCTCCGCCTAATGAATCAAATAAAGGCCGAATGGTAAGAACCTCAAAGGCACTAGGGAGGACATTGCACTATAAATGGACTTTACGAGTGACAAATGACTCCCTAAACAACTTGGACTTCTCTTTAGACGGAAATATATCGGTTGAAAGGGGACGGAAATAGTGGTCTTACGATGTTTAGACGACTCACCATGACTAAACAAAACACACAAAGTAACAAAGACAGAGAAAACCGTAAACCCACAAATGCATAAGACCCACATCCCCAAAGCCAAACCAATGAGCACAGTAAAAACATTAGTCCATTAGTCCAAAAAGCATATCATCAATAAGCAATATATGAAAGCCATGAATAGAAAAAAGCAATGTATGGAGCAATGTATGAATAACATGTACAGTATGTGAAGAGACTTAATCAACACTTTAAGGAAAACAGAGCACATGTGCACAGGACAATATAGAGTAAAAAAAAAGAAATCCCCAAATTAAACCCTAGAAAAAAGCTACAAAAAACAAACCCTAGATGCAAGATAAAGATACAAAATTAGTATTTAGTAACCAAAAGCAACAAGAATGAACCCTAGATGAAAATAGAGCATATCTCATTCACAGGAGAAAAAAAAAAAAAAAAAAAAAAAAAAAAAAAAAAAAAAAAAAAAAAACACTTACCAATGATAGAGAATGCACAAGTAGAGAACAGAAAAAGCCCCAAAACCAAGAGAGAAATCACAGACGAGGCTAGTAATGGGTAACGCAGAAACCCTAGGGGGGAGAGAGAGAGAGAGTGAGAACACGAAGAATGAGGGGAAAAATGAACTGAAAAGACGCCCTTTTAGAATTTGAACCGCGACAGGTCGCTCGAGCGAAGACTTACTCGCTCGAGCGAGGACAAGAATACAAAAGGGTTCGCTCGAGCCAAGAACAATGTCACTCGAGCCAAAAACACACGCACTCAGGTCTAACTCAGTAGCAGAAGCACGCTCGAGCGAGGACTCCTTCGCTCGAGCGAATAAGAGAAAAAAAATAATAATAAACCATGAGACTGAATATCATGAAGTGAGACCTGGAACACAAGTAGATGATCACATTGGGCCAAAATTGACTCTAAGATGAAATAATCCGCACATCATGGATTCTGTAAACTTGCAATTTTTGTAAAAAAATGACACTGGAAATCATTAGCAAAGCAGACAAAATATAATCAGTGATCATAAGCTACATGAGAATGTACTACTCAAAATCCAACATGAGATCTCATAAAATAAAGTGTGTGTGTGCAATCCAGGAGTGTCCACTGAGCTAGAGTTAATTCTCGTAGTGATCGGATGGCTGGACCTCCACCAAGAGTAACTTAACAACACAGAGAAAAGTCAAACCACTAGGAATCACAGTGTATTTGTTGAGTAAAAGCGGAGGCTCCCCCTCAATCAATTAGTCCCCTTTTGTTTTATTTTTTTTCGGACTTTTTCTTTCTTGTGGGCACTCACTGGTGGCATTCACGCTCAAGAGTATGGAAACCAAACCAGAGAAGAATGAAATCAATAATGATGGCCTGGTTGGTGCCTCTGAGGTAGCCTTTTCCTAATGCCCGGACTTCAAGGAACTGAGGGAGAAACCGTGGAAGTGAAAACAGATAGTAGATGGTTAAGAGACTCAACATCACCCATGATATACTAGTATCGGTTAATTCCACTGTAAAAGTACAAGAAACACTGTTAGTGGTCCATAGAGAACTTTGATCACTTGTGCAGAAATCCCTACAAAAATTTATCTCAAGGATGTGTACAGAATAAGGTCATGAGGTTAATGAGCATGGGCATTCAAAATGAGCTATGAACAATGAGCAATGAGATCTTGTAAGCAACATGAGTAGTGTACATAAAAGTTGGATGCAAGAAAAAGAGATATCAATGACAATGAGATTATAGCATCCAAGTACACATAAGGCCAAACACTCATACCTACACAAGGAACAAGTAACACTCTAGTGATCGAGCATGACACCCAAGGTCTTTCTAAGGAACTCAAACCGAAGAAGATCAAGGGGTTTTGTAAAAATATCAGCTTTTTGATGCTCAGTGGGAACATACTCAAGAACAACAAGGCCCTTTTCCACTAACTCTCGAATAAAATGATGACGAATGTCAATGTGTTTGGTGCGAGAGTGTTGGATAGGATTTTTTGAAATGTTTATGGCACTTGTGTTATCACAAAAAAGTGTGAGAATGTTCTGTTCTGTTCTATTCTATAATCATGAAGCATTTGCTTCATCCACAACATCTGTGCACAACAACTCCCTGCAGCAATGTACTCAGCCTCAACAGCCGAAAGAGAGATGGCATTTTGCGTTTTACTATGCCAGGAAACCAAATTATTCCCAAGGTAAAAACAACCCCCGGATGTACTCTTCCTATTATCAAAGACACCGCCCAACAAGATCGAAAAACCAATAATTTTAGCTATAGAATCAGTAGAAAACCAAACCCCATACCCCAATGTCCCATTAACATATTTAATGATGCGTTTGACCGCAAGAATGTGAGACTCTTTAGGACTGGCTTGGTAAGGAGCACAAACACCTACATTGAAGGCAATATCAGAGCGACTGGCTGTGAGGTAAAGAAGACTCCCTATCATACTCCTATAAAGGGTAGGATCAACATCAATACCACAGGAATCTTTAGAAAGGTGAAGACTGGTGCTCATTGGAGTACGGGCATGTTTGGCAAACTCAAGACCAAACTTAGACACAAGACTTTTGGCATACTTAGTCTGAGAAACCAACATTCCAGTAGGAGACTGTTTAATTTGAAGACCCAAGAAATAAGACAACTCTCCTATCATGCCCATCTCAAACTCATGTGTCATGCAATCCGAAAAATATTTCACAAGATGATCAGCGGTGGATCCAAACACAATATCATCAACATAAATCTGAACAACAAGAATATGAGACTTAGTATGTTTCACAAATAGAGTCTTATCCACACTACCCCTTTGAAAGTCATTATCAAGAAGAAAGGTAGTAAGTCTATCATACCAAGCTCGAGGGGCTTGTTTCAACCCATACAAAGCCTTGTCTAACTTGTAAACATGATTTGGACATTTAGGGTCTTCAAACCCTTTTGGTTGCTCAACATATGCCTCTTCTTTCAAGTACCCATTCAGAAAGGCACTTTTCATATCCATTTGAAACAATTTGAAACCAAGATAACAAGCAACACTAAGTAAAATACGAATAGATTCGAGACATGCAACTGGGCCAAACGTCTCATCATAGTCAACACCTTCTACTTGAGTGTATCCTTGAGCAACCAACCTAGCTTTATTCCTAACCACAGTACCATTCTCATCAGATTTATTTTTAAAGATCCACTTGGTACCTATCACATTCATCTCTCTAGGTCTGGGAACTAGAGTCCAAATATTGTTACGTTCAAATTGACCTAATTCATCATGCATAGCATTGACCCAGCTATCATCTAGCAAGGCCTCTTTAAAATTCTTAGGTTCAATTAATAAAACATAACACATATGTGATACCTCATCCCGAATCTGTCTTCGGGTTTTCATTCGATCCAATACACTTCCAATCACCTGTTGAGCTGGTTGATTCAGTTTCACCCTTGCTGATGGTTTGAACTCGGGACTTGCAGTGACAGTAGCATCAAGGGTGATGTCTCTTTGTGCACTCTTTGGACTTTGACTTACCTGTGAGGATGGTGCCGTCTCAACTTCTTATGCTTGGACCTCAGCTTCTCTTTGACTTTGTGGTTCAGTATCCAAGATTGGAGACTCACCATTGTCATCCTCATTTGTTGCTGGAGTAGGGGAACCTGTATCATCTATAACCATATTGATAGATTCCATTAAAGAAGAAGTTCACAGGTTATAGACTCGAAAAGCCTTACTAGTGTTTGAATACCCTAGAAAAATACCTTCATCACTTCTGGAATCAAATTTGCCCAAAGGCTTTCTATCTTTGAAGATGTAACACTTACTCCCAAAGGTTTTGAAGTATTTTACATTAGGTTTCAATCCCTTCCACAATTCATATGGAGTTTGTAAAGTGTTGGGCCTTAAATACACGCGATTTATGACATAAACAGCAGTATTTAGGGCTTCAGCCCAAAACTTTGGAGGAAGAGCCATTTCTTGAACAACTCTATTCTTCCTCTCAACCACTCCATTTTGTTGTGGAGTAATGGGTGCAGAAAAGTCATGCTTAATTCCATACATATCACAAAAATCCGAAAATGAACTATTTTCAAATTCACGACCATGATCAGTTCGGATTCTTATGATACACCCAATGGAAACACCCTGTTCATTTTGGATTTTAAGGACTAAAGCCTGGAAAGCATCAAACGTATCAGATTTTTCCCTTAAAAAATTCACCCATGAAAATCGAGTAAAATCATCAACAGTTAAAAAAATATATCTTTTACCTCCAATGCTTTCAGTGCGAGTAGGACCCATTAAATCCATGTGAACCAATTCAAGAAGATGTTTGGTTGTAAAGCTGTTCACCTTTTTATGAGAGGCACGGGTTTGCTTTCCAAGTTGACATGGTCCACACACATAGCTCAAATTCTTACCCAGTTTAGGTACTCCTCTCACAAGCTCTTTGTTGGCTATCTTAGTTAGGTCTTTGAAATTCATGTGACCTAATCTTTGATGCCACAAATCAATGTTACTTATGATGGCAAAGTGACAAGTGAGATCATTAGTAGTAACAATCCCATAGCAGTTATCGACAAAGTCGAACCCCATGTAAGACAGTATTTCCCTTTTTATCCAAAATTTCACATTTATTTTTAGAAAACAATACTTCATGATGGGAATCACACATTTGACTAATGCTCAAAAGATTTGCTTTAAGACCATCAACAAGTAGACCATTATCCAGCTTGGGAAGACCAGCAACACTTATAGAGCCCTTACCAATGACTCTAGAAGTGCCACCATCTCCAAAAGTAACAATTCCTCCTTCATATTTTTCAAGAGGTGTGAAGTAGGATTTGTTACCAGACATGTGACGAGAGCAGCCACTATCAAGATACCACATGTGTGAGTCACGTGCTTTTAGGGCAGTGTGAACAACTAAACAAGTCACATCATCTTTTCTCACCCAAATCTTTTTGGTGTTGGTCAATGTCTTGGCGTTGTGAACACCTTCATGAATCTTTGTATTCTGCCTAGACATGTAAGGTTGTCTCCTAATCCAAAAAGTATTCGAATTTCTACCCTTTTGAGACACCTTACCAAACAATTCATAGTAATAAGGACGAATGTGGCCATACCTACCACAGTGATGACAAATAAAAACAGGTTTTACCTCCCTTTTGTTGATCTTACCCACTTCCGGTAAATGAAGAGAGGAATCAACCTGGTCTACCTTCAACTTTCCCTTTGCTTGAGTCTTCAGGTTATGTGAGGTAGAGGCCTGTCCCTTGTGAGTTGTCGCACCATAGCCTAGCCCACTTTTGTCACAACCCATTTGTTGAGACCCGAGGATGTCTTCTAGAGATTTGGAACCTTTGTTCCACATGGCAATTGTTGCTTTAGCAATACGGAGTTCTTCATCTTTCTGACAGACTATCTCTTCCAATGCATCTTGTGACATCTCAAAGCTTTCAAGCTTTTCTTCATATGTGGAATACACTTTCAGAAGTTCATTCCTTTCAGTTTCACAGAATAGAAGTTTTCCACATAAGTCTTGCCTGTCACTTGAGATCTTGATGACATTCTATTTTGCTGCTACAAGTTCTCCTTTTAGCCTGACATTCTCACTCTCACATGTTTTGAGCTTGAGAGAGAGTTTGTCGTTGATTTTGGACAAATTCAAAGATTCCTCGTACAGCTTTTCGTAAGCTTGTTGTAGTTCATCGCCATTGATCTCATCATTGTCTTCAAATGTTTCATCATCCTCTTTTTGCTCTTCATTCTCCTTGACCTCATCCAATCTAGCAACTAAGATAGGGAAGTTGCTGGATGATGGGGAAGGTGAATCTCTTCTTTCATGGAATTGGCTCAGAATTTCCCATGTATCTTTAGCCTTTGTGCAGTGAACAACTCGTTGCTGTTCTTCATCAGAAATTGTTCCACGAATAGTAATCAAGGCTCTCTGATTGCCTGGATTGTCTGTACTTTCTGTATCTTCTTCAATGGCTTGCCAACCTTCTGGGTCAAAAGCTCTCAGAAAAGCTCTCATTATGATCTTTCAATACAGGTAGTTACTCCCATCAAAGATGGGAGCATGATGCAGGTTTTGACCACGATCTGATTCCGATGGCTTTGGAAGAGGTTGGCAAAAGAGGACCAAAATGCCATGAAGGCACTATCCCCGTCTTCACCGGATTCAGGTTCTTCGGGTTCTTGCTCCGACCCGCTTTCATCATCCCAAGTCACAGTGTAGACTTCCTTTCGGTTCTTTTTCGAAGGGCATTCAAGGGCAATATGACCAAACCCTTGACATTCATAGCACTTAACCCCTTGCCCCTTTACAATCTTCTTTTCAGTTTTTGGAGCAAATTTTGGTGGAAAAGTTTTGGGTTTTTCATTACTTTTGTCTTTTGAACTAGAGTCTCTGAGATTAGGCTTCTTTTTCTTCAAAATTTTTTTAAATTGTTTAGTAAGCATAGCCATCATCTCAGAATCTAAATCAAATTCAGTCTCCGGAGTTTTTGCAGTCTCATGAGCACTAGTGAAAGCTACACTATCTTTCTGTTTTTTCTTTGAAATTTGGTAGGCTTCATAAGTTTGCAAGTTTCCAACCAATTGATCAAGCTTGAGGGTATCAACATTCTGAGCCTCCTTAATGGCTGTCGCTTTTGATTGGAACCTCTCAGGTAAGGATCTCAAAATTTTTCCAACAATTTTAGCTTCTGGGATTTTTTCCCAGAGTGTGAAACAGGAATTCACGATATCACTAAGTTTTGCATAGAAATCATCAAACGTCTCATCATCGCGCATAAAAAGGGTTTCAAAGGCGGAGGTGAGACGTTGAAGTTTTGACCTTTTGACAGAAGTAGTACCTTCGTGAATCGTTTCAAGGATGTCCCAAGCCTCTTTTGCTACCTCACACGTGCAGATACGACGAAACTCTTCAAATGTGACGGAGCAAAATAGGGAATTGAGAGCCTTGCTGTTCAAACTCGAGTTTTGGTAATCAGTTGTGTCCCATTTATCAAGGGGTTTAGGAATATCAACACCATCAATGGTGACAATAGGTTCACTTCACCCACAGATCACGCAGTGCCAAACTTTCTCATTGATGGATTTTAAAAACGCTCTCATACGAGCTTTCCAATAAGAATAGTTTGTACCATCGAGTAAAGGAGGTCTATGAGTCGAGTTACCTTCACGAATAGAATCCATAATACTAGTCACACAAAATCACACTCCTATAGTTTTGATAAAAACAAAGAGTGACCCGCTCTGATACCAATTGAAAATCCTAAGTGATTCGCGATTAGATCAGGATTTAAAATATTTCAATTACCAAATATTTAAAACACTCAATCTAAATCATCAAGCACTTACAAAAGTGATTTAGATTGTTGTTTTATGAATAAACAATGAATCGACACAAACGATTTTTACATGGAAAAACCACAATTGAAGAATCTTCAATTGTAATCAAAAAAATCACGGGCGAAACGCCACTAATCAATCTACTACTGAAGAAAGAAATATTACAAAGATAATACACAAATTACCCAACTTAGTCAATTTACCTTTGAATCTTCTGTAACTCTTTCACCAAGTTTTCGTCTCGGAACTGATCTACCTGAAGTTGAATCCACAACTTCACTTGTCGAATTAACAACTACGTACAGAATCAAACGCCTTTTGAAACTCTACGTTTGAATCTTCGGAATCCACCAAAGAATAACACCCTTGAATATGAAGTAACAACCTCCTTGATGTATGTATCTTAGATCATGAGTGAAGAACTCTCTCAAAACATCAAGGAAAACTCACAAAAAACTCTCCAGAAAAAAACCTTAGAAAATCTCAAAGTAGATCTGAAAGAGTAATCCTAGTTTTTGGAGAAAACCACTTACTTATAGAAATTGATTCAAGCTCACTCGGCGAAGCTTCTCGCTTCGGCGAGAACCTTAACTCGCGTGATTTATAAGCGCCTTCGCCGAGCCACTTAAACCTTCGCCGGCGAGAAATGAACTCTTTCAGTTTTATGCAGACAGATCTTCGCCGAGCCACCTAGTCTTCGCCGAAAGACATTCATCTCTTTCAGGTTTTAAGCCAAACACAGTCCTTCGCTCGAGCGAGGAAGACAAAACAGTAAGGAAATTTTACAACTCGATTAACAAAGTTGTTCGCAGGATTGACAAGAACAAGGAACCTAACAATCATGTCTTCTGTTATTTTTTCATCACCAACAGAAATCAGTGAATTTCATTCTTTTCACTAATCACATTCGATTTGTGACATCCCGTAATTGTGCTCTTGAAGCACAAAATTATTGTTTATCATTGTAAGAATACAAAGAAATTATAGAATGGTCATTTCTCCTAGAGCACTGATTGGGAGCTCTAACCCAGCAGCTTTAGTGCCAGCTCTAATGAGCTAGCATGGAGGAAGGAAAAAAAAAATAGAAATAAAAATAAATAAAAAAAATAAAAAATAAAAAAATAAAAAAAACAATGCTCTTGAAGCACAAAATCTATGTATAGCAACATACCAAAAAAATCAACAATGTTATAGACTCCCAAAAAATACAACACCCATAACTTTTACTCACCTATGATTGGTTCAAGAAGGAAAGAAAAAATAAATAAAAACACATGATTGGTCCACATTATTTTAGGGGTCATGGGATCCCCAACTTTGGGGGTCTTAATCATTTTTGCTAGAAAACAACAACGCTACAAACCTCCAAAAAACACAACACCCACAACCCCCACTCACTTGTAACTGGTTTAGGAAGGAAAGAAAAAAATAAATAAATAAACAAAAACTCATAATTGGTCCACATCATTTTGAGAGTCATAAAAATCTCCAATTTTGAGGGTCCAAGCATTTTTGCCAGAAAACAATAATACTACAAACCCCCCAAAAAAATTTGGAAGTCCCAAACATTATTGCATGCGCTACGAGTTTTTTGGGAGTGCCAAATTTATTTTTTTAAAGACATGTAATCATTGTACTTAAATTCAAAATTTAAAATATTTTTTCAATAATGTTCTTTTTTTTTAAATTTTTTAATATATTTATAATCATTTAACAGGGATAGTTTTGAAATTTACATTTTTTTTACTTTGACTTTTTAAATGGGACTATTATTTTGAGACATTTAAAAAAAAATAATAGAATAGGAAGGAAGAAGTACATATATATATATATTACAAAAATACTTGGTAGCTCAAACCTGTGTGGTCCAAATGACTCGAATGTATCAAAAACGACGTCGTTTTACTTTCAAAATGACGTCATTTTGAAACATTTGAACCATTCAGGTCATAAAAATTTGAGCAACTAATCATTGTTGTATTTTTTTATTGGCATAGGATAGTGATAGTTGAACAGCTCAAATTGTGCTAGAAAAAAAGTATGTGTGTTTTTTGTTTGTTTGTTTGTTTGTTTGTTTTTTTTTAAGATTGACCGGGAGAAAATTAAGATTAGGCATGGATTGAGGCCAAACTAATATAATGGAAATGAAACACATTGACATGTAATTAGGTAGTAGCTGCTTCACGTCAATTCATGCATTTGTTGATTGAGAAATTGTAAATAAAAAATGTTAGAGAGTCAAAAGATTTATTAAACATCTTGAGTATGAGATTCATATGAACTTATATGGGGTTAGTCTCACACTTATATGAGGTATTTAGTAGAAATTTTAATAAATCTTTTAAAATTTCTAGCAGTTTTCATTGCAAATTACATTACTTCGATACACATAAAAGATTTACACCAAGAAGAATTTATCTCATACATATAAAAAATGTATTTCATCATAAAAATACAAATATTATTTCATTGTCAGACTAATTTATAATTTTACCTTCGTTGTTTTCATTACCTAACAAAAACTCAACATCATCATGGTTAATCTTTGTTAGAAACTTCTGCAATCCTAAGATTGTATAAAATATTGTCTAATTTGTTAAAATCACACTGATCTGTATCAATTTGTATCGTTCTATTCACTAATCGTGAATTAAATTTTAAAATTTATAATTTGCTTTTAAAACTGCTCCGCTCCGCTATAGTTAATATATATATATATATATTTTTTAACCCTGAATGAAATATCAAAATAAAAATAAGTGTGAGAAAAATTTAAGATGCAAAATTTGTTACAAATTAGTAATTATATATATGAAAAATATTATGCAAAATTAGTTTGTATTATATATAAAAAAAAATATTATGTAAATTAGTGTTATATATTATGCAAATACTTGATAATTGGTTAAAAATATTCTTTAATCCTCCAATTCTCCCAAAACCATCCAGACCTCGATTTGCTTATTTGTCGATCCATCAATCTTCCATTTGATTTATAATTTTACTCTCACAATCCTAAAATTGTATAAAAGTATAATATTTGTTGGGAAAAACTTAGTCAACCAATTTTTTTCGTTCTAAATTTGGGAAAAGTCAAAAAATGACTTTTAGAGACAAAATTTTACATTTGTCACTATAAATAGAGTTTTAGAGACAAAAATGTCTTTTGATTTTGAGACAACCAAAATTTGTCTCTAAAAGTCTAATTATAGTCCAATAGGCAGAGTAGTTATGGAGACAAAAATTAATTCAAATGTGAATTTGGAACAATAGTGATCCCCTCTTCCCAAAACATTAAAAAAAAGAAAAGAAAAGAGAATGGAAAAATAGCTATTTCTTTAATTCTTTTGGAAAGGAAATTGGTCTCTAAACTTTTAGAGACCAATTTCTGTTGTCTCAAAAATTAATTTTTGTCTCCATAACCACTCTGTCTGCTGGACTATAAATAGATTTTTAGAGATAAATTTTAGTTGTCTCAAAATCAAAAGTTTTTGCAACCACATATTTTTGTCTCTAAAAGTCTATTTATAGTGACAAATGCAAAATTTTGTCTCTAAAAGTCATTTTTTGACTTTTCCGGACGGGCCATTTGGGACAAATTTCGCAACTCGCAACGGAGAAAATTGGTTGACTTAAGTTTTTCCCAACAAATATTATACTTTTAGGGACGGAATAAATTTGTCCCTAAAAAGTTGATTTCTTGTAGTGACCCCTACTCCTAATGACATCTCTAGAATTTTAATGAAAAGAATACAATATTTGTTTCATAAATTATTTTCCATAACTGACTTTAAAATTTCTTTTGATAATAAATTTATATTTTTCTAAAAGTCTGTTTGGTAATATTTATCGTTATGGCTTTCTATTTATATTTATAGAATTTTTAAAATTATAACTAAAAGAGGATTTTTTTTTAGTTCAAAATCTGAACTATTGAACCTTCGGACCCATTACGAATCCTGTTTTGATAATCCAAATTATTTATTTTGTCGAGCACTTCGGATACTTCATCTACAAAAAAAAAAAAAAAAAAAAAAAAATTAGATCGATCTAATAATCATAACTTATTCAATTTTTTGCACTTGTCATCAAAAAAATAGACAACAATTGTGTTTTTAAAAATAAATCATCCATTTTTTGGACAATAAACATGATAAATAAGTTACAATTATCAAATTGATTTAATTTTTTATGGATTAAATACATGAAATACTCGACAAAATGAACGATTCAAATAATCGAAACAAGTTCCGTGACCTCATGGGCCTCCAGTCCATATGTTAGATTGTATCGAATCTACCTCCTCACCAAAAACTCGTTTAATATCTGTTTTTGTTTATAAAAGGTGAAACAGTTCACAAATTTTACAAAATTTTACTAACCACAGAAAAAGATGTTTCACTTATTTCATTTTTGTTCATTTCTTCATGTTATATGGTACACATTATTTGTTTCATAAGGGATTGTTTGGTTCAATTTATATGAGTTGTTTATAATTTTTTTTTTTATAAAATATGTACCAGATTATTTAGCATGCATCTTTTACTTATAATTTATTAAACAAAATTAATTTAGATAAATTAAAAAAATTTGTTATCCAAAATTGAGAGAAGGATATTTGTGACTTTGAGTATGGGGTGTGCTCTTTCCAGGTCACTTTTAAAGGATTGGTTCTCCGAATTAGTCGAGATGTGCATAAAGTCATTTAAACGCTTGATTATCAAAAAATAAATAAATAGATATTTATGACTTCTATTTTTTAATTACCAATATTTGGAAACTTGCGTTCACAGCACAGTTTGTTGGGTGATTATTCAGCATTTTCGGAGTATGAGCACGTGATATTCCATAAGGTTTTGATTGATAAAGAGAGATAGGAACCCATGATTTATGTTGAGGATGAGAAATAACATGAGGTTAACTAATTAGTGATTGACTTAAAGTATAGCCATGTGATATTTCGAGATTATTAAATAATTTTTTCAATTTGTCTTTAACAGTGATAGATGAGATGGTAGACATTTGTTTCCCTATAAATCTGCAAGATCTTGCTCATTTCTTTTCAACCCGTCCATACTTATTTCTTTAGTTCCAAGTAACCCTTTATTCCCTAACCCCTTCAAACATATTGTCAAAATACCAGCCCCCAACTCTCGCCGGAAAAGTCACTATGCCGTCAGTTTCCGGCCAAACAGTCTGCGTCTCCGGTCAGGAGGCTTCATAGCTTCATGGATTGTCGAACTTCTCTTTGAAAAAGGCTATTCTGTCGAGGAACTGCGAAATCCAGGCAAAGAGCTTTTATTTTGCAAGTTTATATTGAGATCTGAGTTCTTGTCTCGTGTGTGTGTGTGTGTGTATGTGTGTGTTGTTAATTGGGTGTCTTTGTGGTTGCAGATGATCCAAAGAACTCTCATTTGAGAGAGTTTGAAGGAGCAAATGAGAGATTAACTCTATGCAGAGCTGATCTTCTTGATTTCGAGAGTTTACGCAGAGCCATTAATGGGTGTGATGGTGTTTTCCACGCTGCTTCCCCTGTTACTGGCGACCCAGTAAGTATTTTTTGTTTAATTTTTCCCCAACCCTCTGTTTGGTTGGAGAGAAAATGGAGGGGGAAAATGCCAACTAGAATTCAAAATATTTATTTCTATCTGGGTTTTGCATTTTTGGAAAAAGATATGCATCCAACAGAGAAAGCTCATCCCAACTAAACCCAAATCACTTTGCCATCCCAAAACAATAATTGATACAATGAGGTGGTATCGGAAAATTTTCTAAAGACAGAAAATTCTGGTTACTTGATTTTTCCTTTACTTTCTCAAAGAACCAAACATTTTTGTTGTTGTTTTTTGTGACATGGGGATTGATGGAAATGGTGTTAAAAATTTTGAAGGAAGAACTGGTGGAGCAAAGTTGAATGGAACAAAGAATGTGATGATTGCAGCAGCCGAAGCCAAGGTTTGGCGTGTGGTGTTCACTTCATCAATTGGTGCAGTGACCATGGATCCTAACCGGTGACCTGTCACCGTTGTCGATGAGAGTGGCTGGAGTGATCTTGAGTTCTGCAAGAACACTAAGGTTTATTATTATTCTACATTGATTTCTACCTGTGCAATTTGGCTTGTACAAACATTACAAGAAATTAAGGTTTTAAAGACAAATTTTTAAGGATAAAAATAATTTATTTGTAAAAATTATACTTTTAAGGATAAAATGAAAGAATTTTAAAAAATATATATATTTAATCATGTTATTACATTTTCTAGACAAATTTATTTGAGTGTAAAAAGATCAATCACTTCTCCCTACAATTTTAATTGGTCCCTAATTAACTCAAATCATATCCCTACAATTTAAGTTGGTCCCTAATAACCCAAATCATATTACTACAATTTTAATTGGTTCCTAATAAACCCAAATCATATATTATTATATTTTATATTTTTGATCTCAAAGTCGGGACTATCAAAAACAAAAAAAAAGTTTCATCACTCCGTTGCCGCCTCCGATTTCGATTCTCCTTCTCTCTCTCTCTCTCTCTCTCTCTCTCTCTCTCTCTCTCTCTCTCTCTCCTTCTCTACTGATTCATATATCTCTTCTCTACGGATTCGATATCTGGATAGCTCCATTGCCGCCTCTGATTTCGATTCTTCGATTTCCCGGCAAATCTCCAGTTGCGATTCCGATCAGGTATCATATATTATCAACTTATTTGATGATCGACTATCATATATGTGAATCGCCTATATTTAATATATTTGACGTAGCAGCAGCTTCTTGGATGCTTTTAACATTCTGAGATTTGTTAGAATTGAAGTGAATGGAGATCTCCCTATTTCAATGCATGATATATGGATGTAAAATTTGAAGTCAATTGTTTATAATTGTTATGTCAATATGGATACGTTTTTGTTTTTTGGTTTTTTTTTTTTTTTTTTTTTTGAGAACTAATATAGATACGTGGATGTAGCAATCTACATTTGCTACATTTATAGACCATTGAAATCTCTTATTTCATTCATGTAATGATGAGGATCATATCCAATCTAGGCTTCAGTCCATCATAAATCATCCAACTGATGCTCTGTTAATGTGAAGCCATGATGGAGTGAGGGAAACAATTTCACATTCAGAGGGCAAATGGAATTATGAGTGGTTGAATGTAGTACCTATAATCTGTTAATCTCTAGAATTTAGAACAATACCGGACCACATTTGCCTACCAACATGCACATGAACTTATCTCCTTGTTACTATGTCTAATCAGTAACTTCAAATCTTCATTCATACGTTAATCTGTTTTTCATATTGTCATTTTAGATTTTTCTTGATATCTTCAAATTCAGCAAACAGAATAAACCTACAGAGATGATTCCTATGTATTACCGTTAAAAAAATGAAATAAATTTGGCTTTGGCTGATCTACTTTCTTATTTTTAGAACTACTTGTTTTCATGCATAACAAAACAATTGGGTCTTTTGTCATTTGCAGAGAATGTGGATGGAGGTTTAGTGATAATACTCCTGCTCCTGCATGCTTAGACCCTTGTGTTGTTTGTTTGGAAAGAAAGTGCACTGTAGCTACTCAAGGTACATTCCCTTCCAAACTTGCAAACTAGCAGCATAAGGATTCTAATCAATTTTTTTGAGTAATTTTTTTTTAAAAAAAAAATTGTTTGGATTCTTCCTAAACGTTAACATGTGAAAATGATGCAGTTCAATGCCATCTAAATATTAACATGTGACAGTATATATCTTGATGCTTCAATTTGCATTAAGCAGCAAACTTGGGTATGGATTTTAGCTGCTTGTTTATCATGTATTGCTTTCCTGTGATTGTATTCTCATGACCTACTTTGAACCTGTATTAACTGCTATATTGATTTTTCCCTAAGAGATGAATCCATGTAAATCAAATATATGTTCTTGATAATAATGTTCTTTAAAACTGTCAATAAATAGTTGAAACTTTAACTAGAAAAGAATAATAAAATAGTTAAGTAGCTGCCTAATTACAGACTGGCAGAAGAGTTCATTGATTCTTGGGATTCTGTTGGATTATTATCTGCTTGATATTACATACTGCTGATGAAAATACTTGTCAAAAGTTATGTGCAACAAACCTTTAAAGAAGAAAAGCCTAACATGTGAAAAGTGAAAACAAGTTTGCTCAAATAATAAACTAGTATCTCAAATAACAACTTTTCTCAAATAATAAACTAATATCTTTGCTCAAATAATAAACTAATATCTTGAATAATAAACTAATTTCTTGAACAACTTTGCTTAGATATTAGTTTTCAACTTTGCTCAAATAACAAACCTTTCTTGAATGTTCTCACTAAATTATGTGAATGTTCTCTTGAATCAGCGAGATATTAGTTTTTGTGTGAGTGTGTGCACTAAACATAATTTTTCTAAATTTCTACACATTTTGAGTATTGTGAATTATTGCAAGTTGCAACCATATGTGCATTGTACAATGTAGACCTAATAATTCTAGAAAGACAATGTCATTCTTTGCTTTTGTTTTCTATATCTATTCCTCCTCTAAACCATTCTGTGTGTGTGTGTGCGCGCACGCGCGCGCATTGGTAATTCATTTGCTGAGCTATTTGTGGCATCAAATAATAAACTAATTCGTAATTTAGAACAGTAGAACCAAACTTTAATTGTCTTTGCCTTGATTTTCAAATGCTATATATATCTATCATTGGCCAACATATATATTGGCTATGTTTTTAAATAAGAGTATCGGGACATATATCAATATTGGCAATCACGAGTTATGAATATATATGTATGTCACGAGTCACGGGATATACATATATATTGGCTATGGCTTATCTTCTTATTTCAAGTTGTGATCACAAGTCACCAGAAAACTCTAAAATGACAATATGAAGAACAGATTAACGTATAAATGAAGATTTAAAGTTATGATTAGACAGAGTAACAAGGAGATAAGCTGTGTATGAAGAATTTGCAGAATCGCTATATTGATGCTTAATCTGATGTTTCTTTTGCTTTGATGATATGGTTTGATCTAATCCTGATTTGTTTGATTTGATTATATTTGTGTTATTTGGAAATGTATATGCCAATTTGATTGATTTCATTGTTAAATTTATTTTGATTCGCTTGTTTTATTAGAGTCGAAAATTGTAGCATCATATTTGCTATTTTTAGTATATCCTATTTTTTAAGGGTTTTTTTTTTTTTTCTCTTTCTTCTTCAATTCTTTTGCACCATGGATAGGAGTTAGATGCAACTTCATAATAGAAGGTCAGCTCAATACATTGATGGGGTGAGGGAATTTATCTTGTTTGCTCGTGATCATATGAAACCAGGGGCAAATAAGATTTGGTGTCCATGTTATAGATGTAACAACCATATTCAAAAAACCATAGAGAAAGTTGAAATTCATTTGTATGCATATGGGGTGGTCATGAGTTACACTAGGTGGGTGTATCATGGAAAAGGTTTTGAGTTGAATGACAATGATAACTCACAAAATGAAAATGACGAATATCTCGACAATGTGTCAGAGAAGTCAAATAAGCCCAATACTGCGGTGCGAGAAGTTATTCATGACATACGAAGTGGAACAACCACATTTGGTTATGTGAGAGAAGCATCTAGTAGTCGTAATCCTGACTTACCAAGTAGTTGCTAGAAAAAGAACTAGTTTGGTAATACAATGCCCAATCAATTGAGGAATTTTTGTTTCTATTTATTAGCAACATTTTCAAAATTTTATCGCCGAAGGTCATTACATTTTTACTTTTCTGGACGACGTTTGAGTGCCTACAAGAATTGGTCTCTTAATGCTTTTGTTCACAAAATTTCCACTTTTGAGGGGGGGAATTTTGGTTCATACGCTTAACTATTAGGTCACTTTGGTGGTTTCCTAAGACCTCATAAAAAAAATCAAAATGATTTTATTATAGAAAGCACTATTTTTTCAAAAAGTTAGATAAGGCCTTATTTTAATGTTTGGTCTGAGGCCTCTAGAAATCTCGAGCAACTACTGCTAAAACCCTTGTAATGATAAGTCTAATATGCAAAATTGTAGAACTGGTATTGCTATGGAAAGACGGTGGCAGAGAAGGTAGCGTGGAAGGTGGCAAAGGAGAAAGGGGTGGACCTAGTGGTGGTGATTCCAGTTCTGGTGATTGGACCATTGTTGCAGCCCACACTCAATACTTCTAGTATTCATATCCTCAAGTACCTGAATGGCTTTGTAAAGACTTGTGCCAACACAATCCAGGCCTACGTGCACGTTAAGGATACATCGTTAGGGCACATACTCATTTATGAGACTCCTTCAGCATCAGGGCGGTACATTTGTGCTGAGGGCAATCGCGTGATTCACCGCGGTGAGGTGTTGAAATTCTGGCCAAGTTCCTCCCTGAGTATCCTACTCCTTCCAAGTATGTTGAATGGTCATAGTCAAGCAATGTTATGTATACAGAACTGGCATATAGAAACATATTCAAAATATGTGAGATCTGAATGACACGTTATATTTTTGCATATATATTTTTGTATATAGTCGTTAATTAAGTTACTCTTTAAACAAAAAAAATGCAGGTGCTCTGAAGAAATGAAACCAAGAGCCAAGTCATATAAATTGTCAAACCAAAGGCTAAGGGAGTTGGGCATGGAGTTCACACCAGTGAAACAATGTCTATACGACACTGTCAAGAACCTGCAAAAGAAAGGCAACCTCCCAGTTCCCTTGCAACGCGATCCATATTCTATTCATATTCACTCTCTTATGTAGCTATTTGTAAATTATATAGCATTGCCCCTTCTATGATTTTATTTAAATATATATATATATATATATGTTTAAGTGGTGGATCTCTCTGGAATAATGTGTACCCAAGCTTATTAATTAATGCATAATCGACTATATTCTTAATTATATTTTGAGTTTTATTTGTCTTGTATACAATGTCACATTGCACAATATGTACAAGTTAGACCATGGACGATTATCGCCACTTGCACCTTAATAGAAGATCAATGATTCGACTTCCGAACCTTCGTTTCGTGTTATGGTGATTAAAATTAAGTATTAAATTTTAGATGTCATCTGATGTATTAGTGTCACCCTAGTATAAGACATGAAAAATGTCATCCCAACTCGGCCCAGCCTTATTATAGTGTAACATTTTGAAACAATTGTTGAGCTTAATCATCTCTTTAACAAAGAGTTGAATTGGATTTCTCTAAGAATTGGATCAATTCAAGCAGCCTTTTGGTTTGGCTTTCGATTAGGACTGAAAACTTGAATGTGCTTTTAAACTAGTCATTTGGTTTAGGGTTAATTACTATAATTTAAGGCTTCTTTCAATTCCATCCTCATAGTTTATTACCAATGTTTCAATCATTTTCTAATAAATTTAGAAGTCAGTTAAAATTGGGGCACTTTTTCATAAATTCATTTTCACTTACTTATGTTCCATTTAGTTCACATTATTTTTTTATATTCCAATAAGTTAGATCAAATGTTTAAATAATAGGACTTATTGAAATATAAGAATATCTTATGGACTAACTAGAATACAAATACTTGAAAAAGAATTTTCTAATAAATCTTCCATTAAAATTCGGACAAAAAGTTACAAGCTCATCAACGACATTATAATAAAATTAAAGATTACATTTTTTATCCTCAAAGTATGTGTTTTTTTTTTTTGTTGCTTTTTGGTCCACAACGTTTAAATTATGTCATTTTGATCCGTAATGTATAAAAAGTGTTTCAATGTAATCCTCAATATTTAAATTGCCTCTCTAAACGGAATTATATTAATTGTGTCTAAGTAGATGGAAGGTGCTTCTCAGCTAGAGTTGGGGGTGGGGATCAAGGGGCTGACCTTAAAAAAGCATGGAAATACCCATCATCAAAGCAAGCCCAAGTCCATGCAAGAAGGCTCGCTGGGAAACTGGTTTTAGTAGGGGTGAGCATAGTCCGGATTGGACCGGATTGGGGTAAAACCAGGACCAATCCGTTAACTATTGTTCTTGAAAAATTGGAACCAATCCAATCCGTTTAAATCATGGAACCAATCCGAACCAATCCATTTAAACACGGATTTGATCGATTTAAGACCACGGATTCACACAATTAAATAACAAAAATATATATATATAACACTTTAATTTCATAAAAACATAAATATAGCGCTATATTAGTTCCACAATAGCAACATGTTTTTTTATAATAGCGATATACTGTTCTATAATTTAAACGACCATAAGAAAACTAGTTTTACCATAAGAATTTAGACCATTATAAATTAAAACTAAAAACTAACAAACAAAAGTAATAAAAGAAGATATTATACGGGTTTAGGTTTAAATTTAGGTTTTATATAGAATAAGAGAAGATACTATGGGGGACAATGTATAATAAAAATATAAACTATTTGTATACGGTTCGGATCGGTTCCAATCTGGAACCAATCCGTGGACTACGGATTTTTAATTTTTCAATCCAGAACCGAACCACGGATTCAAAAAATCAATCCAAACCTATCGAATTGGACTGGACTGGATCGGATTACGGATTTCACGAATTCCTTACTCAGCCCTAGTTTTTAGAGATATAAAAGTTCCTCTCTAGGAACAGTAGTGAAAATAGTTTCCTTATCCCAATTAGATTATATTGCAGGGGTAGTGAGTGTGATTTTCCTTTAATCATATGTTCGTTTAAGTTATTTTGAATAATGTATTTATTTTGATTGATATATCAATTGTTTTGTAGATTTGTTTGCATATGTTCCTGGTGGAGTGGATTGATAGTCTCCCTTTGTGAAGATCAATTCCTTGTCTTTAAAAAAATTAAAATATTTATATATAATGGGTTGGCAAAGTTTAAAGATTCACATTTGTGTCTGTTAAACAAAAGATTTTGTATTGATCCTCAACTACCAAACACAGTTGTCTTTTTTCTTTTGTTCCTTTTGGAATGGCCCATGTAGTTTTCTTTTTTTTATTTTTTATTTTTTTCAAAGATAGAGAAAAAAAGTACAAATGCAGTATTTAGTTTACCGACATGAAATAGGAGAAATGACCATTTTTTAATGAGAAATGTTAGGGATCATGAAAAATTTTTCATGAAAATGATCATGAAAAATTTGTGACCCTTAGATTACCTTGATTAGTGTGTGGTGTTTTATTATAAGTGTAATTCAAAGATCACAAATCTTTCATGACCAGTTTCATGAAAGACTTTTCATGATACCTAGGATTGCTGTTCTTTAATCTCTGGCCATGTTTGTTTGAGTGGACATGAGCTTAGGATTGGACTAATAGTCCAATAAAATTATTAATCCGATGTTTGGTTAAACAATTAAAGTACGGATTAATTATTTTAAACTTGACTATTAGTTAAGATAGGATACATAATCCAACGAATTCGTAGTCCTAGGACTATTAGTCATGAGAATGTTAATCCAGTCCGCCCAAACAAACATGACCTCTTTGTATTCTTACAACAAAAATGCTTTATATCACTAATTTAACACCACTAAACAGACCACTAATGACGTGGCGAGATGTAGACCCTACACTGATGTGATAGTTTGGCCTTTAGTTTTTTTTTTTTTTTTACACTGCCAGGTCATTAGTGCTGCTTTTAGTGATGGTGTATTAGTGGTCTAAATCGGAACTCTTCTTACAATGATAAATAATAATTTCATTTATAATATATTTTCTATTATTAATTTAATAAATCAAATATGAGAATAAATATTAGGGTAAATCACAAACACACCCCTTGAGGTTTACTTAAATTTCAAATTACCCCTTATAGTTCTAGAAAGGTTTCTAATTTCATAACAAATAGGTCATTTTATTAATAAATCATCAAGTTAATTAACAGTTTTTGATAATGTTAAAATTTTATTTCAATTAATAATTCAGATAATTTTATTATTGTATAGGTGAATAGTTAGAAATTTTGTCTTTTTAATAAATCCTATTAAATAAAAAATTCTAACAGGAAGGTATTTGTAATTTTTCAAATCACAGGGAAGAATTCGTATTTTAAGCAAACATCAGGGAGCGTATTTGTAATTTACCCTAAATATTATGATAAAAATATTATGGGTGGAGTATCAATAAATCTCATAATATGAACTTGTGCACTAATTAGTCCTCCATCTTTTCTGATAAACCAAAAGGTCCTAAAACACTAGGAACACTACAAGAAATTGCATTTTTCGCAACGCGACAAAATATGTTACTAAAAGAGAAAATTCGTTGGCAAAGAATTTTGCCGACACACAAAGCTACGTCAACAACCGTTAGGCAAAAGTGAGTCGGCAAAAGTTTTTGCCGACGAAATTAGCATTGCATTGGTAAAAGTAATGCCTTTAGCGACGAACATAGTCGTTGATAAAAGCCTTCATCCATCGTCGACAATTTACCTTGCATCGGTAAAAGTAATTCAAATATGATAATTGTGTGACACTTTTTGCGACACAAATTTGCATGGGCAAAAAATATGCTTTTAGCAACAAAATATGAGTCGGCAAAAGTAAACATTTGGTGACACATTTACATCAGTAAATGTTACCATTTGCCCACGATTTGTTTGTCGATAAAACTTTACTTTTGGCAACGACAAATTGGTATTGGCAAAAAATACACTTCTAGCAACACAATATGAGTGCGCAAAAATAAACTTTTGGTAACACATTTACCAACAAGTAATTTGTCGAGAAAGCTTTACTTTCTAGCAACGACAAATTTACAGCGGCGAAAATAATTGAAAATCATTTATATATTTTTTTTTATAAGATTTATAGATTTACAAGAGGCATCCCTCAGGCACCACTATTACAAACTAATAACATTGATATGAAATCACCTAAAGTTGATTTGCAGGCAAAAAAACACTGTTGATACTGCTTTTAGAAGCAGTGTCTAAAACCTAAAAGACTAAACTCACTAAAATACTCAAATACATCCAAATTGTGAATCCACAATAGAAACAGTAGATAACAAAATAAAACATAAAACTAACAAAGATAGGCAAAACGAGACCACAATCACCCACAAACTTACAACAACCCAAATGTCTATTGCACATTGATTACATCGACTTCCCTAAGCCCTTTTTCTTGTCTTTCAATGGTCCTCTTGGAATTTTATTGAGAACCTTGGCATCAAACACTACATACTGTTTCTTTATCTTGATAATTGCTTTCTCTAAAAACGAATCAACTTGATCCTCGTACTTCTCATACAGTACAGGCACTCGTGTGTAGCAATACAAAGGTTGTTTCATCAAATCACAATAATTAAGACTAGGTATAGTCTATAAACAAAAACCTACATTTGATATATGACAAAAAAAACAAACAGACCACTAAACAGACCGCTAATGACGTGGCGAGATGTGGACCCTACACTAATGTGATAGTTTGGCCTTTAGTTTTTTTTTTTTTTTTTTTTTTTACACTGCCACGTCATTAGTGCTGCTTTTAGTGATAGTGTATTAGTGGTCTGAATCGGAACTCTTCTTACAATGATAAATAATAATTTCATTTATAATATATTTTCTATTATTAATTTAATAAATCAAATATGAGAATAAATATTAGGGTAAATCACAAACACACCCTTTGAGGTTTACTTAAGTTACAAATTACATCCTGTAGTTCTAGAAATTACATTATGCCCCCTAAGGTTTCTAATTCCATAACAAATAGGTCCTTTTATTAATAAATCATTAAGTTAATTAACAGTTTTTAATAATGTTAAAATTTTATTTCAATTAATAATTCAAATAATTTTATTATTGTAAAGGTGAATAGTTAGAAATTTCATTTTTTTAATAAATTCTGTTAAATAAAAAATTCTAACAGGAACGTATTTGTAATTTTTCAAACCACAGGGGGTAATTCGTATTTTAAGCAAACATCAGGGAGCGTATTTGTAATTTACCCTAAATATTATGATAAAAATATTATGGGTGAAGTACCAATAAATCTCAGAATATGAACTTGTGCACTAATTAGTCCTCCATCTTTTCTGATAAACCAAAAGGTCCTAAAACACTTGGAATGTCACATTTGTCCTATGTCACGCACTTGTTGATGTGTGTATTAGGGACGAATTTGGTTTTTTTTGCTTATGGTGAAATTACAGATCTGTACATAAAACGCACTATAGGCTTTTTGTGTTTTCCGTCATTTTCAATTGAATCTTCTGATCTTCATATGGAAACGTTAGAAAGCAACATTTCCACATTTGAACATTCCCATGTTTGTTGATTAAAATCATTGATAGTGTTTAAGGATTTCAAAAAGAGGGTTTTACGAAAATTCTACATTGTGATTTCGGCTGGAACCTTAGATAACAAAACAAGAACACTAACGAACCACCTTCAATTTAAGACTAATAATAGCAAAGTATTCTCCACCCGACGCTTGTTTGACACAAAGGCACATTGATTCTGCCATTGTTGGAGCCGTAAACGATAACCATGAAATGCGAAGTTGTGTGATCTTAAACACTGTAAACGATGCAACGACGATTCAAACCCCAAAACTACAAAATCGCATAGACACATAACATTGCATATGGTGATGAACACAGAATGTATTTGTTACATTAGGAGGTCGTTTCGTTAGTTATTGTTGTAATGGTGGTGTGGGGGTGATGTTAAGCAGTTAGGGTTTCTTATTTAGAATGGAATACATGAGTTGTGGTTAACGTGTCAATGTAAAATTTATGTAAATGCCTTGTTTGGAGTCTTGATTTGTCCTGTTTTCTTGTATTTTTTTGAAATGTTCATTATAGTGGTAATGTGATTTATCCCATGCGGTGAATGGATTTAGCGTCATTTTTTTTATTAGGGTAATGTGGAATTACATTGTCCCGATCAAGGTTGTGTCTTGCATTGTTTAGTGATGTGATGTAATTATCATTCTTTGGCTCCAATGTGAGGTTACTATGTAGGTGTTTGGGAAGTGACTATTTTAGAGGCTTTTTGACTTTTTGGCTATTTAGTTTTTGTGTTTGGGAAGATATGATGGATTTTTATTTGAGTTGGTGTATTGACAAATGTGTTAAAATGATGTTTGAAGTTAAAATGACAAATTTGTCCCTAACCTCACATTTTTCAAAATTAATCTAAAGGGGCAAAATTGTAATTTACCAACCTGTCACTATGACAGTGGTAGGCTGTGCCTACACTATCACTATGACAACCCCATAGCCAGGCTATTTTTTTTTTTTTTTTTTTTAAACCATTGGTTTAGGGGCTATTAGGCTCTTTTTTTTTTTTTTTTTTGAGGCTATTTTAACCTTAAAGTTAGGTTCCCAAACCACTATAAGAAATGTCACTTTTGGCTACCAAAAAATTGGTCGCCAAAAGTTCAAAATTTGGTCGGTGATTGTATTTTGCGACTAACAAGTTTTGTAGCCAAGTTCGTCGCCTATACCTTGTAGGCAATAGTATTGGCGACTAAAATTTATTTGGTCACCAAAAGTGTAACATTTGCCTACTAAATTTATTTTAGTCGGCAAATGTTAGCTTTCGGCCACTAAAACCATTAGTCGCCGAATGTGATTTTTGGCTACTACCATTCGTGTGGTCGGGGAAGGTGTGACTTTTTGCTACAAAAGAATTAGTCACCGAAACTTAACATTTGGCTACGAATCCGTAGTTAGTCGGCAATTGTGACATTTCAGCCACTAATGTTGTAGTCACTAAAAGTTCTAAATGGAAATTTTAACCAACTATTTATTACTTTTTGCTACCAAATGTTTTAGTCGCCAAATGTTTTTGCTACTAAATTATTGGTCGCCAAAAAATTCCAACAACGTATTTGGCTACCAAAATATTTGGTGGCCAAATATTTTCTGTTTTTTTTTTTTTTTTCCAAAAAAATTCTAAACAGCCTACATCCATGTTTAATACAACTTGTACGTACATAATACAGGATTCCATATAACCCAATATAACCCATCAACGCTAAATATATTATCAAGCATTCAACAACGTGCACACATTCTAGTTCCAACCATCCAAAACATTAAAAATAAATGTTCAATTCTATATATAATACAAATTCCATACGAACCAAGTCTAATCCAACGTCAATAATTTCATTTCATACATAATACAGATGACTGTCAAACATGATTTTGAACAACCATTTCATGGCAATATAGAATAGGATCTCAAGAACAATGTGTCAAGCCTGGCCTCATAATAGCCGGTGATCTTGCTTTTAGAAATCAATAATACAACCAAGGTTAATAATCTATTACAAAAATATTTTTAAGTATCAGGCTTCTCTACAGCCTAAACTTGGATTGAACTATGTCAGATTTTTATGGGCCCACCACATAACCGACATCGATGGTCCGAACTGTTCAATGAGCAGGGCTGAGAGTTAGATAATACATCCATATCCACCACTTGGGAATTTGCTGCAAGAAGCAATATAAAATGCAACTTAGGTCAACATCTCTAGAGTTTATGAAAATAACGCATTTTTTAGAAGACATCAAAAAATTCTTTTTCAAATTTTCAGCAATTGTTTTTCTCACAAAAATTAAAATAACAAGTGTTAACTAAAACCAATGCAGATACCACACTGAGTAAGGTTAGTAGTTTACCAGTTGAGGAATCAGATACCAGAGAACAGGCTCAACATTGTGTAGAAGGCTGACTGTAAAATTGCAGCCACTGGAAAGGTCAGTGTCAATGCAACAAACAGCATTCCAAGATAAGTGAAGTAAAGAAATGTACAAAACATGGCATAAAAGTACCAGAAAACCTTACAAGCTGACCAATAATACCCAATCATTGGATATGCAATGATCACAAATGCAATCACTTGGACTTGGAGATACAGAACCTCAACCGTGACCTGCAAAATTAGCACGTGCATTTAAATTTGGACAAGGTGGATTTGGTTAGCTCTAGTATTCGATTGAAAAAATCATAGTGCAATAAGCTAGCATTCTGGAGGACAAGACAATTATAAAGAAGCCCGCTGCATAAAGCATTATTGATTTCGAAGCTCTCTGAAAAATGCCAAAAACATTGAAATAGCTCAACTGACTCTTGAAGCTTTAGGTACTAAGAGGTTAAAACTTTGATCCCATTTTGAGAAAGTAAAGTATTTAACACATTTATACCTGAGCAAGTGCATAAGCCCACGAACCATACATCTAGATCGCTCCGTTGGGGCATATGGTAAAACTGAAGAGGAATTATTTATGCCCAAGAAGATGGTAGCAGAGAATATTGAACAAAGTGGATTGGAGACACCCTGTTGGCTATTTCTATCAAATAAAAGGATTATTTATGTTAGACACGCAGAAGTCTATCCAATAAAATAATAATGGAATCCCAGATCTAATAATGTAGTAATTACAGTTCAAATGAATCAGGAGGTGGAGTACTCCACCTATTTACATGCTCTCTATTGTTCCTACAATCACAATGAACGAAAATGAATCACAAAAATGAAAATTGTTATCATAAAACAATCATTATTGTATCACAGCAAGCAAGTTTGTAATGACCATCCTAACTCAAAAGAGAAAGAAATGGTGAGCAGTTGAACTCACTGATACAAGACACAGTTCTTATAAACTTGGGCGAAATCAATGCAAAGTTGAGCTTCTGCTGATCTAGAAGTGATCTCTAACATCCATGTTGCTGGATTGTAATTATTTCTGATCTTTTGCACCCCTGAGGTAGCCTGTTAGAGAGAAATGGTTGTAATTAATATGATCAATACTTCAATTTCTGCTCTTTTATGTATTCTTGTAGCAAACTGACCTCAAAATATTCTATGACACTGCTTGAATGCTGACCCAATGGTCCAGAGTAAATAACCTGTCCACTGGCTTTCAACAGAATTAACTACAATGTAAAGGAGGCATTACACTTAATTAATCTACATTTAATAAAAAAATATGGAATTAGATTAAAAGACCATTTTTAAATGGTGGATGTTCTCTAGAAACAAATGTAAAAAATGTCCTGCTTATTGAAAAAGAAACAAAATGTAACAGTAATGTAATGCAATAGACGGAAAGACTCAATATTCCAAACTCTTCAAATCAGGAGGTATGGTAGGCCTTGAAGCTTGTCACATTAATGTATCATTTTCTGAGTCAAGCTTACACTATTGAGCTAGAAATTCATTCAAAGCAAGTCCAACCTCGCCATATGTCAACGGGGCAACCCGAAATCCCCACTTCAACATGTTGGCATAGAGGCTGCAAGCAACAAGATAGCTTAGCTTTAAGTTCATCTTCTTAAATAATCATCCAAAAATCAGGTTGGAAGAGTGATCGAAATCTTACATTTTGGGATGATGAAGCCACTAAAAAATAAGACAAACTATACAAACAAACTACCAGCTGTTGTAGAAGCAACTGTGGTGCAGAAGACAGATGCCACAAAACGAAACAGGGATGTAGCTGCTAAGTGTAGAGCTAAAAATAGAATGAACTGGAGAAAGAACCTAAGATACAAGGCAATGATAGAAATTAATTCAAAATTCCCATTCAGTTTCAGAAGGGTGTGTATGTGTGGTGTGAATGTTTATTTGAAAGTACCAGTAAAGCTTCAGGTTGCTAAATGACTAATCTGAGTAGTTGATTCAAATATTGGTAAAACAGTGACAACTTGCTCAAATCAAAGACATATTTGGAGAAAAACAAAATATATATATAGAAGAAAAAGTATGGCCAATAATGACAAAATATCCTCCAAACACATTCATCCACAAAGTAAACCACACAATCATATCCAGTGCACTCAGAAAATCAAAAAGAAGAAAAAGCATTTCAGATCCCTTATCTTTCTTAACAGAACTTCAATTAATTATGTAGTAAAAATACAAGAACAGAAAATAAAGCTAAAGGAACAAACAAAAGCACTATAATATGAGAAAACATTATGAGGAGAGAAACTTTGCTTTTCAAATAAATAATTTCTGAGAACAACTTCATTCAAAGCACTAGATGTGTAGAACAAAGTTCCCGACAGCAAACCTTTTTGACATCTCCAGTGGTCACCAGAGGTCTAGCAGAATCATGGATGCAGACAAGTTCAGACTTTACATCAACTGCCTGTAAACAAAACAGTATGTATCAGTTAAAAAGTTCGCCAATAGAAAAATGCCTTTGTTTAATAAATATTTGGAAAGAATGTCCTCATTTCTTCCTTTTAATTATTCAATAAAATTAATTTTGTTGTTGATAAAAAAAAAAATAAAATGGAAAGAATGACAAACTAATTCAAATGGTTTGGGATACTAATTCAAATGATTATTGGTTGCCAAACTTCAATGCCTACATATTTTATTGGCTTCAACACATAAAGGATTTGGGATACTTTAATAGTAATGAGACACTGCATTAGCTTGGGATATGGATTAAATGAATAAATGTATAAACAATAAATGAATAAAAAGAGACGAAAAGATTATCAAAGACAATGGAGCATGAAGCGTCAGTTTTCGCAATACTGTTCATCACTCAAACCCGGGAAGCATCAATCATTTCATCTCCAAAACAGCCCCAAAGGGTGTCACGTTTGAAGACCCTGTTAATTGAGCCACGTTTATCCAACTCTGTGTAAATCCCAGCATAACTATGCACAGTATCAGAACAGTGCAATAAAAATGCTCTAATTCTGGCTCTATATATGGGTTCCTTGATTGAAAATCCATCACAGACATTTTCTCAAACAGCTTATCTGCTTCCCCAGAATTGACATAGACTAACGAGAACACAACAATGTTGCTAACCTTTTATGCTATTTACTATTGATACTGGCCGTCCTAAAACAAGAGTTGTATATGGATCTACAAAGAATGACCACTACCTAACTAGCACATATATATATGATTACATAAAAAATGCTTTAGATTGAAACAAGAGTGATGAAAAACATGGTTATAAAAAGAGTTGATTCATGTTGAAATCTTACTGACAGAGTTGAAGGTCAACCTCCAATAGATTCAACAACAATAGACTTCTCAGAGCAATTATATGATCATACTTAAAGTGTTTACATATATATCTAACAATAAATGAATAAATGTATAAACAATAAATGTATAAACAATCATTTTTCTCACATACAGCGATTCTGGTTCAAGGACATTTTGTTTCTTTCTTCTTTCTATTTGCCTCTCTTCTTGTTCTTCTTTCTATTCTTTGAGTTTCTTTACAACAAATGATGCTTTATGGCACTCTTTAAACTAAAATGACTATAATTTTTGTGGTCTTGAAGAACCATTGCATAGGCTTAAGAACAGTTTGTTGTCATTTTTGGTTTTTGTTGACACCTTGTTGTGTAACATATTCTTCCTCTTTGTTGGCCTTTTATTTTCTTTTATCAGATTTTCTCGGCTGTATTTGGGTTGCATCTGTCTGATGCCCCTTTTATAAAAAAATCTTTCTTACTAATAAGAAAACACCCCATTTAACTGTTCACAACTGTCCCTGATCTGTTCTGTTGCAAACTACCCTATTCTTCTTCAAAGTGCTGAAACTTTTAAAGATCCTGCACATGTCCTTCAACGAAACAGCTTTGCAAAAGAAGCTATGTTACATAATTCTTTTGTGAATCAAGAATAACCAACTTCTAATCAAAAGTATAACATAAAAATTTCCAGAGCAATAAGATAAACTAGCTTAAATAATGAATGCAAGATGCTAGTCAACACTGTTTGTAATAAAGATTGCGCAACTTACTGTTTTAATTTGGTAGCAAGAGCATCCACTTGCATATATTTTTCAGATTCATAATACTAAACTAACAGAACAAATTTGGAGACTCCATATATGATAATTCATTCATGATTAAATATATCAATTCATACACAGAAAAATTTTAAATTCAAAGGCAACAAAATTGAGATCATAACACCTTAAAATGAACTTTGAGATTGGAGTCCCTGGCTTTGCAGGCTACAAAAAAACAAAGTAAAATGAATTTCTCTGTTACAGCTCGAAAAACAAATTGAGAGAGAGAGGGAGAGAGGTCACCATGATTCAGTATAAACAAATGCTGAATAAAGCACGCTGAAGAGAGCCACCAAACAAGTTTGCAAACCCTGCAAGTACAATGAGACTATGAGGTACAGCATTCAAAATGAGAAGAAAATTTGAGATAAACAAACCCATTAGGGCAAGAATCAGAAAGAGAGAGAGAGAGAGAGAATATAAAACTGAATCGAAATTAAACTGAATCAAGAATATAAAACCTTAGAGCAACAATCAGAAAGGGGGAAATAGAGGAAGGGAGACAGAGACACAGAGACACAGCTCGATCGAAAGAGAGAGCAAGAGAGCGAGAGCGAGCGCGCAGAGAGAGAGAGAGAGAGAAAGAGAGAGAACCTGTGCTCTGCAGCAATGGCGATGGCGATCTGCAGAGGTGGCGGTGGCGGTGGCGGTGGCGGTGGCGGCGGCGATCTGCGGCAGTGGCCGTTGCTATCTGAGGCGGTGGCGGTGGCGGTGGTCTGTGGTCATGTGAAGTGGGGTGAGGTTTGGTGTGGTGAAGGAGAATAAACAGAGAACAGGAGCGAATGTTATATATATTTATATATGTATTACACCATTAGCGACTAAAACTTTTTAGTCGCCAATTAATTTTTCAAATCCCTCTGAAATTTAAAATATCTCCCACCAAATATTTTAATTTTTGGGCGACTAAAATTTTTTTTTGTCGCTAAAAATATGTTTTTGGCGACCAAACTTTTGGTCGCCTAAGATAAAATTTAATTTTTTATTTTACATTTGTTGACTAAAGGTTTTAGTAGACAAATCTATACCTACGGCGACTAAAATTATTTTTGGTCGCTAAAAATCAACTTTTGGCGACTAAATTTAATTTTAATTGCCAAAGACAAAAATTAATTTTTTATTTTACATTTGCCGACTAAAGGTTTTAGTAGCCAAATCTATACCTACGGCGACTAAAATTATTTTTTGTCGCCAATTTCTGACATTTTTGCCGACTAAATTTCTTTTAGTCGCCAATTGTGATATTTTTAGCTACTAAAATTTTTTTTAGTCGCCAATTGTAATATTTTTATCAACTAAATTTTTTTTAGTAGCCAATAATGAATATTCCCCTACGAAAAAAAATTAGTAGCTAAAAAGCTGACTTTTGCCGACTAAAATTAATTTTGGTAGCCAATTCCTACACTTTTAGCGACTAAATTTGTTTTGGTAGCCAAAAATGTGTTTTCTTGTAGTAAACACAACCATATGTGTACAGATTTGAATAACAATAACACTATTGTGGTTTTTGTAAAAGCAAGTGATATGTTAGTAGTTAGGGAAACGGATTTAATGGTTGACATTATTACGAGTATGGAGTTAACGTGCCCTTATTTGCGAACATTTCATCCCGGTTAGGTTCACTTAATTGTTAGTGTTGAATCATTTTAATATCTTTTATTTATTATTTATATATTTTGTTCATGAATCTTCTTTTGTCTTGTTCATGAATCTCATATTGTTCATGAATGGAAATTCATTGTTTTGGTGACCTTTTATCTTGTTCATGAATGGAGATTAATTAGGTTCATGGACTTGGTGGTGAGTTAATATTTGGATACACTGTCTCTTTTCTCTAGGTTCATGGTCATTATTATTTTTTGGTGTATTTTGTAAAATCCTAGTGGCCTATAAATAGTTCATCTCATCTACTCTTTTCTACACCAACACACCAACTATTTTCTATACAAGAAAGATTACTAGCAAAGAATGGTGTTTTTCTTGATGAAGTTTTGGGTTCACCACTTTATGTAGAGTTGGCTTGAACCATACGACAAGTAGTCGGGCTGTTGTATCTTAGAAGGGACAAGTAATAGTTTTTGTGACTGTTGCATCGGTATTTGGGTTCTTCCTACCGCAGTGGGCTTGATCTCCTTAAAGAAAACGAGATATCTGTGCCTCAACCTAATCTATTTGTATCTCATTTTCTTTGCATTATTTATCAATAAAATATAATTTTTTTTGATATTTTCACCAACAATTAGCATGATCATTTGCATGATATTGCATCATGCCACATTGTATCAGTTAATTCCAATTAACCGTTAGCCCACATTGCATCCTACCACCTTGCCGTGATGTTTGTCTTTTTTTGTGTATGGGTTTTTGCTTACCATTTTGATTGCCCATCCAAAATTAAAAAAAAAAAAATCAGTCTATTTGCGGGTTTTTGCTTCGTAAGACAATCAAGCATGTTGGTGTTTGTGTTATTGTGTCTTTCATTTTGGGTTGCCATCCATTGATTATGCAATGTCCAATTCGTCCCTTGTAAGTTCAATTAATTGTTAGCATGTTCGTTTGCACGACATTGCGTCATGACATGTTGCATAACGTAATTTCAACGAACTGGTAGCACCACATTGCAATAAGGGTGTAACTTGAGAGGATTCAACCCGAGCAACTCAAATTCAGCTTGAATTTTTTTCAGGCTTGGACAAAATATTTTTAAATTCGGTACGGGCTTGGGCAAAAATTCATAAACCCGAATAAAATTTGGGCGGATTTTGGCAAAGGCATCAAACAACCCGAGCAACCTAAAACCCGAATTATACATATATAGATATATAAAAATATGAAATATACGTATAAATTATTAGTCATTACATGATATTAAAGTAATTTAGATTATTGAATTATACTAAATATATATTATATATACAAATAACATAAAATCTTACTTTTTTTATTTTCACTCATAAATTGTAATGACTACTATAGCGGTATATCTCTTATGTTATATAAATTATTTGTTTGGATTGTATTAATGATTTTCTATATTAAAAATATATATAAATAGAGTCAAATTTTAATAATTTAATAATGTAGCAAAAAAAAAAATTTGAAATTCATTTACAATTTGGGTAATTCGGGCAATTCGGATAATTCAGATTTAACTCGAGTCGGGCTTGAACAGGTAACCTCTAATTACAATTTGGACCTAGGCAGATCTCAGCATAACTTTAGGCTAGACTTGAATAATCTCTCAACCTAACCAAATTCGCTCGAATTGCACCCCATACATTGCAACATGCCACATTGCTGTGATGTTTGTCATTTTTCTGTGACATTTAACCAATATGGGCATGCGCATACATTGTGTTTGGTTCACGTGTACCATAGTGTGATAAATGTCTAGCTGACATAACGTATGTGTATGATGAAACATGCGGAGTTACTGATCTGCAACTATTGTATACATGTCTCATTTATTAATAGATTTTTGAATTTTAACCAGTCAATAAGTTGATATAAGCCGAACTTATTTAAAAAAGTTAAAATCATGTCTCATCTGTAAGTCTAAATCAATTGAATTGGATTATACATTTATTAAGGTCTACATATTTATTTTTTCTTTTTAATAATTCATATGATCAAATTAATTAATACTATCAAAACAATCAAATTAAAATATAAATTCATCAAATTAACAAATTTCGACAACGTTATGTGTAAAAAGTTGAGAGTTAGAAAAATATCACCGATCACTATCAAATTCAATTTTAACAAATTGTATTTTGTGTAAATTGTATTTAAAGTACAATTTACAATGATAATATATATTGTCAAATACATATATTTTTTAAAATGGGACAATATTGGTTTTAATAGATTAAAATTAAATTTAACAGTGTTATTTTTTTAGATAATATTAAAAAAAAAATTGGACAAGATTGTTTGAGTCTGGTTGATGGGATGATCGAGTTAGATTTACCCATGCGGGCTTGTATGGGCGGGGTTCATGGGTGGGCTTCGGTTTGAAATCTTTGTCCAAAGCCTCAAATTATCTTTTATGGGATGGGGCGAGATGGATAGTCAAGCGGGTTGGGACAGGCTATGGGACGTGTTGGTAATAACGGGTTTTTTGTCCACAGGCCATTTAATAACCCATATCTTACATTGTACACATCAATTAATTACTTTTTCTCTCAAACTTGTAGCGATTCCAATTTCATTCCTTTTTTCATATTTTGTCACTTCGATTTGGGCGGTCGAGTTGGGTCAGTCATTAGTCCTGGGTCCAGGGGGCATGATGTCCTAGGCAATGCCCATTGGCGGTGTTAAGGGGCAGCGTCCTCAAAACAAAAATACAAAATGCATTCGAAGTTGCTTGTCCGCTCGAGCGGCCGTTTATGCGCTCGAGCGGAGAATGTTTAGTTTCAGAAGTTTGACCTATTTGCAAAAGTACTGAGTTAGTGTATTTAACGCTCGAGCGGGTCATTCCACGCTCGAGCGAACCATGTTATATCAGTTCGTGAATCTAAGATTTTATATCACTTTTTTAGTCCTCTCTCTCTCTCTCTAAAACTGTCCAGAATTCCAGATTGGGAGCTTCTCTCTCTACAAGTCATCTTCTCTCTTTGATTTCTTCAAATCTATTGGGATTTAGACCAAAGTTCTTTACCAAAGTTGGTTATCATCTCGAGGGCTTTATTGTATTGTATGTGGTGAAGATCGAGTTTCGACAATATTGATTTTGGGTGTTTCATCTCATTTCTTCTTCAGAACTTGAGGTAGGGATTTTCTTAAAGTTATATATATGTTTTTGCAATATCTAGATGATTTTCGAAATCATCCTTTGATTAGCTTTGAGAAATTGATCGTTGATTTCAAGAAGATGAGTGATTTTGAAAAAGGGTTTAATTTCTTTTCCTTTTAAAATAGAAATTGAAGGTTTTAAACCATATTGATTGAAGAAAGATGATTTTAGGGAGATTCTTCTAAATATTTTGGAGATGAATGGTTTTGGTGAGAAAACTTAGAAATTGGGTCTTTTCTTTGAAATATGTTGAAAATCCTTGGAAGATGTTGTCATATTTATTTTGTGTACCAAAATAAATTGATGTTTTGAAAATTGTTTATTTATATATAAATGACGAATTTTGTGGAAAAAAAAATGAGAAATATTGTTTATTTTGAAAATTGTTGTCAAAATGTTGATTTAGTCTTGAATTGACTAAATTGTTGAGATTGCTTGAAATGTGGGAATTACGTTATTCTCTTGAATGAATTGGATATAAAAGTATATATATATATATATATATATATTCATCTTATGGAATTGTGTTGAAAAGAGGATTGAGAATTTCGATCACAATGGTATATTGTGTGAAACAATTGATTATGGAAGTAATGTTGCATTGCATTATTAAGCATACATTGGCATTTCAATTCATTAGACTATGTTAAGTTTTGGAAATTTGCATTGAGAAAAGATGTTGGGAAATGGGTTTTCATGAAATGGTTTTGGGGTAAATACGGTGGTAAGTCTTGATAGGTGGTCTAGATGAAATTTTTTAAATTGGCCTGAGTGTCCTTAATGAAAGACCAGAAAGTCGCGCGGATAGGTGTCGAGGCTTCCGGTTAATACCGGTAAAAATGATAATTGGTAGTACTCGTATAGTCTACTTGCAGACACCGACCTAGGGATTATCAGAGTTGTATTTACCGCCCCCTTTAATTAAATTGATAAATTTTGAACAGTTGAAGTTGCATAACATCATTGAGCATGATGGTTTTCAAAAGATGAAGATGTGTTTTATTTTCAAAAAGGCATGGCATGGGATGTGCAATCATCTCTTGAGACTTGTATAAAATGTATATACTTTGTTAAAGATTTCCTACTGAACTTTATGCTCACCCTACTGAATTTTTGTGCAAGAAAAGATGTGATGAATCCGCCTAATTGAGGGCGTAGAAATGTGTGTATTGAGAGCACTAAAGTTTTCATTTGCTATGATCCTATTTGTAAGCCAAGGGCTATGTATGTCTGGGTTTGAATAACCATTTTGTGTATCGGGCTTAAGCCTTGGAAGATTGTAAACCCTTAGGGGTGCTTATTTGATTATTTACTTATTGTTGAATCAATGTAATATCGCATGAGGAACTATTATTATTATGCAATACATGTATGGGAATTTATATTTGGTTTTCCTTTAAGAGAGCCATGATTGTTGCATTATCATTTCAGTTAGAAATTTGGGACATTACATACTCATCTGAATAACTAAAAACCAAAAAAAGAAAAAGAAAAAGATACAAATCATTCTAAACTACAAAATTATTTTCAAAATATACAACTAAACAAATTTTTAAAATTTGAAAACTCTTTCTAAAAACTTATCTTTCAAAATTAATTTCAAAACCAAACCAAACAATATTTTTTTGTGAAGAAAAAAAAATTATATTTTTTTGTGACAAACGTTATATATTTTGAGATAAAAGTTATGTTTTGCATAAAGTGCACACCATATACATCCCAAAAAGGGTGCACATAATAGCCTTACTTCCAAAAAACCAAAAAAAAAAACCCTTGTATTATAGTTATTTATTTTAGAGTAAATTATACTGATCTCCACTAAATTTTTTTAGAAAATACAATAAATCTTATAATTTTGATATAATTAAATTGAATTCCTTAAAGTTTTAATTCACATAAGACTTACTATCTTTTTATTAGTTATATTGACAAAAAAAATAAAATAAAGTTATTATCTCTTTTACACTAAAACCTATATTTTACTTTGTTTATCTTTATATTTTCAAATTATTTATATTAATTTCCATTCTTTTAACTTTACTTTAAAAATATCAATATAATTATACTAAAATTTTATGACTTGCATTTTTTTTTAAATCTCAAAAGAAAGAGGGTTAATTAAACTTTTTATCTCTACAGTTTGACCCAAATTTTATTTTAATTCTTATTGTTTTAATTTGAATAATGTGACGCCCTCAAAAAAAATAAACCCATAATAAATAATATAAACATGCATCATTATATTAAAACAATAATATAAATCCATCCATCAGAGTATTATGAAATAAAACATCAAAATAAATGCCCTACGGGCTTACATCTTGCCAAGCCAACACTTGGACACAAATTCATGAGTTCTAACTCAAAACAAATAAAGCCCTAGGCTTGAAAGTTTACATAGTTCAAATAAAACAAATAAAACATAATAAGCAAATCTTCAAGTCCACGTCCTCACAAGCTAAGTCCTTGGAGGTAATGAACCTGAACACGAAAATGAAGTTCTATATAGGGTGAGCCACACCAAGAGAAAAATACTAAACCAAGCATAAGAAATAACTAAAGCATTAGTATTCGATACATGGTTAACACATACTATAATCAAGTTACAATTTACATGATACGAATGTCTATTACGCCTATGACATAAGGTCTATGGCACACTTTACTTTCCACTTATGACTCGAACACGGCCAAATAACTCAACAGGGTTTTATCTTTTATTAACAACACTTTCAATTCCACAGAATAACAATTCAAGTTAGACCTATTCATAACAAATACGAGTTGGTATTGTATCAATCATAATCAATTCACTTCCATACTTTCCAACGATACACATTTTAGTGATGTATCATATCAACCATAAATAGAAATATATCTATTAATCAATAAGCACACATAAGCGTGATGCTCTTTGGAGTCCATCCCTATCTACTCCCAACAAGTCCGGTTTAGAGGTCCATCCCTATCTTCCCTAAACCGTGGAGTTCATCCCCTATCTCCTCCAAACCAATGCATATGCAATGAAACACACAATTGCCATATACAACACATAATTAATACACAAAAGTTACGTATTAACTCAACAGTCAAACAATTGACTCAATTCGATTATACCTAAGCCGCATGCAAGGTCTACAACAATCAATGGCTATCCTCCACCGATAGCCCAAAAGCGATTATTTCTAAGCAAGAAATAAATATCACAATCTATATATAATATCAACTCCACAGATGAGTGATTAAATATACAATTACATCAACCAATCTCAATTTCCCAAATCTCATGAATTTAACCAATACACAATTCCTTTCTAAATTAATTACATGAATTAATCTATGACAACACCCTAAGGTTTCTCCCAAAATTACCAAACTACCCCCACATACCAAAACACTAACACTTAGGATTAAACGCGTATACAAGGAGTAGGAAATCCCTACCTCAAAGCAATGAACCCAAAAGAAGAAGATGAAGATGTTTGCCCAAATTTCAAAGTGCTCCAAATCCAACAATGCTCGAGATTAAACGAAGCCCTCACTCTCCTCTACCTTTTTAATGAAGGAACTAGGTTAGAAACACCCTCTAGATAGATCAAACCCAAGGAAAAGATGAGTTGAGAGAGAAAAGACTCAAACTAGGGTTTCGGATCAAAATTGTGAAAAAAGCGTTTTAGAACCGCTGCGTTTAAATACGGACAGGCTCGCCGGCGAAGACATGGTCGCTCGGCGACTGCATTAAGAAATACTCGCCGAGCGAAGAAAAGCTCGCCGAGCCAAGAACTCGATGCTTCAGTGCGCAGCGAAGCACGCTCGGCGGCGAATGCTCGCCGAGCGAAGAACTCGAAAACATACAACTCGCCGCTCGGCGAAGACACCTGCTCTCAGTCTATACTAGACGCAATCGCCGCCGGCGAAGAAATCTGGCTCGAGCCACTAGAGACAAAACTCAACCCTCGCCGGCGACCAAACCCTCGCCGAGCGACCAACTCAAAATCGGGCAGCAAGATTTGGTTTCCAACCCAACCAACAAAGCAGACACGCCTAAAACATCCTATAACTCAAAATGAGAAGTTAAAGAACGACAACAACAATTAAACCATGCTAGGATCTACGGAACCTAAGTCGGATACAATAATCAAATGGGAAGCAGGCCGGTCGCTATAACCTCCCTTAAAGAATTTCGTCCCTAAATTAAGCATGAGTTTGTAAAAACAAGTTTTTCTTAATTCCCAATGATATATAAAACAACAATAAACAACTTGACCCAATACCGGTCACTTCATCTCTTTATCAAGAGGCATCTCACAAATAAAATAATAAAAAAAAACAGTATATCTTTCAACCTGCATTAACAGTATGCAATTTCCTTTCAAGTTCAACATTTTTGAAATACAAGATTCCCATTTTCATATCATATTCAATTCCATGATATTCAATAATAAACCAACATATGCAATGTTCCAATAAACTTCCAAAATAAGGCAAGTTTTAAATTAATCTCACAAAACCAAAACATTCTCAATGTTTTCCAACTTAAGACATATATAAAGCTCTTAAGTTCAACAATATTACATAATCTAGATACAAGATTACAAATCAATAAACATATCCGGATATTTCTCACGGACTTCTAACTCACGCTCCCAAGTGGCTTCCTCCACTCCGTGATGCTTCCACAAAACCTTCACTAAAGGGATGGCCTTGCCACGCAGGACTTGATCCCGCCTATCCAATACCCGAATCGGTCTCTCCTCATACGAAACATCCTCATCAACAACTAAGTCGGTCCAATCCAATACATGTGATGGATCCGGCTCATACTTCCGAAGCATACTCACATGAAACACGTCATGAACTCCGGATAACTGCGGTGGCAAAGCTAAACGATAAGCAACCTCGCCAATCCTCTCAAGGATCTCAAAGGGACCAATAAACCGAGGGGACAACTTTCCACTCTTCCCAAACCTCATCAAACCTCGCCTAGGTGATATTTTCAGAAAGACATGATTACCTACTTCAAACACCAAAGGTCTCCTCTTACGGTCGGCATAAGATTTCTGACGACTCTGGGCTGTAACAAGCCTCCTACGGATAAGTTCAACTTTCTCCGTCGTTTCCCTCACCAACTCCGGACCCAACAGAGGTGCATCACCCACCTCGGCCCAACAGACTGGAGATCTACACGGTCGACCATACAAGGCCTCAAACGGTGCCATACCAATACTAGACTGAAAACTGTTGTTGTAGGCAAATTCTACTAATGGCAAGTGCCTCTCCCACGACCCACTAAAGTCGAGAACACAACCCCGAAGCATATCCTCAAGGATTTGAATAGTACGCTCGGACTGCTCGTCAGTCTGAGGATGATAAGCCGTGCTAAAAGTCAACTTAGTGCCTAAAGCACTCTGCAAACTCTGCCACAACTGGCGAAAGCGAGATCTCTATCTCGAGACGATCGTCATCGGGACCCGTGCAACCTCACTATGTCCCGGATATATAAGTCGGCAAGATGATCTACCGAATCTCTAACACGCATAGGAATGAAATGCGCCGACTTGTCAACCGGTCTACAACCACCCAAATAGCATCACTACCCCTGAGTCTTGGAAGACCCACGAAGTCCATAGTGACATGCTCCCACTTCCACTCGACAATAGGCAAGGGTTGCAACAAACCTGCGGCCTCGATGCTCACCTTCACTTGCTGACAAGTAAGGCACCTAGATACGAAAGCTGCCACATCTCTCTTCATACCCCGCCACCAAAACTGGCGGCCCAAATCCCGGTACATCTTAGTACCTCCCGGATGCACTGCAAGGCGCGAATGATGAAATTCTTGGAGTACCTCCTCTCGGCAAGACTCCGGTACAAACAGACGGTCTCGATATCTCACACTCAGGTCGGGATACACTGTCAAACCCTTCTCAACCTTCCCAATGGAAATCTTTTCTCGGAGAGATTCTACCTCAAGATCACCCCTCTGAGCCTCTAACACTCTAGTCACAAGTGTAGGCTGTGCAACAACAGAAAACAAGGCCGCAGCCTCAACGGATTCGCCCAGATGCAAATCAAACTCCCCAACTGTACCCAACATCTCCCACTCCCGGATGGCTATACTTGCTAAGTCACCAACAGATTTTCTACTAAGGGCATCGGCCACAACATTGGCCTTTCCCGGATGATAGTGCAACTCGAAGTCATAATCCTCAATGAACTCCATCCACCTTCTTTGCCTCAAATTCAGGTCTTTCTGTGTGAACAGATATTTCAGACTCTTATGATCGGAGAATACCTCAAATTTCTCACCATACAGATAATGCCTCCAAATCTTCAAGGCAAATATCACAGCTGCTAATTCTAAATCATGCGTATGGTAATTCTTCTCGTGAATTTTCAACTGACGTGAACCATAGGCAACCACTTTCCCCTCTTGCATCAACACGCAACCCAGACCCTCTCGTGAGGCATCACAATAGACTGCATAACCAAACCCTCTCTCTGGAATAATCAAGACCGGAGCGGTGGTCAGTCTAACCTTCAACTCCTGAAACGACTTTTCACAAGTCTCACTCCATACAAATTTGACTCCCTTCCGGGTCAATCTAGTCAATGGTGAAGCCAACCTGGAGAAATCTTTCACAAACCGATAATACCACCGCCAATCCCGTAAGCTGCGGATCTCAAACACACTCTAGGTCAGGCCCAATCTTGCCTTGCCTCGGTCTTGGATGTATCAACAGACACCCTTTTCCGAAACTACGTGGCCTAAAACTTCACCTCTTCTAGCGAATTCACACTTCCCAAACTTAGCATACGACTTATGGGCTCTAAGTAACTCAAGCACCACTCTCAAGTGCTCCTCGTGCTCCTCCTCTGAAGGTGAATAAATCGAATGTCGCCCACGAAGACGACCACAAAAGCGATCTAAGAATTCCGGAAGATCCGGTTCATCAAATCCATAAACATCGGGTGCATTGGTGAGCCCAAACGGCATCACCAGAACTCATAATGGCCATACCGTCACGGAATGCCGTCTTTGGAATATCCTCCTCACGACTCTCAGCGATGATAACCCGATCTCAAGTCTATCTTAGAAAAGCAGGGAACCCTTCAACCGGTCAAACAAATCATCTATCTGAGGCATAGGGTACTTATTCTTAACAGTAGCCGATTCAATTTTCGTAATCTATACAGTCTCAAAGCACCACCTTTCTTCTTAGCAAATAGGGCCGGTGCTCCCCATGGCAAACACTAGGACGAATATAGCCCTTATCTAGCAACTCACGAGTTGAACCTTCAACTCAACTAACTCGGTGGGGCAAAAGCGGTAAGGTGCCATAGAAATCGGCGTCGTCTTGGGCACTAAATCAATAGAGAACTCAATCTCTCGATGAGGTGGCAAACCAACAAGATCCTCGGGAAAACGTCCGAGTACTCACAAACCACTCTAAACGCATAATCTGGGTCTCATCACACTCACTACTCTCAAAGCTAGCAAGTAGACCACTAAGCTCACTCCGCCCTCGGATCGTACCACAGTGGCAAAACACTACCAACCTGTCCCCGAGAAAATGAAAACGTTCTCCGCTAAGCTGTACAACAAGTGACCCTCGGCGGTAGCAATCAATAAATGCCGGTATGATGATAACCAGTCCATACCCAAAATAACATCGAAGCCCTTCATGGGCATAACCACAAAAGAAAAAGGAATTCTATGGTCATCGACCTCTATATCACAACCCTTAACACCTTGCCTCAAAATCAATTCACCCCCAAGTGGTGACACTACACAAATAGGAGATGCTAACTGTGCTAACTCCAACTCCAAAATAGATCACGAATGCAGACACAAAGAATGAGATGCACGTATCGATCAAAACACTAACAAGCTGAATTGCAAAACAAGAAGGTACCTCTCTCACAAGCCGGATAGGTACAAGATCCTTGTAACAAAGATACACGAGCCCAGACGACCTCGATCAACCTCGCTCACCCCTCGGGCAGAAGATCACTGTCTGTTGGGACGAAGAAGCCCTGATTGGCCCTCGAGGCTGAGGCCGTGGCCAGGCGGTGACTCTGAGTCGCCTCGAACCGAAGCACCGGTGTACCACTCAACTGTGGGCAAAACCTCTTCATGTGCCTGGTTGACCACCTCAGCTCACGATAGTGGTGACCTCTACTCGACTCGACTCGAGATCGAGCCAAGAAGATCTCGCTCTCTGACCTCCTCCCCTCTGAGGACAAACTGGAGACTTGTGGCCCAGCTGACCACACTTGAAACAGGTAATGTCTCCCTGACTACCTTTCCCAGAACTAGCACTGGGCACAGGAAAAGTAGATCTAGAAAAACTACTCTGAGGCCGCTGAGGAATGAAACCCCTCTGCCTCCCGCCGCCATCGACCATCGACTCCTCTTGGAGCCTTTCTGCCCTTCCTCCTCTTCCTGCATCATAATCTCAGTGTGGGCTGCGGCATCAACTAATCGCCCCAAATCCCGAATCATAGACCCTACAATTCTCAGCATGAGGCCACGCCTCAACTTCTTCTCAAACTCAATGCAACGGCGTTCCTCCGTCGCCACTAACTCGTGTGCAAAACGGACAAACTAGTGAATCTGACCTCAAACTCGCCCTTGATGAACTGATTACCTTGGTGGCGGAGCTGCTCTCTCAACTTCTCTGAGCAGTGGAGGCGGTACTTCTCTGAAAAGCATCAACAAAAGCCTTCGGTACCTCCAATCGACCCTTGGTGAACTTCCACCTGTGACCGCATCCCTTTCGTGGAACGATGCCAAGGTCACCTTCAACCCCTCGTCTTGATGCCAAGCATCTCAAACGTTTTCGTTGTCTGCTCGAGCCATTAAATGCGCCTTAAGCGGCTCGCTAGGATCACCTACAAACACGTCCGGTTGAGACCGGAAAAACTCCCTCTTCAGAAAAGAAGGCCCTGCATCTGCCGCAACTACAGGCGATTACGAGCCCTAAGAATGCCCATGACTCCCTAAAAGCTCCAGCTATCTCTTGGGCCAGCGCCCATACCTTCAGCAGCCCTCTTGGCTCGGCCACATTGGCTCGCCAACACCCTCTGACTATTTGGTATTTCCTCCGGTATAGGCACTTCCTGCCTAGCCTGCCTACCGCGCCTACCGCGACCTCGTCCTCGTCCTGACATCCTAATAAAGGAAACAAAGACGTTAGCACTCTAAATAATGTGCCAAAACTATAACAGTTGTGTCCTAATACAATGGACAACAATAAATCACACCACGTAAGCACATAATCACATAAGCACCTACGAATTTCATTCCTGGATAATGACAGTCCCGAGGCGTCACTAAAGTTCCGGTTGGAAACAACATTGATCAAGTGCCTTTCCAACAAGACTTTCAGAGACTCAAGGATCCAATCAACATCCTAAGAACTACATTCCATACCCACATAGTCACATAAACATGTTATCATATAAGCATGCAATCATTACACTAAGTCTTTATCAAACGAGACGAACGCATTGTGATACTAATCACTTCCCACGTACCCAAAGTATTCGAACCCGGTACGCTCTGATACCAAGTTGTGACGCCCTCAAAAAAAAATAAACCCATAATAAATAATATAAACATGCATCATTATATTAAAACAATAATATAAGTCCATCCATCAGAGTATTATGAAATAAAACATCAAAATAAATGCCCTACGGGCTTACATCTTGCCAAGCCAACACTTGGACACAAATTCATGAGTTCTAACTCAAAACAAATAAAGCCCTAGGCTTGAAAGTTTACATAGTTCAAATAAAACAAATAAAACATAATAAGCAAATCTTCAAGTCCACGTCCTCACAAGCTAAGTCCTTGGAGGTAATGAACACTTTGAACACGAAAATGAAGTTCCCATATAGGGTGAGCCACCCGATGAAAAATACTAAACCAAGCATAAGAAATAACTAAAGCATTAGTATCTGATACATGGTTAACACATACTATAATCAAGTTACAATTTACATGATACGAATGTCTATTCTGCCTATGACATAAGGTCTATGGCACACTTTACTTTCCACTTATGACTCAGAACCTGGCCAAATAACTCAACAGGGGTTTTATCTTTTATTAACAACACTTTCAATTCCACAGGAATAACAATTCAAGTTAGACCTATTCATAACAAATACGCGAGTTGGTATTGTATCAATCATAATCAATTCACTTCCATACTTTCCAACTGATACACATTTTAGTGATGTATCATATCAACCATAAATAGAAATATATCTATTAATCAATAAGCACACATAAGCGTGATGCTACTGGAGTCCATCCCCTATCTACTCCCAACAAGTCCGGTTTAGAGGTCCATCCCCTATCTTCCCCTAAACCGTGGAGTTCATCCCCTATCTCCTCCAAACCAATGCATATGCAATGAAACACACAATTGCCATATACAACACATAATTAATACACAAAAGTTCTGTATTAACTCAACAGTCAAACAATTGACTCAATTCCAGTTATACCTAAGCCGCATGCAAGGTCTACAACAATCAATGGCTATCCTCCACCGATAGCCCAAAACAGTTATTTCTAAGCAAGAAATAAATATCACAATCTATATATAATATCAACTCCACAGATGAGTGATTAAATATACAATTACATCAACCAATCTCAATTTCCCAAATCTCATGAATTTAACCAATACACAATTCCCCTTTCTAAATTAATTACATGAATTAATCTATGACAACACCCTAAGGTTTCTCCCAAAATTACCAAACTACCCCCCCACATACCAAAACACCAACACTTAGGATTAAAACGTATACAAGGAGTAGGAAATCCCTACCTCAAAGCAATGAACCCAAAAGAAGAAGATGAAGATGTTTGCCCAAATTTCAAAGTGCTCCAAATCCAACAATGCTCGATTAAACGAAAGCCCTCACTCTCCTCTACCTTTTTAATGAAGGAACTAGGTTAGAAACACCCTCTAGATAGATCAAACCCAAGGAAAAGATGAGTTGAGAGAGAAAAGACTCGAAACTAGGGTTTCTGGATCAAAAATTGTGAAAAAGACGTTTTAGAACTGCTGCTGCGTTTAAATACCGGACAGGCTCGCTCGAGCGAAGACATGGTCGCTCGGCGACGAACAGACAAGAAATACTCGCCGAAGCGAAGAAAAAGCTCGCCGAGTTAAGAACTCGATGCTCAGTTCGCAGCGAAGCACGCTCGGCGGCAGAATGCTCGCTCGAGCGAAGAACTCGAAAACATACAACTCGCTCGCTCGAGCGAAGAAAATCTCGCTCGAGCGAAGACACCCTGCTCTCAGGTCTATACTAGACGCAATCGCCCGCTCGAGCGGAGAAATCCTAGCTCGCGCCACTAGAGACAAAACTCAACCTCGCTCGGCGACCAAACCCTCGCCGGCGACCAACTCAAAAGCGACAGAAGATTTGGTTTCCAACCCAACCAACACAAATGCAGACTGCCAAAACATCCTATAACTCAAAATGAGAAGTTAAAGAACGACAACAACAATTAAACCATGCTAGGATCTACGGAACCTAAGTCCGGATACAATAATCAAATGGGAACAGACCGGGGTCGCTATAAATAATTTGGTCTATACACTTTAAGTCAAGTTTCAATTTGACTCTTTCATCTAAATTTCTGTTAATTTTGTTTACATGTACACCCTAGAAAATTGACAAGTATTTTAAAAATTATTAATTTTAACCTCTAATTAGATGGAATGACCAAATTAAAATTACAATTACAATGTAGAAATTAAATTATTTAATTTAAAACTGTAGAAACTAAAGTGAAAATTAAATCAAACTAAAGGATTAAAAGTATAATTAATCCAAAAACAAAAAAGTCAAATGTAACTTTTAATTCTTCTCTTTTCTTTCATCAGAAGAAAATAATTGTCATATATTCTAACTTTTGTTTTTTTCATTAGTTAAAACTAGTGTTGTTAAACAAATTGAATTTGAGTACCTTGATTTATGTTTGGCATATTAAAAAATTATTTGAGATCAACTTGTCAGGTACATAAATAAAACTTGAATAATTTAATACTTTATTCGACTTGAGTTTGTTTGTTTGCATATTAGAGATTTCAAAAATTTTATCAAATATCTTATATAGGTGTGGGATCCACACATACCTATGTGAAATATTTGATAAAAATTTTAGTAAAATTTTTAAAATTTCTACTATTTTTGAATTAAAATACCTATGCTAATCTGAAAGAAAATAGATCACCCCCAATGCCTCAAGTAAGGGTTTTCGCTATGGAATTGGACCACATACCACTACGACATAACATTATCGGTCAAATAGCTCAACCAAAATGAAATACATGGACATTTAATTAATTAGGTAGTAGCTTTTGCACGTCAATTCATGCATTTGTTGATTGAGAAATTGCAAATAAAAAATGTTGAAGAGTCAAAAGAGTACGGGTTTGTTTGGCTTTAATTTTTTTGGCTAAAAAAACATAAAAGATAAAATAAGTTAAATATATTAATAAGATAAAATATCACATTTAAATTATAATTATTTTATTTTCTCTTTTACAAAAGTTAAAAAAAACCAAACTAAACAAATTTTTAGCCTTAAAATAGTCAAAAAACCAACTAAAAAAGCCAATTGCCAAATAGCAACTTAGGCTTATTTTGAAAAGTAAATTAAAAGTTAATTTTTTAATTTTTTATAGTTTTTTTTTTAAATGTGCATAAAAATAGAGAAATGATGTGACCTAAAAATATCAAAAAAACAAATAAACTAATTTTTAACCTAGTTGCCAAAAGAGGCCTTACTAAATTTCCTATCAAATATCTCAATGAAACTCACATGATGTTGGTCCTATACTTATGTAAGACATTTGATAAAAAAATTTAATAAATCTTTTGAGGTCTCTAATATTTTCTATTGCAAATTACGTTGTTGATAATATATAAATATAGTGCAATTTTATGAATTATTTGAGATGATCAAAAGAAGTATATTTTTTACATTTTACGAAAATATGTGTAAAATGATAGAGAGGTGATTTGATTCAAATAAAAGATGATGTAACCTAATTTACAAAATTTGAAACAATTCACAAAATTTACAAAATTTTGCTAGTTATAGAAAAAAGAAAAAAAAATGTTTCACTTATTTATTTTTTTTGGGTTTTTTATTGATAAATCCCATCTAGAGATGTTTTATCCCAATAAGTCCACAAAGAAAAATTATAACCCAATGAGTCCCATATAGTTTTGTTCTTATTCCATAAAGTCCATTTTTCTAATTTTATATTTATACATGGACTATTATGCCCTTATATATATATATATATACACTCTGTTAATACGTAACACACGTTCCTGTGATTTCGTGATTCAGTTTTGGCAGTTTCTATATTTCTAATTCAAATCGATACGTTTCTATCTTGCATGCTGTCGTTCTACCGTTCTGAGGCTTTGATGTGTTAGGGTTCGTTTGTTGCTGTTGTAGTCTAGTATGGTGATTTTCAAGTGAAGAGGACGATTTTAAAGGTGTTCGGTTCTGTCATTTTCTGGAGTATAACTGCCTCAAAGCAGTTGTTTTTGAGTTTCTGGACGACTGTAGGATTGGATGATTAAGGTTAGTATCATTTTGGTTATAAATACATGTTCACTTTTTGTTTTGATTTGTAGGATGGATCAGATGCTTTGTTCTTGGATTGATATAGATTGGATGCTCTGTTTTTTCAATTACATGCATCATACGTGGTCATTGTAGGGGAGGTCATTCAGATATATGTTGAATGTTATAATATTCCTTTTACTTTGATGTATGCATAATAAGGCTTTGTGTGAGTGATATAATTCAGAGTATATTGAACAATGTGAATGTTTACATCATGTTAGTATTACATGAAGAATGTGGATGTTTGCATTTTACTTTGATGTTTGTTTTATGAGGCTCTGTCTGAGTGATATAATTGTGAGTATATGGATCGATGTGAATGTTTCCATCGTGGTCATGTGGAGGGGAGGTCATCAGATTAGCGATGAATGTGGATCCTCTATAATTCACAGTATGTGGAACAATATAAATGTTTACATCGTGTTAGTATTACGTGAATGATGTCGATGTTTGCATTTTACTTTAAGTTTTGTTTAATGAGGCTCTGTGTGAGTGATCTAATTGAGAGTATATGGATCAATGTAAATGTTTACATTGTGGTCGTGTGGAGGGGAGGTCCTCAGATTAGTGATGAATGTGGATATTCTATAATTTAGATTGTGTATAACAATGTGAATGTTTACATCCTGTTAGTATTACGTGAAGAATGTCGATGTTTGCATTTTACTTTGATATTTGTTGAATGAGGCTCTGTGTGAGTGATATAATGGAGAGTATATGGATCAATGTGAATGTTTACATCATGGTCCTTTGGAGGGGAGGTCATGAGATTAGTGATGAATGTGGATCTTCTATAATTCAGAGTATACGTGTCAATGTAAATGTTTACATCGTGTTCATATCATGTGAAGAATGTGGATGTTCTCACTTTTACTTTGATGTTTGCGTCATGAGGCTTTTGTGTGGGTATGAATATTCACATCTTGTTTAATGATGGTTGTTGAATTTAACACTTGAAATGTACTTGTATGCTTGTAATTTTCGCACAATGTGAATATTCATATCGGTTTGGATTATTGTTAATTGTTGTATTGTTTTGTTTTTACAGGAGATGGATAGCTTTATGATGTTGGTGTGTACATATGGTTGCAATACCACTGTAATAAATGTTGCCCGCGCATTGTGTTATTCGCGTTTGGTGGACTGTTTGTGTGAAAAATGGGGGGAGTTGTCTGCTGGTTCTATTTCATTGTTTTGTAAATTACCTGGGATTAATAGGTGTGATTTGAAGAATGAGAAAGAATTTCAGAACATGTTACTGCTTGCTAAATCAATAGGGGTACAACATGTAGAAGTTGTGGTTGAGTTGAAAAGTGATATTGGTCAGTCAAGTAGTTTGGGATTAGTGCGTGTGGGGGTTGAGGAAGAAGTTGATGCACTACGGAGATTTTGCCACCATAAGGAGAAGGTGTTGTTGTCAGCCCCTTGGGCAAATGGTATTACGCATGTGGGACAACGGTTTGTTGGAGGTGCACAAGAATTTCGTGACATTTTGTGTAAGTATGCCATCCAATGTAGGTTTCAGTTTACATATGTGAAGAACGAGACAACAAGAGTTATCATTGTGGCGCGGATCTGGAGGAGAGGGGTCGCCAGGGCTATACATTGTAGAGCACAACGAGCAAATGATTTTTTTCTACATCAAGAGGTATAGTGATGTGCATACTTGTGGTACGGATGTCCGAACATCAAAGAATCCATGAGTTAGTTGGATTTGGTGTCGAGTACCATATATGAAATTGTGAGGGACAAGCCGTTGACTCGGCCGTGTGATGTAGTGACTATTTTGAAGAGGGATTATGGGCTAGATGTGAGTTACCATGTCGTATGGTTGGGTGTGGAGAAAGCAAAGGCTGGTATTCATGGAGATCACTCGTTATCATTTGACCAGCTGCGGTGGTATTCAGATGCCGTGATGCGGTACAATCTGGGGAGTTATGTCAATATTGACTATGATGCGAGTAGTCAACAGTTTTGTCGCTTCTTTATGTCATTCGCTGCGTGTATTTCTGGGTTCAATGCTTGTCGGCCTTTATTATTCCTGGATGGAACATTCCTCAAAGGAAAGTATAAAGGTCAGCTACTTGCGGCAACGGCGAAAGACGGAAACAATGGTTAGTAGTTTTTTTTAGCTGTCTATTCATGTCAATATTCACTCTGAGCAGCATTGTCTGGACAAAAGAGTGATTGGTAAATTATAAGTAATGTGAACATTGACATTAGTATGCACTGATGTGAAGGTTTACATCTGTGTATGCTAATGACAGTAATGTGAACATTTACATTGTTACACACTGATGTGAATATTCACATTAGTATATACTAATGTTAGTTGATCCATTAATGAACAGTACTGTGAATGTTAACATTGTCAGTGACTCAACAATCAGCAATGAATTATGAATGGTCGTTAATGTGAATGTTCACATTGTTGATGTTTACGAACTTGAATCCAAAAATAACAATAGTAAATAGGGCAATGTAGATATGAACATTCACATGACCTGTTTCGTTTATACTGTTTTCTATTCACTTTGGAATATTGTGAACAGTTGTGTATTGGTGTTGTGTTGTAGGTCTGTTTCCTGTTGCCTTTGCGATTGTTGATTCAGAGACCATGGCCAATTGGTCGTGGTTCTTGCATGAACTTGGGAAGGTTGTTGATGGGAAGCGCCATATTACTTTTATTTCGGATCGTAATCTTGGTCTGTTAGAAGCTATGCCAAAGGTGTTCCCATCGGCTCATCACGGTTATTGCTTACAACACTTGAAGAGCAATTTAAGAGACCGAATGAAAGGAATTGATAATGGATTCAGGGATCACCTAGTAAGTAGTTTGGGTGACTGTGCCTACGAGCCAACTGTGGTAGGGTTCCATGAAAAGCTTGCAAAATTAAAAGAGGAGGGTAAACAACGAGCTCATAATTTTTTTAAGGACTTGGCACCTGAGCACTGGGCAAATTCATACTTCAGGTAATAATAGTTTCCTAAGGTGTTTGTCTTTGTGAATTTTAGAATGGTAGCGATGTGAATTTTCGATTTAGAATGGTAACAATCTTCGAATTGTGTTTCATGTTCACTGTAAATGATGTGAATGTTCACATCTGCTAATGATGACTGATGTGAATGTTCACATCTGTTAAGTTGTCAAATAGTCATGCAATGTATTACAGATTTGAATGTTGACACGTGTCATATTTTGTTATTGTTGTTAACATTCACATATTGTCCATCGTTTAAGTTGACAACATAATAAGCATATAATGTGAACATTCACATTATTATAAACTGGTAGCAGATGTAAATAGTTATATTATTATACCCTGCTGTGAATGTTCACATCAGTGTATTCTAATGCCAGTACTATGAATGTTCACATCTGTTAACGTCAATGGTCAGACCTATTAAATTCCGTATTGTATAATGTTTGTGGTATTGTGCAGGGGCATGCGTTCTGGGGAGATGACATCCAATGCGGCAGAGTCATTCAATAACTAGATTAAAGAAGCACGTAATCTTCCTATCACTCAAATGGTGGACACAATTCGTACTCAGTTGATGCGGCAAATGTCTACAAGGCGTGACCAAGCAAACAAATGGAATGAGCTTATTTGTCCGACATTCGAAACAAGGCTTATGGATTCGTTCAATGACAGCAAGGCTTGGCAAGTTAGCAAAGCCAACGAGGATGTGTTTGAAGTTCATTTGATACCATCTGTTACAGTTGATGTTTCGAGGCATACATGTTCTTACTTTAAATGGCAAATCAACGGATTCCCATGTGACCATGTTGTTATTGCCATTCAGAAGAGCCGCTACAATCTCAATGATTGTGTGGAACATTACTTTCATGTTCAGACATATCGTGCAGCCTATTCGGGAGCTATATTCCCTATACCATCGGTGGAGAAGCCGCCTTTTGATCCCACGGACTTCACTATATACCCGCCAACTGTGAAAAGACCACCCGAAAGGCCGAAGAAGAATAGGATCCCATCTAGGGATGAGAAACTGAAGCAAATAAGGTGCGGGAGATGTGATAAGTTGGGGAGCCATAATCGGAAGTCATACACAGAGCCGATATAGGATGTACCTTTTTTCCATTTCAACATTGTATTTTACATTGGATTCTTATATTCATTTTTGAAATAAGATGTGAATATTCATGACATCGTTGTTGCCATTCGCATAATCAGAAGTTATGATGTAAATATTCACATCATCAAATTATTAGATATGAATATTGACTTGTGTTAAGAAATATCAACTCATAAGATATGAATATTCATGACATCGTTGTTGCCATTCGCAAAATTAGAAGTTATGATGTGAATATTCACATCATCAAATTATTAGATATGAATATTGACTTGTGTTAAGAAATATCATACGCACACCTGCCATATTGTGTTACTTGAACACTTTAAGCAATATTCACATTCATCAGTATGGTTTAAAACAGAAGAAAGTGCACGATGATTCTGTGATGTGAACATTCACATCATGTCATGTGCATTCGGAAAAAACAAAAATTTACAATCTCAATGTGTATGACCAACGCAAAATAGGCCTGAAAATGCATATACATATATTGAATGAAAAATATCTGTACAAGCAGTGATATAGACTTGATTTACAATTAAGCTAGTCTGCTCCAATATCAAAAATCTATTGACACTAAATTGTCTTAATTGTGGATAACAGAGTTGGTAATGATGATAGGTGGACAACCCCACCTATAGGTTTTCATATTGCCTGTGTTTACGTGGTTCAGAAAAGATGTACTAATGAGTCTCTTATTTGGCACCATTCATAGCGAGCTAGGCTGGCAACAATGTCTTCACGGTATACATGTGCCCTCATGATGTAACAAACTGCAGGCCCGCAATCCACCCTGAAAATGCGAACATGTTGTTAGATTTTGGAATTTAGGTGGGTAATGGTTGTGGAACATGTGTAGAAATCAATTTTAGGCTTACGAATTTGGTGCTTGTTGAGGACAGATGTCCACTGATATGATTGTTTTCGAAGTATTTTGGCATGATAAGTTGGTCCATAATGGTGATGATGGTCCAATGTTGTGCACCAACCCTGTGATGTAGTCTCTCTGCCAACAATTAAATTTCATATTAGGCACCAACCAACATAGGCATACATCCAATTTCAAATATTACACGTCACGACAAGTATTATTTTTGGCAGCCACTTACCAGTATTTGTGCTTTGTCAATATGTGGGTCATGTATGCCTTCTCTTGGGCGCAGTGAGTTATAATGCCTCCATACATTCTCTTTTACGTCGTACACAACAATTGTCCAGTGAAAGTTGTCGTGTATTGGAAAGATTAAGAATCTCTGGCCTTGATACTCCTTGATGTGTACATCAATCAGTTTATTCCTCTTGTGAGGGGGGTACTCTTGCATGATTTTCTGCACACAAAGGGCATACAATGATGCATATCAGTTTTAATATCAATGTTTGATGTTACTGATGTGAATGTTCACATCTGCTAATGGTGAGTGATACTACTGATGTGAATGTTCACATCTGTTAATGGTGACTGATACTACTGATGTGAATGTTCACATTTCCTAATTGTCAGTGATATTACTGATGTGAATGTGCACATTTCGTAATGGTGAGTGATACAACTGATGTGAATGTTCACATTTCCTAATGGTGAGTGATACTACTGATGTGAATGTTCACGTCTGTTAATGTCAATGATATTACTGATGTAAATGTTCACATCTGTTAATGTCAGTGCTATTACTGATGTGAATGTTCCCATTTGCTAATGGTGAGTGATGTTACTGATGAGCATTCACATGTATTGAAACATAATCAAAATTAAAGTCTAGTGGTTACCAAACATATGCTTGTAAAGATGAATGATGAATCCTCCAAACTTGGGTTGACTAGGCCTTATAGTTCAAGTAGAATTTCACCATAAGCATCTATCACCTGCAGAACCAGAGGGGTGGCAGTACATTATTTTGCAGTGTCTTTACTCTGTGTGTGTATGTGTGTGTGTGTGTGTGTGTGTGTGTTTTGTACACATTTACAGTTCCCATACGTTGTTTGTTATTGAATCTTCCTTGATGATGTATATGATGTCATCAAAATACACATCTTTAGTCTTTGAGTCCCCTTGCCACACTAGCAACCTATGCATTGTAATTACAGAAAACGTTAATGTTAACATTGCACATTTATGAAATGATCTAACTTATTAAATATGTATGTGAAGTGAACATGATCCAAAAAAAAAAAAAAAAAAAACAGTTTGTGATATGTAAGATCACTTACTCGTCACCACCATTCTTGTGCAAACTTTGGACTTTTTGCTTGTTGAGTTTGTTCATGTTAGCCCAGACCTTCAGTTTGTTGTTCAAGGTTAACTTCTTCGACTTTGTTGGCTGCTTTTTTGGTGGTTGTTTGTCTAAATCTTGTGCAATTTGGATCAGATGTGATTGCTCTTCGGCTCCCTCCTTCCCTTTCTTCTGACCAGGCAGGTTGGGGTATTCAAACTCGTCCAACCTGTGTTCTTTCCTTACCTTTTGTTTTATGCGCTTTACCCTCGATGGGGGGCTGACAATGTATTCCAATGCTGCGGTGGGATGCTTGTTCAGGCTGTCATGAGCCTTTTGTGCTTCAACTTGAGTGATGATGTGGATGGACTAATCGTCGAAAAGGTCTTGAAGTATTGTTTTTTCACATTCCAAGTTGATGACCAACTTTGTCAGCCGCTGAATTTCTATATCTTTTAACTCCATGCAAGTCTTCATGTCCATGTCCACATTAGATGGGCTTGATTGGTCAAATAGTTTGGCTTCAAGGGCAGCAATCACCCTTGCCCTCAATTCCCAAGATTCTTCCAATTGTTTGTATTTCGCTTCCCATTGCCGTACAAGACCCCAAGCTTTTCAGTTTTCTGTTATGAGTACTTCTACAATGTCGGGTTCAGTTGGTTGTGCTATGATGATTCCTTTCTCAACATTGGGGATGCTACAGCTGGGGTTGGTATAATGTCCAACATCATTCAGGTCCGTTTCATCGACAGAAAATGCATCCCTGTCATCACTGCGTTGACTGTCTTCGCTTTGATCCTCATTGCTTTCATTTTTCTTTGCTACTGCACTTGACAAAATCTCAAGTTTGGGCTCCACATTCAATTTTGTATGACGGTACATCTACGCTTCAGTTGGTGATGCCATTAGCTCGCTGCCATATACCTGCATTTGGAGATAGTATGTTAGTTAGATAGTTCCTCATCTCACTATGTGAATAGGCACAATATATTTGGTTGTACTTCTACCTCATTTAAACCCAGCTTAGCCAAAGATATGGACTTCATGTTGTTATGTAAGGCTGTGAGGTCCCATTTTACGCATAGTGGAATGGCATTGGGGTTACGGGGTTGTAAGATTGTTGTATGCTCACACAGCCAGTACTGAAACAAATAACAAATATGAGTAATGTGAATGTTCACATCAATTAACATTGATGTGAATGTTTACTCCCGGGCAAGATTGTGAATTTTACATCAATTAACACGATGTGAATGTTCACATCTGTTGATGTGAATGTTCACATCTGCTAATGGGGAGCCATGTTACTGATGTGAATGTTCACATCTGTTAATGTCAGTGCTATTACTGATGTGAATGTTCACATTTTGCTAATGGTGAGTCTCAGCATCGATGTGAATATTTACATCCGTTAATGTGAGTGGTACTATCGCTGTGAATGTTCACATCATTAATGTGAATGTTTACACCAAAGATTCCGCTAATGTGTGTTTGTACATTATCAAACAAGTAATGTGAATGTTTCCATCAAGTTGTCACCTTCCACACGGTGTTGAGAAATGTTAACATCCACATCAGAGTGTCCAGAGCCCGTAAATGTTCATATTAAACATAGAATAAGTTTTATGAGATTTACCATTAACAACATCACACATTCGGTGACTCAGCCTGGTTTTCCACAGTTTTGGCCCAATGAACCCATCAAGATTGCCCGGATGCTCCCAGGAGAACCATACTCGATCATCTTCTCTAATGGGTCCATGTATGAGTAGAAAGCCCATCCAATTGTTTCTCCGGATGTAGAGAAGAATAGCTTGACGCATGCGTACATGCAAACTAATCTTGCAACCTCCTCATTGTCATGTTTTTTTGTGCCCTTCAATGCTTCGCTCAGAATTTCTCGTATTTTGGCAGCAGTTAACCGACTAACATCCTTGCACATTCGGTGTATGATGCCGGTTGTTGGTTTTGCACCATAAGAGAGGTCCATCGACTTGGTGCCACAATCCACCCCGAAAATCAGTGACACGTCGCTTCTAAAAATCTGGATGTTCTTATCCCCAATGTAAAACCTCCCACTAGATTGCTTGAATGTCTGTACTATACGTACAATGATATCATCATATTTCATGCAGTGGTTGAGGTCGATTTCGTTACTGATCAAGCAATCAAATAGTGGCCAGAACGGTGTTTTTCTGAGGCACTTCAATTGGCCACGTGTGAATTTTGTATCCTTTAAGAGTTTGACCAATCCTGTTAGGTTTGATCGGTAGTTAACTTTTTTCATGTTCACTTCTTCAGAATGACTATTTGATCGAGCTTGGTTTTGGCACGGATTCCTCTCGCTTGCCATCAACTTTGTGGGGAAGACACGTGTGTTCAAATAAGCACATTTAATTGGTCAAACACGAATATGGAACCGAAGCACCAAACAACATTCAACAACCAACATTGTGATAATGTGAACATTCACATCATTGTAGTGATGTGAATGTTCACATCGTTCAATCTGTAAGTTTGAGTGAAGTTGGGGTTACGACATTAATGTGAACATTCACATGATGTGAATGTTCACATCGATGTCTACCGTGTAAGTTTACCCAAGAATCAACACTAATGTGAATGTTCACATCATCCATGTTTGGAAAATAAATATCGAAAGCGACATGATTACAAGGCAATGTAAATATTGACATGGGTGACCACATTACGTTGTAATTTGCGAAAGATCAAAGGGGGGAAGCAACAACGCCAAACAACACCTAATAACACAAACAACTTGGAGATTGATGTCACAATGTGAATATTTACATTAATGTGAATGTTCACATCATCCATGTTTGCAAAATAATTTCAGAAAATGACAACAATTACTAGCCAATGTGAATGTTTACCTGGGTGATCACATTATGTTATAATTTGCTAAAAATTAAAGGGGGGAACCAACAGCACCAAACTACACCCAATGACACAAACAACTTGGACATTGATGGCGCAATGTGAATATTTACATCATAATGTATCACAGTGTTGCATGAAGTTTGGGGGTTCTGACATTAATGTGACCATTCACATGATGTCCATGTTCATATCAGTATCTACTACTGTAAGTTTACCCAGTAAGGAACACTAATGTGCAAGTTCACATCATCCATGTGTGCCAAATAAATTTTGAAAAGTACAGTAGTTACAGGGCAATGTGAATGTTTACATGGTTGATCACATTATGTTATAATTTGCTAAAAATCAAAGGGGGGAACCAACAGCACCAAACTATACCCAATGACACAAACAAATCCAACATTGATGTCACAATGTGAATATTTACATCACATTCCATCACATTGTTGACTGAAGTTTGGGGATTCTGTGGACATCAACAATGAACAATATCAACATTGACAGTAATGTGAACATTCACATCGTTATATCGATGTGAATGTTCACATCATTATAACATCGCTGGAATATTCACAAGCAGTATACTACTATAAATTTACCCAGTAATCAACGCTTATGTGAATGTTGACATCATCTATTTTTATAAAATCAATTCCGAAAACATCTATGTTTACGAATTCAAATCCGGAAAACCAGAAAGATGGATGTATACATCGGTGATGACATTATGATTGAAAAGCAGAAGGTGGAATGTTAGTACTTACTTTTGTTCGTCATTGTTGGTGGGTATGGATCACACTCAGTGGATGAAATAAACTCAGTGGGACGACAGGAATTCCGAACGACGAAACACGCTCCTTCCGATGTGAACCTTCGCAGTGGTGAGATGAAGAGGAATCTGGGGTCGATGGTTGACGATGGACGACGAGGACGTTGGTGAGGCGATGTGAATCTAGGGTTTTTGGAGGCGATGTGAGTATCGTTTCATGGATTGAGTTTTTGTTTTAGAAATTTTGTGGATTGAATAGTTGGAATAGGAATGGGTTTTGAAGAATCGGTTACACGCGGGAGAGACGGAGAGAGATGTTTCGTCCTTTTACAATTAATGGACCTAATGGAATATTCAGAAATAGTTTGGGTTTTATGGAACTAAACAGTTATAAATGGGACTTATCAAAAAAGAGCCCTTATTTTTTTTCTTTGCTCATTTCTTCATTTTCTAACTACCAAGCATTGTTCATGACCACCATCAGCCACCATTGCCGATGACCGCCTTTAAAAATTGTTATATTGTTGACAATTAGTGACGTGCAGTGCTTCCAATCACCCATAAATTATTAGTTGGTCTGAAAGGCACATGTGATTTTGCACCATGCTAATTATGAACTTCCATATTTTCTTATGTTTCTCAATTATTTAATATAAAATCGTAAATTCTATCTTTTTTTCACTAATCAAAACTCACTTGAGGCACCATATAACTGTACCCCACGATCAACGAATAACTTCTCCCAATTACCTCCTTCCCTCCCACTTGTTAACGTCATGAATTACTTCCAGTTACCATTTTTTTTTTATCATTTCCAACCAACTTTGGCCACTACCAATTATCTCTCATTGGTAATAATACTCTGTCAGTGATCAACAATTACCCACGACCCTCATTTTTAATCGTTGACAATAATCTCCATTTGCCTAATAGGTGTATGGAACATGTTTTTTGTTCTCATTTTTACTAAAAATAATAAATTATAAACATTATAAAACTATACTTAAGAAACACCAAAAAATTAGTTTTAAAAGAAAATTTATATTCATACGAAAAATTTACAATAATGATATAGCAATGCTATCATTATAAACAAGAGCAGAGGGAAGGGCCTATTCGCGGCAGAAAGATCAACAAATTCAAGAATTTCAATAAATTATCTTCAATGATGTTTTGTTGCAAGATAAAAAGTTCATAATAAGTCATATCATTATATATAAAATTTATATATAAATTTTTTATTTATATAATATTACTCATTTTAAAATTTCTCAAAATAATTTTCATACATAATAATAAGGATATAAAAATAAGGAGTATTTTTCAGACTATTCAATGAGTTGGCCATCATGGTTCGCTGTTGATCTTTTCAACAATAGCCCATTAAGGTCGTTTGAAATGGCTCTAAACACAAGGTAGGTATGGATTTTGACAAAACAAATCCAAAGACTCCAAGTCAATTTGGGAAGGCAAAGTCGTTGACTTTGCTACATGGTAGGCACAAACATCGAAGAAAATACAAGATCCAATCTCAATCACAACATGTGCTCAAAAAAAAATCTCAATTAATGTACGAGACTAATCTCCGGAAAATACAAGACTAATCTCAGGTGTTCCAGGCCATAACGTATGACTATTTTCAATTAATCATTAATTATGATGTTTTTTTATTATTTTCACATCTAATACACACATTAATTATTATATCAATTAATGTACGAATATATATTATGACATTATCACTTTAAAACTATAAATCTAACTTATTATATAAACTACAAAACTTAAAATCTTTAAAATTATATAACATCATCCGTTAGCATACCAATTGATATATATAACTTTATTATTATTCTTCATCACCAATAGAAATCATTAATTGTCAATCTTAATCACAATTAAACGGGAAAATTATTAGGTGTTTCAGGACCTAACTTGTCCACCTAGTTTCAATTAATTTTTAATTATAATGTCTTATGTTATTTTTTTATCGCCTACAAAAATCAGTAAATTTCATTCTTTTCACTAATCATATTCGATTTGTGACATCATGTAATTGTGCTCTTGAAGCACCAAATAACTTTTCCATTTAAGGTAAGGTTTTTTGGATCTCAACAAACTAAATTTTTTTAAATGCTTACAATCAATCACAAATTACATATTTGTTAAATTTGAAAAAATACCAAGTACTCAAGACAAACGAGCTTATGACTCACCTAAAATTAATCCCCTTGTCCAAATTTGATGATTTTCGATGTTGTTTTCAACACAAGTAGGAACAATTATTATGATAGTTATTAAGATAGTATTAGGGTTGGGCGACATAGGATGCTTTGAGGTCTATTTAGGGTTGAATTTGTAAGGACCCACATTTCATGCCATAGTCATGTTCATGTGCATTTGCATAACCATGCTTTGTTAAGTTAATATTCATGAATCTTGCCCTGCTTTGTACGTATATGATTTGCCATGTTAAGATTTGCCTTCATGAATTCTTGCCTTGTTTGTGCTTATGTGATTTGCCTAAGTGTATATGTATGCTTTGTTCCTCCCTTGCTATGCTAAGCCTAAGTCATGTCAAGCCTTGTTATGTTAAGCTTAGATCATTTCCAAGCCGAGGTCATCCTAAGCCTGTAGCTGTTTTGGAATCTCTTTGTTGACCTCCACCTTTGTCCTGGCATATTGGCCGAGATGATTATCATCTGGGCCGAGGTGTGTATTATCTAGGCCGAGATGTTATCTTGAACCCAAGTGATCTTGTCCTGGAGTGGTATGACCTAGACCGAGGTGTGGCACATCTAGGCCAAGGTGTGGCACAGCTTAGTCAAGTGTTGTCCTTCCTAGCCGGGATCATTGTTCCTTGACTTGCCGAAGTCTTGTCCTTAGCCGAGGTCATTGTCCTTTGTTTGCCGATGCCTTGTTCTTTGCCGATGTCATTCCTTGCCGGAGTGTTTGCTGTGTAGCTTGTTGAGTACGCTTTGTCAGAGTCAAGTCTTGTCAATCTATCACCTTTTTGAGAAAACCAACCCGTAACGCATGCGTGTCGAACAGTGTTAAGTCGGTAAGCAAAGAGAAACCCATCATTTGTTGTGTTTTGTTCTAAGGAAGAAGAGAGAAGCTCTAGAAGAGGGAGAAGGAGTTCTAGAGAGGAGTAGAGATCCAAGCTTGATTCCTAGAGATCAAACCGTTAGATTCGTGTTCTAAGGTTAGATTCTTGATTTGCTCATGTAGCTCTTTATGTTTATGTTATTGCATTGCATGATTGAATATGATTTGTAAGCCATGCCTCGTTTTGAAGTTCGGTTTTAGAGAGAGAAAATGATATTCAAGTGTTCTTCAAGAAAAGTCATGTTTTGATCCGAAAGCTCATGCCAAGATTCATGTTTTCATGTTTGTTTTCATATGATCTTCAAGTATGGGTACCCAGGTCCATGTTTTCGAACTCATGGCATGAAAACCCAGATTTTGTATAAGCAAGTTATGATTTTGGCATTCATCATATTCATGTTCTTCATGTTCATGTTCTTCATGTTCTTCACGGGTGGAAACCCAGATTTCCAGACTTCACTTCCCGAAGTGTAGTCACCGAGATCATTCTTACCTAGACCTTACACTTAGGCCAAGCATCGTATCTCACCTTGGCCTACCTTGCATGATCACTTGCACTTGTCTTGTTTGAACCTCGGCACTGCCGCCAAGACGCCGTGGAAACCACACCTCGGCCAGGAGGTGTGGGACCTCGGCAAAGACCTGGTTAGTGCCCAGCATGTCCTCCCGACATGTAAAACAGTGTTTTGACTTCCAGCATGTTTTCCGAGATCATTTGCATGTATGTGAGACTTGTTTTGAGATGTGTTTTCAGTGAACCTTGCCATGTGTTTGTAGGACTTGGACCTTGCCTTGATCCCGACGTCCCAAGAACTAAGTGAGTGGTACCTTTAATAAAGTTATGTTCTAATGTTTTGATAAACTTTGCTTTGCTTCGTTTTTGAAAGGTATTTGTTAAGCATGAATGATTATCCCTATTTTGTATATCAAGTATAAGTTTTATGCATCAAGTATAAGCTTCGTTTTAATGTCATCATGTTAAGTCCTTACGTGCCAGAGGACTATAAGCTTTTGTGGCACATTCAAGTTAAGTCTCTCGTGTTAAAGCGGCCACGCCTAAGTAACACAGGTCCCTTGTCTTTGGAGGACTCTAAACTTCAAAAGACCATATTGTGAAAAAGGGCTACGGGCCTAAGTCACACAAGTTTCAAGGTGAAAAAGGGCTACGGGCCTAAGTCACACAAGTTTGCAAGTTTTGTAAGGCCAAGATTGATGAATACGGTTCATCCTATGTTTTGATAAGTAAGCAAGTTTTGAAAGCTCAAGTATGTTTTGACACAAATTATGCCTAGTATGTTTTGTATACGTTACACTAAGTACAAGATTTGAACAAGCTATGATATGTGTATTGTTTTAACAAGGACCTCGGATATCATTCATTAAAACCTTTATTACTTTTACCATTCACTGAGTATCCAAGCTCACCCTCTCTATGTATATATGTAGGTTCCAAGCTAGAAGTCGGCTACGCCGAGATGTGTGTTTTGTGCCGATGTTTTGTATGCATGTTAGGTCGGCATCAAGGATGTCGGCAACTGTGAAGATTATGTTTTTAACCTTGTACTTCCTGCATTATATTTATGTCGGCATTTTGTGTTTAGGTCGGCAGTCTTGTCTTGGCGATTCGAAGATGATGATTCTTGACTTGTATACAGTACCTTTTTGTATATGTCGGCTTGAGAAGCCCCTTTGTTGTGATGTAATGTATATTTTATAAGTTGTAAAGTTATGCAAGAATGTATGCCATTTCATTTGACTTATGCACAGCTCTTATGGACCACTTGTATTTTAAGTTATTGCTTCCGCTCTTGTTAGCCCCATACGTATACTCTGATTGTGTGTGAATTTTGGAAGTTGGCCTTCGGTAATCTCGGATTACTGGCCATCACTTTCATTCTACTAGGGGCGGTTTGGGGTCGTGAGAGAATTTTTCTCAACAAACTAACTAGTTCTCTTTTTCATGCTCTAGTGAAGCTATTAAAGAGTAATTGCAAATGAAAAGGAACCCAAATTTTATATTTATTGTTAACTGCAATGACTGATTTTTATGGTTTTATTTTATTTTTTTTAATGAAAAAGCAGCCAAAGGAAGGAGAGAAAAGAGGGGAATGAGCGGTGGATATATTTTTACGTTTTTTCTTTAAATTTAATTTCATCCTTACAAATACATTAAATTGTGTAAATTTTTTTTTTTTTTTTTTATGCACACTTCAACATTTTCATTGCAACAGCCACACACTCACAATTAACAAATCTTAACACATAAAATTGGATTTTACTTTTATTACTCTTTAGCATACAACACGTTGTTGATACTTACTTAAGTTCTAATTTCATATGCAAATCTTTAAAAAAATAAAAATAAATATAAAAAAAGGGTTCTAATTTCACTACAAAAAAAAAACACTTTCCGTGACCAACATTTTGGTCCCGAAAAGTATCATATTTGGTCGCTAAAACCTTTTCGTGACCAAAATGCGTTGGTCACTAAAGTCTCAAATCAGATAGTTTTACGCAACCAAAAAAGCCTTTGGTCACGGAAAGTCCAATTCATATTAGTCAAAAGTAAACTTTTAGTAACCAAAGATAAGTTGGTCGCCAAAAGTCAGCGCCTTGACCCAAAAAAAATAATTCTTTTGTGCTGCCTCGGACTTGAACTCCTGACTAAGGAGTCACCATGAACCCAATCCACTCTGCCAATAACATGCTTCTTGTTCATATTTGGCAAACAATATATATAACCCATAAAAATTGGGTTATATATTATTTTATAAAACTTTTAATGTCTAAATAGAAAAATAACATATAATTACAGTAGTATCATTTTTTTTAAAATTTATCCCGCCATAACTTTCCGTGACCAACTTTTTTTTTTTGGTGGCGCCAAAGGTAATCTTTCCGACCAAAAAAGCCTTTAGTCGCCAATAGTATACTTTCTGCGACCAACTTTTTTTTTGGTCCCCAAAAGGTGATCTTCTGCGACCAAAAAGCCTTTGGTCGCCAATAGTATATTTTCTGCGACCAACTTTCTTTTTTGGTCGTCAAAGAATAATCTTCTGCGACCAAAAAAGCTTTTGGTCACCAATAGTATACTTTCCGCGACCAAATTTTTTTTGGTCGCCAAAGGGTATACTTTCTGTGACCAACTTTTTTTTTGGTCACCAAAAGGTGATCTTCCGCGACCAAAAAAGCCTTTGGTCGCCAATAGGTATACTTTTCGCTACCAACTTTTTTTTTGGTCGCCAAAAGGTGATTTTCCTCTACCAAAAAATTGTGGTCGCCAAAAGTTAAATTTTAGTCGCAGAAAGTGGACTATTTGCGACCAAAAAAAATAGGTGGTCGCCAAAAGTATTTTTTCTTGTAGTGTTTCATATGCAGTTGATCAATATATTCACCTTCTTCAGCTAATTTTACTTGGCAAATATCCTTCAAATTCTTCATAAGAATTTTCTTCTAAAGCTTTTAAATTTGAGGTGGGATTCATCATAAAAATTCACCTTATCCCGATTAGATTAAATTGCAGGGGTAATAAGTGTAATTATTGTTGAAAAAATGATTTTTTGATAATTTTAATGGGAAATTAAAGTAGATCCCAACCATTGGTTGAGGTGGGATTAAATGGATTTAGATTCTTTGTAGCGAGGTCTTTACACCACAAAAAGAATGACAAAAAACTATTAAAAATTGAATGAGAAATTGTCTCATAAAGTTGGCCTCATAAATGAGGTATTGAGAATTGTGTATAGCTACCAATCCCACATTGATTGTAAAGGAAAACTTTGATAGGTATTTAAAGCTCAAGATTATGAGAAGGGCATGAACCCTTTGGTGTATCCAAATTTTTCGAAAAAAGAGAGTTATGGATGCTTCAAGGATGGGTTTGTGGATCGTGGATCTTGGGTTTGGGCTTAAGGCTTGCTGGAATGGGTTAGGTTTAGGTTGGGCCGGATTGGTGATCATTTTGGGCCAAGTCTGCTGCAGATATACACACTTCAGATAATTTTTTCCCTTCAATTTTGGTCCATTACTCTAACAGTTTTGCATGAGTAATGGCCATTAGTTGCTAACCTTCATGGCTGGAGGTTCCTCCTCCCTTCCTCATGGTATATAAAAGGAGACTCATCTCCCTTGGTTTTGGTACAGATTTTTGCCTTCGAATTATACAGTCAGTTTGCTTGCTCCTATAATATTCTTCCTGTATGAGAGAGCGCTGCCATTGTTAGTTCACCAAAGCTATCAAAAGATGCTTCTGCGTTAACCGGTGTAAACCATCGTATCTTGGGAGACAGAAGTCGACGGTGAAGCAGATTATCCTGGAGACAAAAGTCGATGTTCTTTCAACACTCATGGTGAGGCAGTTAATCTCTTTTAAAGATACTGTAGTATCACATAGGCTTCGGTTTGATTCCTTGGTTTCTATATTTTGGTTCCATATGTATTTCTATTAATCGTGTTTTATATTTTGTAAGTTAACTGATGAAATATGAATTTAATTGTTTGGTTTATATAGTCAATTTTAACAAGCTTAAAACAGATTAGTTATATTTCATGAAGTTGGTTAATTAGATTCGTATGTAGTATGATTAAATTATTTGTCCCTTTCCTGCTATAGATAAAAATAAAATTAAGGAACCTCACCGCAAGAATTTCTTTGGCCACTGTTGAACCTAAATAGGACTCTGGGCCATACATTCTAACTGCCTAGTTCTTAGAGTTCCGTGTGTTTAGGATATTACATTCATATATATATATATATACTAGTAGTAAACTCGTGCTATGCGCGAGACTGATTTATAGTATATAAATTTTTTAATAATGCATCAAGTTTTAAATTTTGTCATAAAATTATAATCATAATGAATAAAGATCATCTTCTCAAATTTCATAAGTAAAGGCAATAATTTAAAAAGCAGAGATGCACAAAATGTTATTATAATTCAACTGATCTATTTTTCTTGAAATAATAAACTTGATTTCTAACTAATGAAATAATACTAACAATAAATAAGATATTTCTCAATAACCCTAATGTCTAAAACATATATATGCTAAAAAGAATTACTAATAAACTGAATGCCATAAATCTATCTATCTATATTTGTTATGGGTTTATATATATTTTTAATTTATATATATGGTTATAAATATTTGTGGGTTTGTAATTTTTTTTATCACTTTATGCCAAATATATTTTTTATTTTTAAAAATTTAAAATTGAAAATTTCTATTTAATGCTTGAAGCTCTTGTAAAAAAATAAAAATTCAAATAAAAAAATTCAAAATTTAAATTAGATTTGTTTAGATGGACTTTAAAAAATATAAAATTTGAAATTAGATATTGAGAGATAAAATAAAGATTTTAACTGAACATATAGGATCAAATTTGTTAATTACGAAAGATTTTAACAAAAGTGAGATAGATCAAATTTGTTAACTTTATCTATTTGTATATCAATTTTTTTTATTTTTTTACGTTTATTTAAAAAAAATAGAAATTAGGAAAATTAGTAAAAGGGACTTGAGAGAATACCAGTAGGAAAGAAAGTGATTAAGAGTTAGTATTAAGGGTTTGGTGGCCTTTCATGTTTCATACTACATTCTTATAATACATAAGAAGATAAAAGAAAAGGAAGGGACTGAACATCTTATAAATATTTTATTTTTATTTTTTCATATGTACCAAAATCACACATTAATATAAGTAATTTTGTCTTTCTTATTTGGTCCTTAGTTTTTTTATTGTTATTATTATTTATTATCTAAGATTAATGTTTTAATCATTTGTCACACATGACCTCAAGCTAAAACTTTAGCAAGAAAGGAAAAACAATGGTGTGCTCATATCTATTGGACTAAAAAAAAATTGTGCCAAAAAAAATTGAAATACAATTAACAACAGTGAACACTCAAATAGAAAAACTCTCTATCTCATATGCACCATTTTTATGATTCAAGATTCTAGTTATACACACAAAAATAAAATAAAATAAAATAAAAAAACAAAAACGAAAAGAAAGAAAAGGGCAACAAAAACAGAAGTGTTCTCTTTACATAGGAGTCTTTGATAAGTTTGTTATTGACATATTGTTTTAAGACTCGTTGGCCATATGTGCTTCCAAACTAAAATTTCTTCTTCATGGTAAAACTTTCTAATTCCTCTATAAAAGCCATCTATTTGATCGTTCCAATAATTCTCGATTATCCTTCTCATTTATTGTTGTTTGTTCTCCTTGTGACTTAGGAGTATTGTTTGAACTTCAATGCTATTGTAACTTGTAAAATACTAAATTTTCTCAAATATAAGAAAAAGAAAAACATATACAAAAAAATAAAAAATTAACAGATTGCTTTATTGATATGGAATACAAACACACAAAAATTCTATGTAAAGCAATTGTTTTGTCTATATAATAAGTGAAACATATAACTCAAAAACTTGGAAAGGGGCTTAAAAAATAAATAAAAATAAAGCAATGGCAACCTCTGTTGTATCATATATACCAATCTCTAACTTTCTTACGGAATGGCCATCTAGGCAGTACCAATCTAACTTTCTTATGAAATGACCATGGTGATGGTGACAAATAAGGGCAAGTTTTTGGGAGAGAGATATAGTCATATTTTTATTTTTTTTTATAAGAAGCAGTGTGAGATTGAAACAAAAATATAACTATATATAAAGAGGGAAGAGAGACATGTGAGAGAGGAAGTCATGTGAAAGGAGGTTACTTTAATTGAGATAAAGGAAAGAGGTGATAAGAGAGTTTTAAAATTTTTAAATTTATCTAAAGTGATAAATATATATTTTTTCTTATATATTTCATGTGGATTTTTGTCTCTCATCTATTTTGGCTAGAAAAAACAGGGTGAGAGAGGAAGAAGTGCCACCTCATTTTTTTAATCTCTCAAAATTATGAGAAATTAGGATTAAATAATTGATAGTATGTGAGTTTCCACTACATTTGCTTATATAGATAGTATAGATAGATAGATAGTATAGATAAATAGATAGATAGATAGAAAGAAGTATAGATAGATAGATAGATATAGATATAGATATATAGGTAAAAAGATAGATATCAAATCTAATTTGAAAAAAGATAAAAGTAAAATAAATATCCTTTAAAAAAAAAAGAGAGAAATGTGAGAATTCAGTTGTTGATAATCAAAATTTTTAAAAAGATAAGATATTTATGAGAGATTATGTATAAGTAGAAGATAATTTAATTTTTGTTATATCGAAATAAAGGCATATATATTTTCTTGAATAGTAGCAAAATAAATTTACTTTTTTAATAAAGTTGTAATAGAATAAAATATATTTAATTTTTAAATTGCATGCTTGATGATAATTTTTTTTTTTTAAATACATTGATAGAAAATTTTAAAATTGATGGTAGTCAATTGTTATCATTATAGCCAAAAAGAATTTAATAGTGGTCAATCATTAACCAATAATTTTGGATAAAATCATGGATAGCCAATAAAAAATCAAAACTTAGCAACTTAAATTTTGTAAAATTTTTTTAAAAAAATGGAAAATTCAGAAAAAAAAAAAGTATTGGAATTCCACAAATCATATAGTTAAATATTTTAATTAATTTTAAAATTTAGATGTTAAATCCAGTAATATTATGCCATGTGTAATAATTCAAAATTTAGATAATACACTAATAGATTTGAGTCTTTGTTTTTTTTCTAATATTGTAAAAAAAAAAAAATTCAAAATTTTAAATTAGATATGTTTAGATAAAATTTAAAGATTTTAAAATTTTAAAATTAAATATTGTTAGATGTACCAATCACTTAAAGACAAATATAATTTTGTTTTCAAAAATTTTAAAATTGAGAAATTGTGTTTAAGGTTTGAAGCTGTTGTTTGTGTTTGTGTTGTTAAGTGGGTGCATATTGGTTGTAGATGATCCGAAGAACTCTCATTTGAGAGAGCTTGAAGGAGGAAAAGTGAGATTAACTTTATGCAGAGCTGATCTTCTTGATTTCGAGAGTTTACGCAAAGCTATTAACAGGAGTGATGGTGTGATAGACATGAGATAAAGTAAATTAAATTAAATTCAAGATTTGATGAGTTTCGAATCTGATTAAATTGAAAAACAAAAGCAAATTACAAATTAAAAAGTAAGCAAGCCCAAATCGTGCGAAATGTAATAATGAAGAAGATGAAAAGATATGTAGATAAACTGAAAAATAATGGAAAAAAGAAATATATATATATATATATACACAAAAGTAATAAACACTGAAAAAATACATATAAAGTAAGAAATAAAATTATGAGCATACAAATGAAGAAAATGAAAAGATATGTAGATGAACTAAAAATATTTAAAAATATATATACACACAAAATAACAAACACTGAAAAAATGCATATAAAGTAAAAAATAATATTATACTGACCTTGTAATGATTTTTTGCAAATAATCAAACTTGCAAAATATAACAATGGAGAAGATGAGTTATTGTGATAAAATAAAAGATGACTGGAATAAACTGAATAGAGAAAATAATGGAAAAAAGAAATATATATATACACAAAAGTAATAAATACTGAAAAAATACATATAAAGTAAGAAATAATATTATGAGCATAAAAATGAAGAAAATGAAAAGATATGCAGATGAACTAAAAATATTTAAAAATATATATACACACAAAGTAACAAACACTGAAAAAATGCATATAAAGTAAAAAAATAATGTTATACTGACCTTGTAATGATTTTTGCAAATAATCAAACTTGCAAAATGTAACAATGGAGAAGATGAGTTATTATGAGAAAATAAAAGATGATTGGAATAAACTGAATAGAGAAATGTGTGTGTAGAAGTTGTAGGAGTTGTTGGTTTCTTTTTTTTTTTTTTTAAATTGAGATTGAGAGTGAGATAGATATTATTGTGAGTGATGGATATAGATGAATATTTTATTATTTTGGGATAAGTATTATTATGGGTGATGGATATGGATGAATATTTTATTATTTTTTAATTTTATATTTTATATAAGGAGAAGGAGTGAGAAGGCTTGAAGAGTGGGAAGGGAGGTAAAGGAAAGTGCCACGTAATATTTTTTTTTTTTTCAAAATTATGAGAATTTAGAATTCAAGTTTTAGAATCTTTTGATTTAACAACTACATTTGATTATATATATAATATAGATATACATATAGATAGATAGATAAATATAGATATAGATAGATAGATAGATAATATAGATATAGATATAGATATAGATAGATAGATATATGCTATCGCTTTCCATCTGAATATTGCATATGTTATGTTGTGGCTTATTAATTTTGTATGCTACTGCTTTTGTTATTCCTTAGCCTATTGTAGACCATGTTATGCATCAGGAAAAATTAGTCTATTGTTGCAATTTAATTTATTTAATAGTTAATTGATTGGTTCTAGACTACATGTCACGACCCAAACCCAGCCCTATGGGTTTAGCATCAGAATGGCGATGTCCGAGATTACGAAGGCCTTTGAGCGATATCTGAGTTAAGCAGTCTGAGGGCCTAGCGGAGGCCAATACAGTAAGTAACTAGTGTTCATTGAGCTGTGAAAATCTGTATGCCAAAAACATTTTTCATGCAATTCAGAACAGTACAGTCTATATACAGTCTATACCATCATATACAAACAGTCAGTATGGGAACCTAATCCCTCGATATGATGCGATAAGAGGCGATCTATCTGATAGTACAACACAGTAAGGAGTCCGATAGGGGACACAATAACCCCAAGCCATAGCATGGCAACTCGGAACCTCACAGTGAGGCACATAGGCTGGCTTGACACAACTGGGGACCAACCCACGCTCCTAGCTCGGTGCAGGCTGCGAGAACCTACATATATATATAAACAGTGAGCTAAAGCCCGATGAATAACATAATGCGTAAAGAGGTTATGAATGAATGTCCTTCTGATAATGAAATCGATTCATTAAACGATATTTGATCTTCGATATTCGATCTTCGATTTCATTCAATCAGTCATATGTGGTACACCCATTAGCCTATAAACAGTAGGTCCAAAAGGACCGGGTCTTATGAACCCATGATAATGATGGCCATCAATCGATGCAAATATGGTTCCACAAGGAACCGACAGAGCTCTATTGATATGATGGCAGTGAGTGCTAAGGGTGCCATAATACAGTTCAGAATACAGGATATACATTCATTCAATAAATAATATCAGTTCAATAAACAGTTCAGTTCAATATTCAAAAGGTAACCATTTTGAACATATCTTTACACAATCGTTACTCACAGAGATTGGGCTAATAGCGACTAAGCGCATCCCCAGAGCCAACCTAAGCAGGTTAACAAATAGAACACACACTAAGTTTCACGATCGGGAAGGATGATAATTAAATCCTAAATTTCCTCGGTGGTTCTATGTCTAAATGCTCATTAAGAGGCCTTAAACAAGCCCTAAGAATGCCTAGGATGGGATGAGGATGCAAAAATACGATTGGAAGGCATTTTTCAAAAGTTCTTTGAAAAGCAGGGTCTCGCTCGAGCAAGCCTTTCTTCGCTCGAGCGAGGTTGCAAAATCAAAGGCTTAGCTCGAGCGAGAGGTCCTTCGCTCGAGCGGTCTGATGAAACAGTAAAAGTACTAGATGCTCGATTTTTACGCTCGAGCCACCAATCCTTCGCTCGAGCGTGGCTCAGAGGAAACGTTGGTCGCTCGAGCGAGGAATCCTTCGCTCGAGCGAAAAAGCCAAATCTGGAATTTCCAGATTTGCCTTCCAAGCTCAAACCAAGCATTCTCAACTCAATTCTCGACCTCTTGGGCCCAAATTCTGGAAAATACATCCCAAAACAATGTATAACAAGTTTCAAAAGCCAATTTATGAATTCAAGCCCCAAAGGTAAGTCAATTAAATCCAAAATTCAAACCCATTTTCAAGAACAATTTCAAAACATGCAATGCATGAGTTTTTGACCAAATTCAAGGTTCAAATCTTGCTCTAATGAGCTCAATAGTTGGAAAACAAAATGAAAACATGGACTTTGATAGAAACATGAGCATGCATGTACAATCTATCATGAATTCAACTTCAAAATGCACCAAAATGGCCATGCATGCATGAATTCAAGCATAATTCAACCTCTATGCACTAAATCATGGCTTAATTCTACAATGGAGTATAAAACATGCAAGACTTAGCTTAATCTCCTAATTAGAGGGATGAATTCACTTACCCAAGTCTTGTAATCAAGGTGTGGGAGCTAAATGAGCAATCTACACTTCAATTCTCAAGCAATTCTTCAAGAGTAAGCCAATACACAAGATGAAATCACTCTCTCACTCTAACTCTCTCCCTTGGTCGGCTATACACTCAAAATATGGCTGAGGGAAATGTTGTCTCTAAGTGTAAGGCTCAACAATGATAAGAATAAACAAAAGCCACTCAATGGCAATTTGGTAGATAAGCCTAAGTTTGTAATTAGCTCATTTTAATCTAGTTTAATCATTCCTAATCAATTTTTAGATAAATATACCATTAAATCACAAATATTCTACTGATTCCAAAACTCTAAACGGTTTCTAATTAAATACGATAAGGCCTTCAATTAGCGATTTAAACATATGAATTCAAGCAGATATTCAATCAATCAAGCAGATGCAATATGCAATTCAATAGATAAACTTATTCAATTTAGGTTTGATTTCAATCGATCCATTCAAGATGCCGGTTAATTCAATTATCGGTCATTATCGATTCGGTTTAGCGATGTCGATCGTAATTCGTGGTTAATCGATGTCGGACGAGGGTTGTTCTGATCTCCCCCCCTTATAAGGAGTTTAGTCCTCTAAACTCGAGTTACCTTCATTCTGGAAGAAAACAGGGTCCAGTGGAAACAGTTCTGGGTATCTTTTAGCCATGTCATCTTCCCTTTCCCAAGTGGCATAGACGCCACCATGGTTCTGCCAATCAACTTTCACCAATGGGATTTCTTTGTTTCTCAGTTTCTTGATCCGTCGATTTACAATTTGTATAGGCCGTTCCTCATAAGTGTAGTCATCACTCAACACGATACGAGTAGGCTCAATCACGTGGAAGGGATCCCGGAGATAGTCCCTCAACATAGAAATGTGGAAGACGTTATGCATATGCTCCATCTCAGGAGGAAGTGCAACTTGATACGCCACCAGATTGATTTTCTCAATAACGTCTGACATATCTTGGCGCTAACTTGCCTTTGACTCCAAAACGAGTCTGGCCTTTCATTGGTGTCACTTTCACAAAAACGTGATCACCCACTTCATATTCTCGGTCTCGTCTTCTAATATCTGCATAACTCTTCTGTCTACTCTGTGCAGTTTTTAGTCTCTGTTGTATCAGTTTTATCTTTTCAGTTGTTTCATACACAATCTCGGGCCCAAGAAATGACCCATCTCCAACTTCTGCCCAGCAAATTGGAGATCTACACTTTCTGCCATACAATGCCTCGAAAGGCGCCATTCCAATACTCGAATGGTAGCTGTTGTTGTAGGCGAATTCAGCCAACGGCAAATGACTTTCCCAGTTTCCCTGAAAATCAAGGACACACATTCTCAGTAGATCCTCTAAAGTCTAGATGGTCCTTTCTGACTGTCCATCTGTCTGAGGATGATAGGCACTACTCAGCGTCAATTCGAGCCCAATGCGGTCAGAGGCTTTGCCAGAACCTCGATGTAAACTTCGAATCCCTATCAGAAACAATAGATACAGGCACTCCATGCAATCTCACAATTTCGTCAATATAGATAACAGCCAATTTGTCTGCATTATAAATTGTCTTGACAGGTAGGAAGTGTGCAGATTTAGTCAATCTATCAACAATAACCCAAATAGAGTCCATACCTTTTCTGGAGCGAGGTAATCCAACGATGAAATCCATCGTGATATGCTCCCATTTCCACTCTGGTATGGGTAAGGGTTGCAGTAAGCCCGCGGGTCGTTGATGTTCAGCTTTGACTTGTTGGAAGTGAAGACATTTGGACACAAAGTCGGCAATTTCCTTCTTCATTCCTGGCCACTAGAAATTTTGTTTCAGATCTTGGTACATTTTCGTATTCCCTGGGTGAATCGAAAACTTCGAACTGTGGCCTTCTTGCAGAACTCTTCTTTTCAATTCAGCGTCATTTGGTACACACAGTCTATCTTGAAATTTCAGTACATTGTTGTCATATTTGAACCCCGGTCTCGGTTTTGAATCTCTTTCTTCAATAACCTTTTTCAAGAAATCATCCAGTTGTTGTTTTTCTTTAATTTCCTCAAACAATGCTGGTTGAGCAGTAATGACAGCTATTGTTCCACCTTGTTCTCTCAAAACAATTTCAATTTTAGACTTTTCCAGATCATGAAGCAATTCTTTCTGCCCGGTGAGCAAACAAGCTAAGTTGGCAATTGACTTTCGGCTCAATGCATCGAAAGATGTTAGCTTTTCCGAATGGTACAAAATCAGAGGTCATAATCTTTTATTAGTTCCACCATCTCCATTGTCTCATATTGATTCTTCACGAGTGAAAAAGTACTTCAGGCTCTTGTGGTCAGTATATACTTCACATGTTGCTCCATACAAATAATGACGCCAAATTTTCAGTGCAAACACTACTGCAGCAAGTTCTAAGTCATGGGTCGGGTAATTCTTTTCATGTGGTCTCAACTGTCGGGAAGCATAAGCAATAACTCTCCCATTCTGCATTAAAACACACCCCAAACCCTTATGAGAAGCATCACTAAATACAGTATAACCATCCGTACCTGAAGGTAGAGTCAGAACCGGTGCAGTCACAAGTCGGGTTTTCAATTCTTGAAATACCGATTCCCTTTGGTCAGTCCAGTCAAATGGTGTCCCCTTCTGAGTCAACTGAGTCAGTGGTAAGGCAATTTTGGAAAAATCTTTGACAAATCTTCTGTAATATCCAGCCAGTCCCAAAAAGCTTCGGACCTTGGTCACATTTGTTGGTCTAGGCCAGTTCACTACAGCTTCAATTTTCTGCGGATCAATAGAAATTCCATCTTTGCTAACAACATGCCCCAAAAACATAACATGATCAAGCCAAAATTCACATTTAGACAATTTAGCATACCGTTTCTGTTCTCTTAAGGTTTGTAGGGCAAGTCTCAGATGGTGTTCATGTTCTTCTCTAGTCTTAGAATAAATCAGGATGTCATCAATAAATACCACAATGAAATCATCAAGGTATGGTTTAAAAATTCTGTTCATGAGGTCCATAAATGCAGCAGGGGCATTCGTAACTCCGAACGGCATAACTAAAATTTCATAATGGCCATACCTCGTTCTAAAAGCAGTTTTATCGATGTCTTCCGGTTTGACTTTCAATTGATGATACCCCAATCTAAGATCAATCTTGGAAAACACTTGTGCACCCTGTAACTGGTCAAATAATTCATCAATACGCGGTAATGGATATTTATTCTTTACAGTTACCTTGTTCAATTCACGGTAATCAATACACAGTCTCAGCGAGCCATCTTTCTTCTTCACAAACAAAACAGGTGCACCCCACGGTGAAGTACTGGGCCTGATGAACTTCTTGTCTAAGAATTCTTGCAATTGCACTTTCAATTCCTTCAGTTCGGTTGGGGCCATTCTGTAAGGAGCTTTAGATATCGGCTGTGTACCCGGAATCACATCCACAGTAAATTCAATTTCCCTGTCAATCAAATCCCCTGGAAAATCATCTGGAAATACATCTGGAAATTCTCTGACTATAGGAATACAATTCACATCAGTTTTAACACTATCACGATGAGTTAACCTGAGAACACAGATATCCTTTACACCCCTTTCTAATCAGTTTAACAGCTTTCACAGAAGAAATCAGATACGGAGGAGGTACTACTCCACTCCCATTAAACACAAATTCAAGTAAACCCGATGGACGGAAAACTACTTGTTTTGTTACACAGTCTATAGTGGCGTGATATTTTTGTAACCAATCCATCCCCAATATTACATCAAAGTGATCAATATTCAATGGCAGTAAATCAATAAATAGATGCATATCCCCAACAATAATCTCACAGGCAGGATACATATATGCACATGTCATGGATCCCCCAACAGGTGATGATAGAGCTAGCAAAAAGTTCATGGGTTCTAAGGGTCTATTCAGTTTACGCGAAAAAGCATGCGATACATACGAATGTGTAGACCTCGAATCAATCAACACATATGCATTTTGAGCACAGATAGAGAGGATACCTGACACAACGGTCTCAGTGTTTTGCACGTCTCTCGGTACTAGGGCGAACACTCGGCCCTGCCTCATAGGCTCTTTCCCGGTAGCTTTGGGGTTCGGTTTTGGTGTTGCGGTGATCTTCTTCTTGGTAGCTAACTTACTCTTGGCTTGGGCGGAGGGGCGATCTTTAATTACTGTGGCCCACCTTGCCACACGAAACAAGCTCAATCGGTAGCAAACCCCTTTGTGCTTATTGCCACATACGGAGGCGGTGTGGAGTAAACCCATTCCCTTGGTGGGGCTAGTCGTCGACCCGTGATACATTTCTTGGTTCTTTGGGTTATGCTTGCCTTTCTTGAATTTGAAACCCTGCCTTTTACCTTGCCACTCGGTTGTTGGTGTTTCAGATTGTTTTACTGTTGCAATATTCGACTCGGCCATCAATGCCCGGTCGAGAACACCTACATAAGTCGGTAACTTCAAGACACTTATTCTGTCCAGTATTGCCGCATTCAGGCCGCCCTCAAATCTTCGGGCCTTCTTATATTCGGTGTCCACCATGTGTGGTGCATATCTAGCAAGTTCGGTGAATTTCTTCTCATACTCGGCAACAGACGTTTTGCCTTGTCTCAGTTGTTCAAACTTCGTTACTTTTCTGTCCCTGATGCACTGGGGGAAATATTTTTCAAAGAAGGACTCCTTAAACTGAGCCCAAGTCACTACAGCGTTAGTATCACGGACCAGCATCCACCACCTTCTGGCCTCTTCTTGCAAGGTGAAGGTAGCTAACAATACTTTATTTGTTTCGAAACGGAAAAACCTCAAACAACTTCTCGATCTCAAGAACCCAAGCTTGACCTTTAACGGTTCAAGGCCTCCCTGAAAGGATGGCGGTTTCAGTTTGCTGAACTTCTGGGTGAGAGCAATTATGTTCCCATCATTCAGATTTGCATTAGGTTCATTTGTCCGAGGAGGAGGAGGAGGAGGGTTGTTGATTAGGTTGTTGTTCAAGTCTAGCGATTAACAGTTCCATCATTCTTTCCATTCTAGCCATTCTTGCCTCAGTAGAGGAGGATTCAGTTTCATTTGCATTATCCATTTCACTATAAGCAATTATATCAGTTATCATTATAAGCAATTGTACAATTACACAGTTTAACATTCTATCATAACCCGGTCAATCATAAGCACACACTTTTCAAGTTCATAAGATGCCTAATTGCTTTTCTAGGACACCCTATAGCTCATTTGGACACGTGTGCGGTATAACTCGTGGTTAAGTATCGCTCGATACCACTGCATCACGACCCAAACCCGCCCTATGGGTTTAGCATCAGAATCGCCGAATCCGAGATTCTTGAAGGCTCTGAGCGATAATATAGTTAAACAGAGTACAGGGCCTAGCGGAGGCCAATACAGTAAGTAACTAGTGTTCATTGAGCTGTGAAAATCTGTATGCCAAAAACATTTTTCATGCAATTGAGCGATGATCTATATCTGCCTATACCATCATATACAAGCAACAAGATGGGAACCTAATCCTCGATAACGATGCGATAAGAAATAAGAGATCTATCTGATGGTACAAAAGCGAAGGAGACCGATAGGGGACACAAACCCCAAGCCATAGCATGGCAACTCGAACCTCACGGAGGCACATAGTGGCTTGACAAAGCGGGGACCAACCCACGCTCCTAGCTCGATGCAGGCTTGAGAACCTACATATATATATAAGCGGTGAGCTAAAGCCCGGTGAATAACATAATGCGTAAAGAGGTTATGAATGAATGTCCTACAATAATGAAATCGTTCATTAAACATGATATTTGATCTTCGATATTTGATCTTTTCAAGATTTCATTCAATCGGTCATATGTGGTACACCCATTAGCCTATAAGCAGAGGTCCAAAGGACCGGTCTTATGAGACCCAACGATAATGATGGCCATCAATCGATGTGATATGGTTCCACAAGGAACCGATGAGCTCAGAATGCTTGATAGAAGCAGTGAGTGCTAAGGATGCCACAATACAATTCAAAATACAGGACATACATTCATTCAGTAAATAATATCAGTTCAATAAACAGTTTAGTTCAGTATTCAAAAGGTAACCATTTTGAACATATCTTTACACAATCGTTACTCACAGAGATTGGGCTAATAGCAGCTAGAGCGCATCCCCGAGAGCCAACCCTAAACAGTTAACAAATAGAACACACACTAAGTTTCACAGTCGGGAAGGATGATAATTAAATCCCTAAATTTCCTCGGTGTGGTTTTATGTCTAAATCCTCATTAAGATGCCTTAAACTAGGCCTAAGAATGCCTAGGATGGGATGAGGATGCAAAAATACAGTTGGAAGGCATTTTTCAAAAGTTGCTGAAAACAGGGGTCTCGCTCGAGCGAGCCTTTCTTCGCTCGAGCAAGGTTGCAAAATCAAAGGCTTAGCTCGAGCGAGAGGTCCTTCGCTCGAGTGGTCTGATGAAACAGTAAAAGTACTGGATGCTCGATTTTTACGCTCGAGCCACCAATCCTTCGCTTGAGCGTGGCTCAGAGGAAACGTTGGTCGCTCGAGCGAAGAAGCCAAATCTGGAATTTCAGTTGCCTTCAAACTCAAACCAAGCATTCTCAACTCAATTCTCGACCTCTTGGGCCCAAATTCTGGAAAATACATCCCAAAACAATGTATAACAAGTTTCAAAAGCCAATTTATGAATTCAAGCCCCAAAGGTGAGTCAATTAAATCCAAAATTCAAACCCATTTTCAAGAACAATTTCAAAACATGCAATGCATGAGTTTTTGACCAAATTCAAGGTTCAAATCTTGCTCTAATGAGCTCAATAGTTGGAAAACAAAATGAAAACTTGGACTTTGATAGAAACATGAGCATGCATGTACAATCCATCATGAATTCAACTTCAAAATGCACCAAAATGGCCATGCATGCATGAATTCAAGCATAATTCAACATCTATGCACTAAATCATGGCTTAATTCTACAATGGAGTATAAAACATGCAAGACTTAGCTTAATCTCCTAATTAGAGGGATGAATTCACTTACCCAAGTCTTGTAATCAAGGTGTGGGAGCTAAATGAGCAATCTACACTTCAATTCTCAAGCAATTCTTCAAGAGTAAGCCGATGCACAAGATGAAATCACTCTCTCACTCTAACTCTCTCCCTTGGTCGGCTATACACTCAAAATATGGCTGAGGGAAATGCTGTCTCTAAGTGTAAGGCTCAACAATGATAAGAATAAACAAAAGCCACTCAATGGCAATTTGGTAGATAAGCCTAAGTTTGCAATTAGCTCATTTTAATCTAGTTTAATCATTCCTAATCAATTTTCAGATAAATATACCATTAAATCACAAATATTCTACTGATTCCAAAACTCTAAACGGTTTCTAATTCGGCCGCCGATAAGGCCTTCAATTAGCAGTTTAAACATATGAATTCAAACAGATATTCAATCAATCAAACAGATGCAATATGCAATTCAATAGATAAACTTATTCAATTTCGTTTGATTTCAATCGGTCCATTGATACTTGATTAATTCAATTATCGGTCATTATCGATTCGGTTTAGCGATGTCGACGTAATTCGGTGGTTAATCGATGTCGGCCACGAGGTTGTTACACTACATGTACCATATAGAAAGCCACCGTTACATGTTTGAATTCTTGATTAGAAAGTCATGGTTGGCTTATTAAATTCATAATTGTAATGGAATGGTTTTAATTTAATCAAAATGCTTCTCTCTTGCTTAATTTGTATGCTTATTTGATTCATGTATAGTTTTATTTTATGAGCATAATTTTATAATTTCCTACCATACTTTGCATGTCTTTTTAGTTTATAATTTTATAATATAATTTGCATGTTCACAAGTGTTTAAATTTTTGTTTGACATGCTAATCAGTTTCTAGTATAATCAACATGTTCAATATGTTTCATACTAGATTAATTCACATGGTTTTTATTTTCTAGATTTAAGTCAATTTACATACTTCTTATTCTAGAATTGTTTGCATGAGTCTATTTCAAAAAGTTTAGTTAAATATAATTATTTACATGTTAATTACTATATAGTTGTTTACATGTTAATTGCTCGAATAATTTAAAGGTTTTGTAACTTGTCCATTTATGTACATGTTTATTGTGTACATTAAATTGTAAATTAAACTTTGGGAGTTATAATTTTAATTGTATAACTTGTCTAGCATTTTAATTTTATTTATTTTGGCTATTAAATTAATTTATTCTTTTACAGTTTCTTTAGATTATTTGTTTTATACTTTGTTGTAGTTTTCTGCTAACTTTTTTTACAGAAAGACCCATGCGCAAAAGAATGGAAAAATAATATACAAAGCCAAATGTATGAAATTTGGATTGTAGTAAAAATTTGTACTACTAACCTTTTTGTTGAACGGAAATACCTAAGCGTGGAAAGGAATTGGTTTTGGACAAATAATAATCTTATTTGAATTACTTTTGTTTATATTTGAAGCAATTTTTTTTGCTTGAGAGTTATATGGTTTTTTACCTATATGTAAAAGCATTTTATTTGCTTGTATTGTTGTAACAATTTACGAGACCAAGCTATGGAACAAGTTGGGCCGAGCTATGGAACCTAGCTACGAGACCTATCTACGAGACCAAGCTACAGGACCTAACTACGAGACCGAGCTACAGGACCTAACTACGAGACCGAGCTACAGGACCTAACTACGAGACCGAGCTACAAGACCTAGCTACGGGACCAAGCTATTGGACCTAGCTACGCGGCCTAGCTATGAGACCTAGCCACGGGACCTAGCTACGGGACTTAGCTACTTCCTAGTGGCAGCCAATGCTATGGCCGAGCTACCAAGCAAGGTATTCAAACAGAGAGAAGAGCCGAAGTAACTTGGTTGACCGCAATGTTAGCCGAGGTAAAGATATCAGCCGAGGTAAAAGAGTCAGCCGAGGTAGAGGTGTCAGCCGCGATCCAAGTGTTAGTTTGGTCCAAGTGTGGAGACGGTCACCACGGTCGGAGTGGAGAGTGGTAGCTCGGTCCAAGTGTGAAGACAGTCACCACGGTCGGAGTGGAGAGTGGTAGTTCGGTCCAAGTGTGGAGACGGTCACCATGGTCGGAGTGAAGAGTGGTAGCTCGGTCCAAGTGTAAAGAGTCACACCACAGTCGGAGTGAGGTCCTGGAGCTCTACTTTGCGGCTTAAGCATGGTCATGTTAGTTATTGTATTGACATTCAACCGAGGTAAAACCATCTCACTTGGTTTAAGCGGTGAGGGGGTGTTGGAGGATAAGCATTGTCTTCTGTGAGTATGAATCAGGAGGACTCTCGAAGGAGGAGTAATCCTAGAAGGACTCTGCACATGGAGGAATAAGAGTCCTACGAGATTGTGCCACCTTGAAACCTATATAAGCTCACTAATATCACCTTTGGAGAGGTAACACAACTTTGTTTTCTGAATACACAGAGCTTTTGTCTATTGTCAAGCTTACTGACTTAGGCATCGGAGAGGTTTCCGGCACACACCCGCCGGCTAGCTTACATTTGTGTTTTCAGGTGATAAAGCGACGTCGTACGGAGGAGCGCAGACTTGATCAACAGGATTATACGAGAAGGCGTATTTCTTTCCCGTACAGGAATTGGTTTTGGACAAATAATAATCTTATTTGAATTACTTTTGTTTATATTTGAAGCAATTTTTTTTGCTTGAGAGTTATATGGTTTTTTACCTATATGTAAAAACATTTTATTTGCTTGTATTGTTGTAACAATTTTTTGCATTACTTGTAATTTGGTTAGCAATTTTTAATGAATCCGGATCCTCCGTCGCACTCCCCTACAGCCCATTCCTGTCGCCCTCCAAAACGACGTCGTTTTGGAGATTTTTTTTTCTTCTTCTTCTTTCTTTTTTTCTTTCTTTCCAACATTGGTATCTCTCTCTCTCTCTCTCTCTCTCTCTCTCTCTCTTCTCATTTCAGATTGCAAATTGAATCGGAGAGAGGAGCAACAATCATCGACCCAAACCACCCCTCTCCTCAGCATAGATAAGATCTTCAAAGCATGCTATCGCTTAGCGACTAATTAGCAAAAGGGCTTGAAATTAAGATAGTGAAAATGAAATTACAAACTAACTTTATTGGAGAAATCAATAATCCCTTGTTCAGCAAATTCATAGATACAAACTAGAACTCTTTAAACATATAGTAAAGATTAGCCTAAATTTATTCAAGTATATTGCTTAAATAGAATCTCCTTATCTCCTCCCTGAAGAGTAAACAATTATTTGGAAGATCTCAACTTTCCACATATTGATCTAAAAGAATAAATAGAACAGAAAACCCCAAAAGACTTAACCTTAAATTACCAAAAACATGTCTGAAAATGCTAGATTTGAATCCCAAACCAGAATTACACTATCTTTGAAAATTAATTGACACAAACTATACCCAAAAACCCAAATTAGAAATATTGGATTCCCAGAAAAAAAAAGCATAACTAAGCTCGACCCTTTACTTCTTTTACTGTTCCAAACAATGGGTCGTCCTCAAAATTATTTTTTTAAAAAAGAAAAACAATTCAATCCAATCCTATCCAATCATAATACCTTATCAGGTTCTTGATCTTCTTCGATTCTGTTCGAGTCAAACGAACAAGGGTCATCAACAGGAGGAGGAGGAGGTGGAGGAGAGGGAGAGGGAGCTCCGCCGCTGGAGATTGCGATGGCGGGAGGCGGCGAAATCTCCGGCAAAGGAATTGTATTTCCGAAGAGCTTAATCACAGGGTCTTTCGATTCTGACATTTCTGCATTGTCCTTAAAGAAAACTTCTAGAGAGAGAAAGAGGAGAGAGAGTAATCTAAGGAGTTTGGGATTGGATCACTGAGAGAGAGAGAGATCGACAAAGCGAGGTGTGTGTGTGTGAGTGTGAGTGTGAGTGTTGGTGTGTTCTCTCTTTTCGATGATTGTTGCTCCTCTCTCGATTCAATTTGCAATCTGAAATGAGGAGAGAGAGAGAGAGAGACATACCGGTGTTGGAAAGAAAGAAAGAAAGAAGAAGAAGAAAAGAAAAAAAAACCCTCCAAAACAGCGTCATTTTGGAGGCGAAATGAAGAATGGGCCGAGTGACGGAAGATCCACATTCATTTTAATTGCTTGTAAGTGTTGGACCTTGGTTTGTTTTAACCTAATTCATCCATTAGAAAACCTTAATTTTAAAAATTGTTTTCCATATACTAGGAGTCAACATGTTCTTGAAAGTTTTGTCAAAAGGTTAACTGGGTTTTAAGTGGGACCGATATAACCCCTCCAGTCCTCCTGAGAACATTCTTGACCATGTTCGATTCTAGGTTAAGTGGTGAGACTAGTTTTGAATTAAATTTCCAACTGTGGGATTTTCTAAGTGTTAAGTTTAATTTCTAGAAATACAAAAAGTGATATTCTGTTGTATTTTTTAGAAATGGCAACTGTCACCGATGATGCTGCTACTGCTAATGTTAGTGAAGATCTGAACCCCGAGACAACTGGCTTGCCAACCCCAACTATGACCTCTGTGGTCAACCTTAGTGTTATTCTGGCTATTATGGGTGGACCGCTTGATTAAGGCTGAAATGTACATCATTAAGGCCGTTAATTAGAATCTCTTAACTTCACTTGCTGGTCAAACTGTATACTTTATGTGTGTTGAGTGTCAATCAGGTTGTATATCATCGGAGCATAAAATGGGCAAAAAGACAGAATTTGGACAGAGTTGACTTTTCCACACGTGCGTTGACTTTTTCTGGGAAAGTCAAACCGATGTTTTAAACCTGTTTGGAAGTGAGTAGAAGTATAAAAAGAAAAAGAAAAGGCTTTTCTAGGGTTCTAAAATTGTTTTGACCTAAAGGGAGAGGCTACGGTTTGGAAGGGAAGAAAAACAAAAAGCTTCAAGGATATCTCCCATGGTGGTTTCTTCTCCATCTACCTCCTTCCACTCCTCCATGAGTGGCTAGTCTCATTTTCTAGGGTTTTGATAGCCATGTAATTATTTTGTTTTCTTTTTGATTTTTAATTATGAAAAGGTTTGAACATTTGTATGGTGATTTAGAAGTTTCTTTTATATATTTTTCATTATTTCTTCGAATATTTGACTTTCTGTGATTGTTGAATGTTATCCATACATGTGTTTTCTATTCCTTCACATTCAAGGTATGAGACGAACCATACTACGAGGAACGAGTCGTATCACTACCTTAGTTTAGAGTGAACGATTCGTATTATTTGAGATGGTTCGTGCTCGTACATTGAATGTGATGATCTTCTTGTCAAATGCTTCGAGCTTGTAGTTGCGAAACATTAATCCGTTCAAACCATAGCATAATTGATTTCAATTGGAAACCACGATTATGTGGTTAGTGGTGAATTCTCTACCTAGGATTTTTCTCCAATTGATAAACCCAATTTCAATTATTATTGATAATTTAATTCCTTAGTTTAATTTATTTGTTATTAAATTAGGTTATGAACAATCAATCTTTTATCAAAATTAATTTAGGAATTTAACAACTAAATTAGTTTAATTTCACAATAGTCCCTGTGAATCGATACCTGGACTTGCCATTATTCTAATTGAATTTGGTATAGTTTAGTATTTAATTTTGGTGTGTTCATGCCCCATCAAATTTTGGCGCTGTTTAGGACTTCAAGTAAATTAGTTAATTTAAAGTTACATTCTTATTTTAATTTTTAGTTTAGGATTTTATGCTTTTGGTGTTGCTAAGTGTGCAGAGCATTTAAAATTAGAGCTATCATTGAAGTGCAAGCAGAGCGCAGCTGAGTTTAAAACAAAAAAACCGCAGCACTAAAGTGAGTAAACAGAAGCAAACACTTACAAGTAAAGCACCAAAGTGCTAAAACGAAAGTCAAAGCTCAATTGGGGGTTGGAGACAACTACTACACGCCAAGCACCCGCAAGACGAGTAAAGCGTTTTTGTTAAACCACTGTGAGTATTTCTCTTTTAGCATTCTGCTTTCGTAACTTTGTGCACCGAGTCGAACTTATTGTGCGGGTGTGGGTAGTGTATGCACAGGCGTCATTCTTGTCGCCCTGAATTGTGGTGTTTGGACCTTGAACTAGAAAGGACCCTTAGGAGACTTAGGGCTTCTACCCATTTTCCTAGGCTTGAGTATTCATATTCATACATTGAGCCATTAGATATGGCAGATCCTAATGTCCCGAATGTGCCTAACCGGACCCTTAAGGATTATTTTACACCTACTGCATATACATCACCATCATGCATCCAATTGCCCAACACCACTGCTGCTCATTATGAGATTTAGTCCAACACCATACAAATGCTCTCATCATTCCATGGACTAACTCATGATGACCTTTATAAGCATTTGAATGAATTTCTTGAAATTTGCTCGACAGTAAGGATCCAGAATTTCACAAATGAGGCGTTAATGTTGCGATTGTTTCCATTCTCGTTAAAGAATAAAGCCAAACACCGCTAAATTCTTTACCTGCTAATTCAATCACAACTTGGGACCAATTATAGCAACGGTTCTTGGAGAAGTACTTTCCCATAGGTAAAACCAACCAACTTAGGCGAGCCATCATAAACTTTGCTCAAATGGATGGCGAGCAATTCCATGAGACTTGGGAAAGACTTCGAGACCTTCTCCAACAGTGTCCCCACCACCAAGTGCCTGACTGGAAACTTGTTCAAACATTCTATTATGGCTTAACTAAGCCGCATCGCCAAATGGTGGATTCGTCTTGTGGTGGGACATTTATGTCTAAAAATGATGCCGAGGCATGGCAATTGTTTGAGAACCTAAGTGATAATTTCCTTCACCATGCCTCCTCACCCGCAAGTCCAAGCAACCAAGAGTTGGACTCGAAAAGAGGGGGCATTTATGAGGCCGGGCAAAACTTAGAGTTAGCCCAACAAGTAGAGGCACTATCCCAAAAGATAGACCACATATTAGCTACGGGACATGCCCTTACCCAGCAAGATCAGCCTCAATTCCGTGAGGCATGTGTTATATGTGCGAGCCCTGCTCATGACTTGAGTGAGTGCCCTTCGGCATCACAATTTTCGGAGTTAGTCCAAGAGTATGTGAAAGTGGCTCAAGAATTCTCCAACCCAGGTAATGACCCATACTCCAACACATATAACCCGGGTTGGAGAAATCACCCTAATTTCTCATGGAGAACCCCTTCACAAGGCACTTCTTACAATCCTCTACCACCAAGGCAGAATTTCAATAATTTTGCCAACCAATCATCCTACCAACCACCACAACCTTATCGACCCCCATAACCGTATCGACAACCACAACCCCCGCATGTTCCTCAGGGCAACTTTGTCTTTGAGACTCAATTATTGGAAGTTCTCTCAGAACTGAAGGGGTTAGCACCGATAGTTCACTCCCATACTCACTTTATTGCCAAGATAGAGACCCAATTGGGTCAAATGGCTAGCAACATGAATCAGAGAGATGAGGAAAAATTACCAAGTCAAACTGTGGCCAACCCTAAGCGACAATACGGGGCAGAGAGTTCGGGTGGGAATGGTAAGCAACATGAGCAAGTGCAAGCGGTGGTTGCTTTGAGAAGTGGTAGGGAGTTAGAGCCTCAGTCAGTTGCGCCAGATGCAACTAGAGTTAAGAAGGGTGACCACAGGGGTACACCTAATGAGAGCAAGGGTGAGAGGGAAACACTTAGGAGGGATGACTTAGTCCCTAGCACTCCATATGTGCCTAAGGCACCCTTTCCCCAATGCCTTGATACACCGTCCCCTTTTAATAAGAAGGCGACATCTATGGAAGCAATGATGGATGTCTTTAAACAGGTAAAAATCAACCTCCCCCTGTTGGAGGCGATTAAGCAAGTACCATCATATGTCAAATTTCTGAAGGACCTTTGTACGCAAAAGCGTAAATCTAGGACACATGTGTCCCAAAAGGTCCTATTCACGGAGCAAGTAAGCTCCATCTTGTTGAATGACACACCTCCTAAGCTTAAGGACTCGGGTGCCCCAACCATTGCATGCATTATAGGGGACCATTTCATTGATAGGGCCTTATTAGATTTAGGGGCTAGTGACAATTTATTGTCGTACTCTGTGTACGAGGAATTTGGGCTTGGCGAGTTAAAGTCCACTACTGACACTCTTCAATTGGCTGACCGGTCCCTCAGAGTGCCACGTGGCATGATTGAGGATGTGCTAGTTAAGGTTGATAGGTTCTACTTTCCTGTTGACTTTTTGGTGTTAGATATGGAACCGGTAGCCAGTTCTAAGAAACAAATCCCAGTAATCTTAGGTCGACCTTTCTTGGCTACAGCCAATGTATGCATCAATTGTCGGACCGGGGTTATGGAAGTTTCATTTGGCAACATGCAAGTGAAACTTAATGTTTTCCAAGCATCCCAACAACCTCATGAGAGAGAGGAGTTCTTATTAGTGGATATTGTGGATGAGATTATGGAGGAGGCTTTGCCCTCCATTCTTGTAGAGGACCCTTTAGAGGCTTGTCTAGCTCATTTTGGGTTTGAAAATTTTGATATTGCTGCGTCAGTTGAGAAGGTGAATGTCTTGCTTAATTCTTCTTTTACACTGGATTTTCCTCCATGGAAAGCCCGGTTTGAGTTACTTCTTCCTCTGTTGAGAGAGCCTGCCATACCATCTTTGGTCACACCACCTACACTTGAGTTGAAGCCACTCCCGGCCACACTCAAGTATGCATTTTTAGGGCCCTAAGATACTTTACTGGTCATCATTGCATCTGACTTGACTGTAGAGCAGGAGAGTCAGTTAATAAGTGTTCTCGTGGCACAACGAAGTGCTATAGAGTGGTCAGTGGCTGATTTGAAAGGGATAGATCCCTCCGTGTGCATGCATTATATACACCTAGAGGAGGACACCAAACCTTCTCGCGAAATGCAATGGAGACTGAATCCTAACATGAAAGAGGTGGTAAAAAATGAGGTATTAAAATTGTTGGATGCGGGTATTATATACCCCATCTCAGATAGCAAGTGGGTGAGTCCCACACAAGTGGTGACCAAAAAAGCGGGCATCACTGTTGTTAAGAATAAGGGAGGAGAGTTAGTTCCCACACGAACCACTACTGAGTGGCGAGTGTGCATTAATTATCGGAGACTAAATTCCTCGACTAGAAAGGATCATTTTCCTTTACCCAGGGGTTTGATGGACCCATTTTGTTATGATTAATAGATTGATTCCTTATTCTCTTTTCTTTCCCTTCTATGCTATTCTGTTTTTCTTTATTCTCGTTATGCTTTATTTGTGTCTAGGAGACTTTAAATTCTCTAAAGGTGTAATTCCTTTGGTGTTAGGCGTGCCGAACGACATCTCGATGCAGTATAGCCACCTAACCGTGTTTGTAGTGAGTTCCTAGGAGACCAACTGAGACGGTGGAAACTAGAGTTCGAATGGCAAAGCCTAGAACACAAAGGTTTGGGATTTCCGAGACTAGAGTCTGGTTTAAATACCCAGGGGTGTGGAGATTGCTTCAAAACTACCTCGGCTTGAACTCTGTATGGCAGCCCCATAGGTTGAGGTAGCTTTATGCGCCTCGATTCTGGATACCGAATCAACCTAGTTTGTCACCCTGTTGGAGAATAGGGAAAGTTACAAACACAGTTAGGCAGAAAAGTAGTACCCGTGGTTTTCGCGTGAAGATTATACCTTTAGTGGGCATTCCGTTATGTTCTTATGTGCTATATTTATTTCGGATGTCAATTGAAGGTAGAAATGGTTAAGTATATTTGGATTGTACTAGCCCGAAGGCTATAAACTACGTTGGGTTTTATTACCTAGGGGATTCTGAAGTGGCAACTTTATGCCATAACTCTAGTGCCTTTTGTTAGGTGTTGTAAGTTAGTTTTCCATTTTCTTGAAGCATGTATGCTTGCGAGTGCTTCTTGTTTGTGTTAAACTATGCTGTTGCAATGTAGCAGAAAAATGTCATTGCATGCGTGTGGGTGGAAGGGACCTTCCCTGGCCTGGGTAAGACCTTGATTTCTGCTTTGTGGTATATGGGAAATCGAGTATTCAACTACATTCATTAAAAAAAAAAAAAAAAAAAAAAAAAAAAACATGCTTTCATGTTTATTTTCTGTGTTTAAAAGCATGCTTTCACGTTTATTTTCTGTGTTAAAAAAAGACAAGAAAAAAAAGATGTTATACTTGTTCAATTTAAATAAATAAATAATAATGAAAAAAAATGGTTATACTTGATCAATTTTAAAATTAAAAAGAAAAAAAAAAAGAGAGGAAATCGCCGCACGTGCTACTTGGGCCCCGCACGTGCGGGAAGTTTGGTGAAACAAACATTTGCCCCAGGTGCGGGTGGTGGTGCCTCAACCAAGCCGCACGTTCGGCTTGGGCCCCGCACGTGCGGGACGACGTTTGAAAAAAAAAAAAAAATTTGTTTTGTTTTGTCTTCTTCTATTTTTATTTTATTTTTTTTTATTATTTCATTTTTATTTATTTACTTATTTCAAAATAAACAAATAAGTAAATAAATTTTTAAATAAATACATAAATAAATTTTAAATATAAATAAATAAATATGCAATTATTTTGTTTATAATTTTTTTTATATATAAAAAAAATTCATTTTATTTATTTATTTATTTATTTATTTTTATTTCCTATTTTTTATTTTCGTACCAAAAAAAAAAATATCTCAGAAATAAAGTTGCTAATAATAATCCTAATTTAGTTTATTTTTATTTCCTCTATTTGTTTAGTTTAAATTGTTCGTTAGTGATTCTGGTTAGTTTAATTAGTTTGTGGATTGTTTTATTTTTATTTTTATTTTTATTTTTATTTATTTAGTTAGTGATGTTATTTTTATTTTTTTTCAATTCTATGATGTAATTGTTCCTTTAATTATTACGTAGTTTAGTTTTTATTTTATTTTAATTTCATTTTCAAAAAAAAAAAATTTTTGAAGTGTGTATAGGTTACTCTCTGCCTACCTGGATTTGCGCCTACAATTCTGGTAATTTTCTCTCATTTCTCTTTACTTTTCCATTGAGGACAATGTCATATTCAAGTTGGGGGATCAGGGTTATATTTTCTTTTGTGCATTTCTATTTGGCTCATAATTCATGCTTATACCTGTTTCACTTGATTGCATTACTTCACTTGATGTGACTTTTTGCTAGTAGGGTGATGATGTTTGCATATGTTAATTGGAGATTATAGTAGACTTGTATGAAAAAGGTTTATTGGATAGATACTTGCATGCGATGTTTGCACGAGGAGAGTTGTCGGTGTTTGTGGTATTAGTACACTTGTTATGAGTATGCCTTAATTCACATGAACACACTATCATAGCGGTAATCTTTTTATTATAATCCCTAGTGTACATCATTGATAATAGTTAGAGTTGCAGAAAAGAATAAATGAGGAGCCAAGATTCTTAAAAAAAAAAAAAAACACTGGACTTGTTTGGGTTCGTAGCCTTTTTAACTCGAGTTATTAAGCCCGTAGGGGTGTCTCTACACCTAATGCCCTAAAACCGTCTGGTTTGGGAGTCATTGGCCCAAAACTTGCTACATGGGTTAATTAGAAAGCTTAAAGGACTTGGACATTGCACAGTTAAGGAAAAATAAGAAGAATGACTAGTTCGGGTTCGTAGCCTTTTCAACTCGAGTTATTAAGTCCGTAGGGGTGTCTCTACACCTAATGCCCTAAAACCGTCTAGTTTAAGAGTCATTGGCCCAAAACTTGCTACATGGGTTGATTAGAAAGCTTAATGGATCAGGACATTGCACAGTCATTAAAAAAAAAAAAAAAACTTTTGAGAATCTTGACTGCAACAGGTTAGTTTTTCTGTATATGTTGGGTGTTATTATGAGTTACATTGGGCTATTATAGTAGACAATTAACTAATATGGAGATTGCACTTTACACTGAGGATACTCATGACTTGTCTACTAGCATGCACAAGTATAGGGAACTTTACTTTTGTATTAACTGAATTGTGGTTTTGACTCAATAGGTTCCTTCATGCTTGTCCACTATGTCTTTAATGACTCATTATGTCTCAATATCACACTATAGTGGCACATAAGTTGATTGTTAGGTGGAGTAGTGTGGTCATTTGTTGTTAAGTATATATGAATATGTTAATGTTTGTGGGTATCATTTCTGGAAACCCTCACGAGACTTTACTCGTCCACTTGGGATAACCTTGTGGTTTAAAGACTTGTTGCGTATGCTAAATGCAACCGTTTTCCCACGAAAGAGGAAATAGATAGATTTTGTTTAATTTTATTTTATTTTACTTGCTTGAGGACTAGCAACTAGTAAGTTAGGGGGTGTGATTAAGGCCGAAATGTACATCATTGAGGCCATTAATTAGAATCTCTTAACTTCACTTGCTGGTCAAACTGTATACTTTATGTGTGTTGAGTATCAATTAGGTTGTACATGGTCGGAGCATAAAATGGGCAAAAAACGAAATTTGGACAGAGTTGACTTTTTTCAAGACGCGTCGTTGACTTTTTCTGAGAAAGTCAAACCGACGTTTTAAACCTGTTTGGAAGTGAGTAGAAGTATAAAAAGAAAAGAAAAAGGCTTTTCTAGGGTTCTGAAATTGTTTTGACCTAAAGGGAGAGGCTAGGGTTTGGAAGGGAAGAAAAACAAAAAGCTTCAAGGATGTCTCCCATGGTGGTTTCTTCTCCATCTACCTCCTTCCATTCCTCCATGAGTGGCTAGTCTCATTTTCTAGGGTTTTGATGAAACCCTAGCCATGTAATTATTTTGTTTTCTTTTTGATTTTTAATTATGAAAAGGTTTGAACATTTGTATGGTGATTTAGAAGTTTCTTTTATATATTTTTCATTATTTCTTCGAATATTTAACTTTCTGTGATTGTTGAATGTTATCCATACATGTGTTTTCTATTCCTTCACATTCAAGGTATGAGACGACCCATAGTAAGAGGAAGGAGTCGTATCACTACTTAAGTTTAGAGTGAATGATTCGTATTATTTGAGATGGTTCGTGCTCATACATTGAATGTGATGATCTTCTTGTCAAATACTTCGAGCTTGTAGTTGCGAAACATTAATCCGTTCAAACCATAGCATAATTGATTTCAATTAGAAACCCTAATTATGTGGTTAGTGGTGAATTCTCTATCCTATGATTTTCCCCCAATTCAGTAAACCCAATTTCAATTATTATTGATAATTTAATTCCTTAGTTTAATTTATTTGTAATTAAATTAGGTTATGAACAATCAATCTTTTTATTAAAATTAATTTAGGAATTTAATTTCACAATAGTCCCTGTGGATCGATACCTAGACTTGCCATTATTCTAATTGAATTTGGTATAGTTTCGTATTTAATTTTGGTGTGTTCAACGACCCATCTAATTTTGCTCAGTCAGCATTCTAGAGAAATTTGCTGGGGTGAACTTCAAGAGATGGTAGTAAGATGCTATTCTACTTGACCACGCTGAACCTTGCAAAGGTTTTGAGGATCCTCCAACCGTGGCAGAAAATAAGCCAGATAGACAGAAGGTCATGGCGTTTAACACATAGAAGCAAATAGACTATATTTGCCAGAACAATGTGTTCAACAGCTTGGCAAACTCACTCTATAGCGTGTTTTGTGCCAAAAGCTCAGCAAAGGAGTTATGAGAATCTCTGGACAAGAAATACAGGACTAAGGATGCCGGGGCAAAGAAATTTGTCATTGGCCGATTCCTGGACTTTAAAATGATAGATTCAAAAAATGTGATAAGCCAAGTCCAAGAGTTCCAAGTGATCTTGCATGAAAGACTGTGGTTAGAATGACTTCAAGAACTACTTGAAGCATAAGCATAAGGAAATGTTAGTTGAAGACCTGATTATCCGACTCCAAATTGAGGAGGATAATAGAAAGAAATGAACGATTACCTCTTCTATGAAGGCCAATGTCATTGAGCATGGCAAATCTTCTGGGGTAAGGAAGAAGCTCCCTATGAACAATGGCTCGAAGCTGAGGCCAATGGGTGGTGTTGCAAAGAAATCGGCATACAAGCCGCAAGTTCTTAGGGAAGTGCTACAACTGTGGTAGCGAGAGACATCAGGCTAGTGACTACCGCAAGTAGAAAAAGCCATACAAAACCTAAACCCCGTGATCACATGGCAGATATGCAAGAGCAATCCTATAATGAGGATTACATGCACTTGCTTGTCGTTGTCTCTAAGGTGAATATGGTAGGTTCAAATCCAAGAGAATAGTGGATTGATACTAGGGCTACACGCTACATCTGCTTCGAAAAGAAGTTGTTTACAACTTTCGAGCCAGTTACAAATGTCGAGAAGTTGTTTATGGGGAATTCTGCTACCTTAATTGTTGAGGGAAAAGAAAAGGTGGTCTTGAAGTTGACCTCAAGAAAGGAGCTGACCTTGAACGAAATCCTTTATATTCCGGACATTTGTAAGAATCTTGTCTCGGGGTCTGTTCTTAGTAAACATGGGTTTCGCATGGTCTTTGAGTCTAACAAGGTCATTTTGACCAAGAGCAGAGTGTATGTGGGTCAGGGATATATGCTGGGGGGGTATGTTTAAACTCAATGTAATGACTGTTATCTCAAAGATGAATAAAGATGCATCTTCTTCTGCTTACATGCTTGAGCCTTCCAATTTGTGGCATGGTAGATTCGGACATATGAACTTTGAATCTTTACATAGATTAATCAAGTTAGATCACATACCATCTTTTAAGATTAATCTGAAACATAAGTGTGAGACTTGTGTTGAAGCGAAGTTGACAAGATCTTCGTTTCATTCTATTGAAAGAAGTTCAGAGCTGTTGGACTTAGCGCATAGTGATGTATGTGACTTAAAGTTTATACAATCACGTGGTGGCAATAAGTACTTCATCACTTTTGTTGATGATTGTACTAAGTATTGTTATATGTATTTGCTCAAAAGCAAAGATGAGGCTATTGATAAGTTTGTTCTTTATAAGAATGAAGTTGAGAATCAATTAGGCCGCAAGATTAAGGCTTTAAGAAGTGATCGTGGTTGTAACGCCCTGGAAATAATGACATTTAACCCAACAATATTGACATGCTATGATATATAAAAGATCCACGTTCTTTCATTCAACAGGGTTCTATTACAAAACGTATTACATGTTAACAACAAAAGCAAATGCCCTAAGGGCTTCTGACTTTCAAGTTAACACTTGGTTACAAGAAAATAGAGTGCTAGCTCATTTACACGTTAAGCCCTAGGCTTGAATTTACATGTAACACTGCAAAAGGAAAGACAAACAAAAGTCCATCCGCCACTAGCCTTCCAAGCTAAGTCCTTGGAGGTGGCATGCTACCAGTACCTGAAAATGATGTTCCCATATAGGGTGAGCCACAGCCCAGTAGAAATATACTAAACCAGTTATAAATAATGACTAAAAGACTAACAATTGATAGATGGCCAACTCTTTTACATTTTTTTTTCATCACTTCAACAAATATAAACAAAAGCAGATATATTCACACTTTCCATGACAAGCATACATGCTCCGCCAATATTTTCTAGATAAGCATACATGCTCTATCTACTGAGTTCATCCCTATCTCCTCCCAAGTAACATCCGGTTTAGAGGTCCATCCCTATCTTCCCTAAACCATGAGTACATCCCTATCTCCTCCAACACAACACAATGCATATATATAACAATTATACACATCACATATCAATACATAAAATCAATGTATTCTTTCCATCGTCATAACCCATGACCCAATTCTATCTCAATTCCTCATTTTCCACAATTAATTATTCAAATTAATAAATCAATGTAATTAGGACATTTCCATAATTAGCATTACAACCCTTAGGTTCCAATTTCACTAATGTTTCAACATTAATTCCATGTTTCTATACCAAACATGCTTCTAGGTTTATTATAGACAAAACCCCAACTTTTGTAAAAAATTACACAATGGCCCAAAGTTTCCCAAAATTTCACAACAACTACCAACATATCAAAATGCTAAACTTCAAAGACAAAATCTATAAAAAGGAGTAGGATATCCCTACCTCAAAAGATGAGCTCCGAAGGAGAAGAACCCAAAACCAAAATGCTCCAAACACCAAACTATTCGGATCAAAATGACGCCCTCGACGATCAACACCCTTTTTGTGAAGACAAAAGGTGAACAACACACTCTAACTAGATCAATACTTAGAGAGAAGTTATGGTTTTTGAGTGAGAAGCTCTGAAAATGGTGTTTTGGTAAAGTAAGAGAAAGAAAATAAGCCAAAAAGTGATTTAAAATTGCCCAGTCCCACTCAGTTATACGACAGGTCCGCTCGAGCGTAAGACACTCCGCTCGAGCGTAAAGACACATAAAACAGGTTCCGCTCGAGCGCAACATTGTCCGCTCGAGCTCCAAGACACAGACACAAAGTTTGTCCGCTCGAGCGTAGATCCCAGCCCGCTCGAGCGCAGGTCTCCCCCTCCCAGAACTCTCACCAAAAATATCAGCGCTTCGGCGCTAGAAACCCTTCGAGCGCATAAACCACACTTGCAGAAGTTTTGCAGGTGCACGAAATACTGAAAGGGTGCATTCTCCGCTCGAGCGCCAAAACCTCCGCTCGAGCGTACAAGCAACAACAACCCATCCGCTCGAGCGCAAACATGTCCGCTCGAGCGGACCAGTTAAAACCTGGGCAACTAGACTTGGTTCTAAAGCTTAACCAACCTGTGACAAACCTGCCCAACACATCCTGTAACTCAAAAATAAAGCAAGAAAGGACGTAAACAAGACAATACTCAATTACCGACATCCACGGACACATGTCCGGACCACTATACAACAAGGGGTAAACCCGGGACCGCTATAACCTCCCCCCCTTAAGGAATTTCGTCCCCGAAATTAAAACAAGTTTTGAAAGGCAAGTTTTCCTCTCCTTTAAACAATGTTATATCACAACATTACACAATTCGACCCATTACCGGTCATTCCATCTCTCATCAAGAGGCATTTAACAATATATACATTTCCACATGCATTTTCCTTCCGTTTCAACCATTTCCCACATAGATGGTTTACAATTCATATCATAAGCAATAATCATGATACAATTCAATTTCTATAATATGGCCAACATATGCACTATTATAATCAACTCCCATAACAAGGCAAGTTCTACAACATTTACATTAACCAAAACATACACCATGTTTCACAACTTAAGACATTTCAAATGTTCTTAAAGTTCATTACAATTACAAAGTTGCAACACTTGATTACACATCAACAAATAAGTCTGGATATTTCTCACGGACTCCCAACTCACGTTCCCAAGTGGCCTCCTCCACTCCGTGATGTTTCCACAAAACCTTAACCAAAGGGATGGTCTTACCACGCAGGACTTGATCCCGCCTATCCAAGACCTGAACCGGCCTCTCCTCATACGAGGCATCCTCATCTACCTCTAAGTCGGTCCAATCTAACACGTGTGATGGATCCGGCTCATACTTCCGAAGCATACTCACATGAAACACGTCATGAACTCCGGCCAACTGTGGCGGCAAAGCTAAACGATAAGCAACCTCGCCAATCCGCTCAAGGATCTCAAAAGGACCAATAAACCGAGGGGATAACTTCCCACTCTTCCCAAATCTCAACAAACCGCGCCTAGGGGATATCTTCAGGAAGACGGGGTCACCCACCTCAAACTCAACGGTCTCCTCCTACGGTCGACATAGGACTTCGGCGACTACGGGTCAGAATAAGCCTCCTACGGATAAGCTCAACTTTCTCCGTCGTCTCCCTAACCAACTCCGGACCCAACAAAGGTGTGTCACCCACCTCGGCCCAACAGACTGGAGACCTACAAGGTCGGCCATACAAGGCCTCAAATGGTGCCATACCGATACTAGACTGAAAACTGTTATTGTAGGCAAACTCCACCAGCGGTAAGTGCCTCTCCCATGTCCCACTGAAATCAAGGACACAACCCCGAAGCATATCCTCAAGGATCTGAATGGTACGCCGGATGCCCATCACCGAGGATGATAAGTCAGTACTAAAAGTCAACTTAGTACCTAAAGCACTCGCAAACTCGCCACAACCTAGCAAAGAAACGAGGATCTCTATCTGAGACGATCACATCGCCCCCCCGTGCAATCTCACTATGTCCCGAACATACAAGTCGGCAAGATGATCTCGAATCTCTCACGCGCATTGGAATGAAATGCCGACTTGGTCAACGGTCTACAATCACCCAAATAGTGTCACTACCCATTTGAGTCTTGAAGACCTACAACGAAGTCCATGGTGACATGCTCCCACTTCCACTCGGCAATAGGCAAGGGTTGTAACAAACCCGGCGGCCTCGATGCTCGGCCTTCACTTGTCGACAAGTAAGGCACTTAGACACTAAGATCGCCACATCTCTCTTCATACCCCGCCACCAAAAGCGACCCAAATCCCGATACATCTTAGTACCTCCGGATGCACCGCAAGGCGTGAATGATGAAACTCTTGAGTACCTCCTCTCGGCAAGCCTCCTGCGAACAAACGATCTCGGTATCTCACACTCAGGTCGGGATACACCGTCAAACCCTTCTCAACCTTCCCATTGGAGATCCTCTCTCGGAGTGATTCCACCTCAAGGTCACCTCTCTGTGCCTCTAACACTCTAATCACTAGTGTAGGTTGCGCAACAACAGAAAACAAGGCCGCAGCTTCAGCGGATTCGCCCAGAAGCAAATCAAATTCTCCAATTGCCCCCAACATCCCCCACTCCCGGATAGCTATACAAGCTACAGTACTAACGGATTTTCTGCTAAGGGCATCGGCTACAACATTGGCCTTCCCTGGGTGATAATGCAACTCGAAGTCGTAATCTTCTATAAACTCCATCCACCTCCTCTGCCTCAAGTTCAAGTCTTTCTGTGAAAACAGATACTTCAGACTTTTATGATCCGAGAACACCTCGAATCTCTCACCATAAAGGTAGTGCCTCCAGATTTTCAAGGCAAAGGTCACACCGCCAACTCTAGGTCGTGTGGGGTAATTCTTCTCGTGTATTTTAATCGGCGTGAGCCGTAGGCTACTACTTTCCCCTCTTGCATTAACACACAACCCAAACCCTCTCGTGAGGCATCACAATAGATGCATAACCCAACCCTCTCTCGGATAATCAAGACCGAGCGGTGGTCAATCTAACCTTCAATTCCTGAATCGACTTTTCACAAGTCTCACTCCATACAAATTTGACTCCTGGCGAGTCAACCTAGTCAACGGCGAAGCTAACCTGGAGAAATCTTTCACAAATCGACGGTAGTACCCAGCTAATCCCAGAAAACTGCGGATCTCAAACACACTCTTAGGCTGTGCCCAATCTTGCACTGCCTCAGTCTTGGATGTATCAACAGACACCCCTTCCCCGGAAACTACATGGCCTAAGAACTTGACTTCTCTTAGCCAGAACTCGCACTTCCCAAACTTGGCATACAGCCTATGGGCTCTAAGCAATTCAAGCACCACTCTCAAGTGTTCCTCGTGCTCTTGCTCTGAGGGTGAATAGATAAGAATATCATCCACAAAAACGACCACAAAACGATCCAAGAATTCCCGGAAAATCCGGTTCATCAAGTCCATAAAGGCTGCGGTGCATTGGTAAGCCCAAATGGCATCACGAAACTCATAATGGCCATACGCGTTTTAATGCCGTCTTGAATATCCTCCTCTCGACCCTCAACCGGTGGTAACCCGATCTCAAGTCTATCTTAGAGAAACAATGAACCCTTCAAGGTCAAACAAGTCATCTATACGGGGCATAGGGTACTTATTCTAATCAGAGTCCGATTCAACTTCCTGTCGATACACAACCTCAAGGCACCGTCTTTCTTTTTTAGCAAAGAGGGCGGTGCTCTACTACGATACACTAGGGCGGATGAAGCCCTTATCTAGCAATTCTTGAGTTGAACTTTCAACTCAATCAACTCTTTGGGGCAAAACGATAAGGTGCCATAGAAATCGGCGTGCGTCGCACTAAATCAATAGAGAACTCGTCTCGGTGGGGTGGCAAATCAATAAGATCCTCGGGAAAGACATCTGCGTATTCACAAACTACCCTCGGCAACTCAACGGGTCTCATCACACTCACCATTCTCAAAACTAGCAAGTAAACTACTAAGCTCATTCCGCCATGGATGACCGCACCCGCGGGCGCAATACTACCAACCGGTCTCCTAAAAAGTGGAAAAACTCCCGTTCACTGCAGGTAACCCTCTGGCGGTAGCAATCAATAACCGCCGGTATGACGATAACCAGTCCATACCCAAAATAACATCAAAGCCCTTCATGGGCATAACTACAAATGGAAAAGGAAGTCGATGATCGTGACCTCTATATCACACCTCTACATCCGTGCCTCAAAATTAACTCACCCCCAATAGGTGACACAACGCAAATAGGAGATGCTAAAAGTGCTAACTCCGGTTCCAACACGAGATGCAAATGCAAAGAGATACAAAGAATGAGATGCACCGTGTCAATCAACACTCTAGCAACCGAATTGCAAAACAAAAGGTACCTCTCACTCTTGATGGAGCCGGTACTAGGTCTGTGATAAAGACATACACGCCATAGGCCTCGATCTACTGCTCGCCTCTCGAGCATAGGGCATTGTCTTGTTGGGGACAGCAAGCCCCGGATTGGCCCTCGAGGCTGCAGACAGATCGAAATCCTGCGTCTGTCTAGAACCAGACGCTCTGGTGGCACTCAACCGTGGGCAATACCTCTTCATGTGCCCGGCGTCCACACTGGTAACACGACACTGGCTGCCCCTCGAACTCGACTCGTGGTCTGGCCGGAAAAGCGGCTCTCGACCCCCGCCTTGGGCAAGCAGCCTTGTGACCCGGCTGGCCACACTTGAAACAGGTGAACTCTCCTGTTGCCCCTCCCGAGCTCGCTCGGTCTTTGGGAAAGTCGACCTGGCCAAACCACCCTGGGGCGGCTGAGGGTTATAACCCCTCTGCCTCCTGCCATCACCCTGTCCCTCTTGGCCCCTCTTGGAGCCCCCATGTTTCTCCTCTTCTCCCTCCTGCATCATCAGCTCCATATGAGCTGCAGCATCCACCAAATGCCTGTACTCTCGAATGTAAGGTCCACCAACTTTCAACTTGAGGTCCCACCTCAACTTCCGCTCAAACTCGTAGCAACGGCGCTCCTCTGTCGCCACCAGTTCAGGTGCAAACCTGGACAAGCTAGTAAATGTAGCCTCAAACTCGGCCACGGACAAACCCTCCTGCTTAAGCTTGGCAAACTGATCCCTTAGTCTCTCCCTAGCCACTGCGGATAAAAACCTCTCCTGGAAAGCATTCACAAACGCCACCCAAGTACCACCCGCACGAACTTTCTCATACTTCCACCATTGACCCGCATCTCCCTTCAGCTGGAAGGATGCCAAGGTCACTTTCAATGCTCCATCCTCAATGCCTAGCATTTCGAACGTTTTACTCATCTGTTCTAGCCACTAAATGCGCCTTCAATGGCTCCTTAGGATCCCCAACAAACTCCTCCGGGTTAGACCGGAAGAACTCCCTCTTCAAGAAAGAAGGTCCTGCCTCAGTTGCGATTTCGCCTCGAGAATACCTAAGGCCCTGCTATCTCTCGGGCAGGCACCCATGGCTCTTGACCCATTGGCTCGGCCACATTGGCTCGACCAACCCCTTCTCTGAATCGGTTAACCTCATCGGTAATGGCACTTCGCCTCCTAGGCCTACCACGCCTACCACCTCTTGCTCGTCACGACATCCTAATAAAGGTAACACGAGCGTTAGCACATTTATAAACGTGCCAAAACTAAACACTCACGTCCTAATGCATGGATAACTATAATTCATTCCACGTAAGCACATAAACACATATAGCACTTACGAATTTTATTTCCGGATGATGATAGTCCCAAGGCGTTACTAGAGTACCGGTTAGAAACAGCATTGATCAAGTGCCTTTCCAACAAGACTCCCAGAAACCCAAAGATCCAATCAACATCCTAGAAACTAAATCCCATACCCAAATAATCACATAAGCATGTTATCACATAAACATATAACAGTACACCTAAGTCTCTATCAAGCGAGACAAACCCATTGTGATCCTAATCACTTCCCACGTACCCAAAGTATTCGAACCCGGTACGCTCTGATACCAAGTTGTAACGCCCTGGAAATAATGACATTTAACCCAACAATATTGACATGCTATGATATATAAAAGATCCACGTTCTTTCATTCAACAGGATTCTATTACAAAACGTATTACATGTTAACAACAAAAGCAAATGCCCTAAGGGCTTCTGACTTTCCAAGTTAACACTTGGTTACAAGAAAATAGAGTGCTAGCTCATTTACACGTTAAGCCCTAGGCTTGAATTTACATGTAACACTGCAAAAGGAAAGACAAACAAAAGTCCATCCGCCACTAGCCTTCCAAGCTAAGTCCTTGGAGGTGGCATGCTACCAGTACCTGAAAATGATGTTCCCATATAGGGTGAGCCACAGCCCAGTAGAAATATACTAAACCAGTTATAAATAATGACTAAAAGACTAACAATTGATAGATGGCCAACTCTTTTACATTTTTTTTTCATCACTTCAACAAATATAAACAAAACAGATATATTCACACTTTCCATGACAAGCATACATGCTCTGCCAATATTTTCTAGATAAGCATACATGCTCTATCTACGGAGTTCATCCCCTATCTCCTCCCAGTAACATCCGGTTTAGAGGTCCATCCCTATCTTCCCTAAACCATGAGTACATCCCCTATCTCCTCCAACACAACACAATGCATATATATAACAATTATACACATCACATATCAATACATAAAATCAATGTATTCTTTCCATCGTCATAACCCATGACCCAATTCTATCTCAATTCCTCATTTTCCACAATTAATTATTCAAATTAATAAATCAATGTAATTAGGACATTTCCATAATTAGCATTACAACCCTTAGGTTCCAATTTCACTAATGTTTCAACATTAATTCCATGTTTCTATACCAAACATGCTTCTAGGTTTATTATAGACAAAACCCCAACTTTTGTAAAAAATTACACAATGGCCCAAAGTTTCCCAAAATTTCACAACAACTACCAACATATCAAAATGCTAAAATTCAAAGACAAAATCTATAAAAAGGAGTAGGATATCCCTACCTCAAAAGATGAGCTCCGAAGGAGAAGAACCCAAAACCAAAATGCTCCAAACACCAAACTATTCGGATCAAAATGACGCCCTCGACGATCAACACCCTTTTTGTGAAGACAAAAGGTGAACAACACACTCTAACTAGATCAATACTTAGAGAGAAGTTATGGTTTTTGAGTGAGAAGCTCTGAAAATGGTGTTTTGGTAAAGTAAGAGAAAGAAAATAAGCCAAAAAGTGATTTAAAATTGCCCAGTCCCACTCAGTTATACGACAGGTCCGCTCGGCGAAGACACTCGCCGGCGTAAAGACACATAAAACAGGTTCCGCTCGAGCGCAACATTGTCCGCTCGAGCTCCAAGACACAGACACAAAGTTTGTCCGCTCGAGCGTAGATCCCAGCCCGCTCGAGCGCAGGTCTCCCCCTCCCAGAACTCTCACCAAAAATATACTGTGCGCTCGAGCGCACAAAGACCCGCTCGAGCGCATAAACCACACTTGCAGAAGTTTTGCAGGTGCACGAAATACTGAAAGGGTGCATTCTCCGCTCGAGCGCCAAAACCTCCGCTCGAGCGTACAAGCAACAACAACCCATCCGCTCGAGCGCAAACATGTCCGCTCGAGCGGACCAGTTAAAACCTGGGCAACTAGACTTGGTTCTAAAGCTTAACCAACCTGTGACAAACCTGCCCAACACATCCTGTAACTCAAAAATAAAGCAAGAAAGGACGTAAACAAGACAATACTCAATTACCGACATCCACGGACACATGTCCGGACCACTATACAACAAGGGGTAAACCCGGGACCGCTATAGTGGTGGTGAGTATGAATTACCTTTTATTAAGATTTGTGCTCAATCTGGGATTATCCACCAAATCACGGCGCCTTATTCTCTTTAGTCAAATAAAATTGCTAAGTGAAGAATAGGACGCTAAAGGAGATAATGAATGCAATGTTGATAAGTGCTGGATTGCCATAGAACTTGTGGGGGAAGCCATTCTCTCTACAAATTACATTCTAAATAGAATCCCTCAGAAAAAAATAAACAAGACTTCATATGAATTATGGAATGGCTGCAAGCCTTCTTATAATTTCCTACGAATACGAGGGTGTCTTGCAAAAGTGGCTGTACTTACACCCAAACGGGTTAAGATAGGTCCAAAAACAATGGATTGTATATTCATTAGTTATGCACAAAATAGTAGTGCATATAGGTTTCTTATGCACAAGTCTGATATTTCATATATCCACAAGAATATCATAATGGAGTCAAGGAATGCGTCTTTCTTTGAAGATATATTTCTTTGCCGAACTCGAGGAGTGGATCAAAGTTCTGAGAAAGAACTTGAAGATGATCAAATGGATGATCAAGTTGATGATTAAGATGAGGAAGTAAATGAGCCAAGAAGGAGTAAGAGGGCTAAGACTGCCAAGTCCTTTGGCCCGGACTTCTTGACTTATATGTTAAAGGGAGAACCTCGAACTTTCCATAAAGCTATGACTTCACCTAAAAGTCCTTTATGGAAAGAAGCAATTAAGAGTGAGATTGATTCCATCTTACAAAACCAAACTTGGGAGTTGGTTGATCTACCCCCAGGCAGTAAGGCCTTGGAGAGTAAGTGGATCTTTAAAAGAAAAATGAAAGTTAATGGGTCAATTGATAAGTATAAAGCTAGACTAGCTATCAAAGGATACAGGCAATGCGAAGGCCTGGATTATTTTGATACGTATTCACCTGTGACAAGGATTACATCCATTTGCATGGTGATTGTGATAACAACTTTACGTGGTCTGGAGATATATTAGATTGATATAAAGATAGCTTTCTTAAATAGAAATTTAGATGATGAAATCTACATGGAACAACCCGAGGGGTTTTGAGCTTCAAGGAAAAATAAGAAAGTCTGTAAGCTTGTCAAGTCATTATATGGTTTGAAACAAGCGTTTAAGCAATGGCATGAGACATTTGATAACGCTATGTTGTCAAATGGGTTTAGAATCAATGAGTGTGACAAGTGTGTATATGTTAAAGACACTGACAGAGGTTATGTCATTTTGTGTTTATACGTAGATGACATACTCATTGTTGGTAGTAATGATGAAATGATTTGAACTACCAAGAGATTGTTAAACTCTAAGTGAAAAATATAGAAATACCCTAAATATTGATTTGTGATTATGTATCACTTTTAAGCAGTAAATAACAATCTCACTCAAACAATCAAGACAAATAGACACAATGATTTTACATGAAAAAATCACAATTGGAGCGTCTCCAATTGTGATAAAAAAACTACGGGCAAAAGCCACGAAACAATCTACTAAGAAGACATAAAGGAATTACACAAGTGTACTCTCAATTACCTAGCAAAACCACGCCCGAATCGAACCGACCCCTATGTGCCTTTTCTAGCCCCGCCTTCACATCGGAATTGTCTTGTAAAATGTTGAATCCACAACGCCGAAATAGAATCCACGACAATGAGCCACTCCAGAATCCACCAAAGCTTCAGGCCCAAATTTCACGAAATCCACCGAAGAACAACTCTCTCTCTTTTATGAATAAAACAAACTAAACAAACCCTTTGATATAATCCATTCAATTCATGATTAAACTCTCACAGATATATCAAAGAAAACAAGCAAAGAAACTCCAGATGAAAACCCTAATACCCAAGAACAAGATCTAGAAGCCATATTCTAAAATCAGACTGAAACACATATTTATAGAAAACAGATCCGCGATCTCCGTTTGAGCGCAAGAATGGCTACTCGAGCGGATCTACGCTCGAGCGTAGGAATGGCCGCTCGAGCAGACAAACAACTTCGATTGTAATTTTTCTTTTTGTTTCGAGGGCACTACCCCTCGACCCCACCTGGGCGCTGTCTTGGACCCATCATGAGCGCCGCCTCGTGAGCTAATCGCGCAGCTCGATCTCCGACATAGTCAACAAAGTGGCAATCATGAAAGAATTAACTTCCGAAACATCTCTGCAAGGCACAATTTGGGTTGGATTCGCATCTTAAACTAAAACCTTACTGAAATAAAAGATCGAATACAATTACAACTAAAAGGAGTTTTGTCAAACGGGATTGCCAAGAATAAAAACCTAATACTAAGTTTGACATGAAAGATATGGGCCTTGCAGATGTCATTTTAGGTATTAAGATTATCATAACATCTAGTGGTATTGTATTTTCTCAGTCTCACTATGTTGAGAAGATACTTGAGAAATTTGGTAAATCAAATACAAATGTGTCTAGGACACCTGAGACGTGAGTCTACATTTAACTAAGAATAATGGTGAGAGTCTCTCACCTAGAATATTCTTGGGACATTGGAAGTTTGATGTATTTGATGAGTTGTACAAGGCCTAATATGGCCTACTCATAGCAAGCTTAGTATATACATGAGTAATCCGAAGGCCACTCATTGGAGAGACATTATGTGGGTGTTAGGTTATCTACGCTACACCTGAGATTATAGGCTACATTATACCAGATACCCAGCGGTATTAGAGGGGTATAGTGACGCTAATTGGATATCTGATATAAAGACTCCAAATTCACTAGTGGTTATGTATTTATCCTCGGAGGGGCAGCCGTGTCTTGGAAATCATCCAAGCAAACGTGTATATCGAGATCAAAGATGGAATCTGAGTTTATTGCTTTGGGTAAAGCAACTGAAGAAGCTGAATGGCTTTGCCAATTCATGGAGGATATTCAACGTTGACCGAGGCCTGTGCCTGCTATCTATATTCATTGTGATAGCCAATCGGCGAGGGGACGGGGTCTAGAGTCATATGTATAATGAAAAGTCAAGACATATCCATCGTAGACATAATTCCATATGACAATTACTCTCTAATGGAGTGGTCTCTCTAGACTATGTAAAGTCTAAGGACAACATTGCAGATCTGCTAACCAAAGGGTTAACTCAAGAGTTAGTAGAAACGTCGTCAAGAGGAATGAGGTTAAGGCTTTTAGTAATGTTACCGGAATAGAAAACCCAACCTAGTTGACATGAGATCCCAAGATCTAGGTTCAAAGGGACAACCTAATTTCGAGTAATGGGTGAGTCACTGAAGAGGTAAATCCTTTTGCCCATTCCTTTTACAGTGATACCCTATGGAGTTTGAAGGTTAAGCTAATGCTTTTAATAACCTACGTGATTCGCATAATCAACCGTGGTATAATGAGATACCTTATATAGGTTACCTATGTGAGTGCGTGGGCCGCTTCTTTAAGAATTGGGAAGGTCGAATTCTTTAAAGCCACTCACTAAACCAGGCTTGTGTTCCAGGGCCATATCGGACACACAAGTCAGAATAAGAACAATGGTTGGACTAACTCCTGTGTGAGGTCTACTATCTCGGTTTATACAAATGGCAGAATAGTTCAAGACATCATGTTTACTGGTCAGCCAGTAAATTCGATAGGATTTCACTACGAAAGGTTCAAGGCCAACAGCTACCTTTTCTGATGCAGGGTTAGTCTGTGTGCTATTTCTCCAAGCCTTTGTTGTAAACGTTGTCTGTTTTTCTTTATTCGATCAATTTTTATTCATGTGGGGGATTGTTGGAAAAATGATTTTTTGGTAACTTTAATGTGAAATTAAAGTAGGTTCCAACCATTGGTTGAAGTGGGATTAAATGGGTTTAGACTCTTTGTAACAAGGTCTTTACGCCACAAAAAGAATGAACAAAAACTATTAAGAATTAAATGAGAAATTGTCTCATAAAGTTGGTCTCATAAATGAGGTATTGAGAATTGTGTATAACTACCAATCCCAGATTAATTATAGAAGAAAACTTTGATAGGTATTTAAACTTCAAGATTATGAGAAGGGCACCCTTTGGAGCATCCAAATTTTTCGAAGGAAATGAGTTATGAATGCTTCAAGGATGGGTTCGTGATTCGTGGGTCGTGGGTCGTGGATCGTGGATCTTGGGCTTGGGCTTGGGCTTGAGGCTTGAGGCTTGTTGGAATGGGTTAGGTTTGGACTGGGCCGGATTGGTTGTCCACCAACCTAATCTTTTTGGATCAAGTCTGCTGCAGATATACACACTGGTGTATATAGAAAATATATCTCAAATTATTTTTTCCCATTATTTTTGGTCAATTACTCCGGTAGTTTTGCTAGAATAATGGCCATTAGTTGGTAGCCTTCATGGCTGGAGGCTCCTCCTCTCTCCCCCATGGTGTATAAAAGAAGACCCATATGCCTTGGTTTTGGTATAGATTTTTGCCTTCCAATTATACAATCAATTTGCTTACTCTTATAATATTCTTATTGTGTGAAAGAGTGTTGTCATTGTCAGTTCGCCAAAATTATCAGAAAGTGCTTCTACATTAACCGGTCTAAACTGTTGTATCCTACGAGACAGAAGTCGACGTTCCTCCAGTACCCACGGTGAGGCGGCTAATATATTTTAAAGATATTGTAGTATCACACAGGCTTTGGTTTGATTCCTTGGTTTCTTTATTTCGATTCCATATGTATTTCTATTAATCATGTTTTATATTATGTGAGTTAACTGATGAAATATGAATTTAATTGTTTCGTATAATTAGCCAATTTTAACGACAATTATCCCTTAATCATACGTTATTTAAGTTATTTTGAATAATGTATTTATTTTGATTGATGTATTAATTGTTTTGTAGATTAGTTTGCATATGTTTCTGGTGGAGTGAATTGATAGTCTCCCTTTGTGAAGATCAATTCCATGTCTTAAAAAAAAATTAAAATATTTATATATAATGGATTAGCAAAGTTTAAAGATTCACTTTTGTGTCTGTTAAACAAAAGATTTTGTATTGATCCTCAACTACCAAACGCAGTTGTCTTCTTTCTTTTGTTCCTTTTGGAATGCCCATGTAGTTTTCTTATTTTTTATTTTTATTTTTTCAAAGATAGAGAATAAAATACTAATGCAGTATTGAACTACTGTCATGAAATCGGAGAAATGACCCGTCTTTAATTTCTTTGTATTCTTACCATGATAAATAATAATTTTATTTATAATATATTTTCTATTATTAGTTTAATAAATAAAATATAAAAATAATATTGTGATAAAAATAATATTCTATTATATATAAAACCATAATATAAACATGACAGTCGTAGAGTTTTTAAGTTGATAAAAGTAACAATTGCAACAAGTATAGTAACATATTATATAAATTAGTAAAGATATGTGTACAAAATCTATGTATAACAACATATTGGAAAAATTAACAATGGTGTTGTTTGGTATAGCTGATAAAACAGATTATAGATTATAACTTAATAGATTATAGATTATGACTTTAATCAGAAACTGTTAATCTGTTAAAAAATTTATTTTATCTTTTTGTAACTATTTTAGTAAAAAAAAAATTCCATTTAACTTATGTCAAATGAGGACATATATATTTTTATTGGTAGAGGATAGTGATATTTTTTTATTTTTTTATTTTTTGGAAACAAGAGGACAGTGATAGTTGAACCGCTCAAATTGCGAGAGAAAAATAGAAAGTCTTTTTTTTTTGGAAGATTGAGCGGGAGAAAATTAAGATTAAAAGGCATGGGATTGAGGCCAAACTACCACTTGTCCAATCAATGTAATGGAAATGAAACACGTTGACGCGTAATTAGGTAGTAGCTGCTTCACGTCAATTCATGCATTTGTTGATTGAGAAATTGTAAATAAAAAATGTTAGAGAGTCAAAAGATTTGTTAAAATTTCAATTAAATATCTTGACTATAAGATTCATATAGAACTTATATAGGGTTAATCTTACATTTATATGAGGTATTTAGTAAAAATTTTGATAAATTTTTTAAAATTTTTAACATTTTTCATTGCAGATTACATTATTTTGATATACACCAATACAAGAAGAATTTATATAATGCATATAAAAAATGTATATAATCATAAAAATATAAATATTATTTCTTTGTCAAACTAATTTATAATTGGGTAAATTACAAATACACCTGCTGAGGTTTACTTAAATTATAAATTGCCTCCTGTGATTTGAAAAATTATAAATACCACACTTACAGAATTAATTGAAAAAGTGAAATTTCTAATTGTTTACCTATACAATAATAAAATTATCTGAATTATTAACTAAAATAAAATTTTAACATTATTAAAAACTGTTAATTAACTTGATGATTTATTAATATAATGACCTATTTGTTATGAAATTAGAAACTTTAGGGGCATAATGTAATTTTTAAAACTACGAGAATAATTTGTAATTTAAATAAATCTCAGAAAATGTATTTATAATTTACCCTTTATAATTTTATCTTCGTCATTTTCATTACCTAACGAAAACTCAACATCATCATGGCTGATCTTTGTTAGAAAATTCCTACACTCCTAAGATTGTATAAAATATTGTCTAATTTGTTAAAATCAAATTGATCTAGATCAAAAAAAATTAAGTCGATCTAATAATCATAACTCATTCAATTTTTTGCATTTGTCATCAAAAAAAATAGACAACAATGGTTTTTTTTAAAAATAAATCATCCATTTTTTGGGCAATAAACATGATAAACTAAATAAGTTATAATTATCAGATTGATTTAATTTTTTATGAATTAAATACATGAAATTCTCAACAAAATGAACAATTTAAATTATCGAAACAAGTTCCGTGACCTCATAGGCCCAAGTAATGTCCTCCGGTTCATATTTTGGATTGGATAGAATAGCTACCTCCTTACCAAAAACTCGTTTAATGTCTGTTTTTGTTTTCACAAGTTGAAACAATTTACAAAATTTTACCAACCACAGAAAAACAAGGTGTTTCACTTATTTCATTTTTGCTCATTTCTTAATTTTGTAACTGCCACCGACCGGTTCATGACGGCCACCAACGACCATTGCTGATGACTTCTTCTAGAAATTGCGATTGTTGACAACCAGTGATGATTTAGGAAATTTTATAGATGTGATTACTCAACAAAATTAAGTTCCATAAATTTTAACACTTAAATTTCTCCACATTAGGTAGAATAAAATTTTAATAAAATACTATTATCTTAACAAAAAAATGCATAAATTTTTACAATCATATTCACTAGTTCTCATTTTTTTTTTTAATTTAAAAATCATTGCATGATAATTTCATTGTGAATATGTCAAACATATATACATATATGATCAAGTGATCATATAACTATAGATCATTCATTTAGTTTGAGTAAAAGAAACATATTAGAGAATGATTGGATTCTTAATGAGTTTTGGTTTTTAATGAATAGACTCTCTTATTTTTTAAATGAGATCAATTAATAAAGGGAGAGGTTTTTTTTAGTTAATTGTGTGGATTGAAGCATACTGTTAGGTCTGTGGGACTTACCACGTGCTTCGTTTTGACAATCCGAACTATCAATGTGTAGAGTTCGTCGAGTGTTTCATGCCTACAAAAAATCAAGTTCATTGAATATCGGTTGCCTCTTGATTGAAACACATTTTTATTAAGAATTTATTTTTAAAAATCATATTTACTATTGATAAAAATGCATTCTGATGAAAGAGTTATTGATATCAGATCAATATGATTTTTTGTAAGCTTGTAATACTTGACGAGATCTACATATTGAATGATTTGTATTATCGAAACGGGACCTGTGATAAATCTCATTAAACTAATAAAATATTTCAGTCCACATAATAGATTGGGGGGAAATCTCTGTCATTATTAAATAAAATTTTTATCATAAAAAATTAAAAAAGAAAAAAAAAAATCAAATGATAGACTGATGGGGGTGGATGGGGGTCACCAATCCCCCTATAATATGCCGTCGCCCTGTGGGCAAGCAACTACTTCCAGTGCTTCCAATCACCATCTCTTGTCATAAATTACGGTCGCCTACTACTTTTTTTATTGTTGGCAAAGCAACCAACTTAGATAATTGCCAGCTACCTCTCTCACGGGTGGTAATTACTGTCACGGGTGGTAAATTTTAAATAGTAATTTTTTTTATTTATTATTTTTTTTTATGAACTCAAATATCTTATTCTAGCATAAATTATATAATTGAGTAAATATAAGCACGCATGTGTTATTTATTGAGAGATAATTGTGAATTTTCTTTTAATATTTAAATTATTAAATATAACATTTCAAAAGAAAATTTTCTTAATTTATTTTCCTAAATGTAACATTTTCATATAACACTCAAAAAACTTAACATTTCAATATAATACTCCAAAAATGTAACACTCTAATGTAACATATTAAAAAAAAATTTAGTGTATTTTTTTCAAACGTAACAACGTAACATTCTAAAAAAATTAATTATTGTATTTTTTTCAAACGTAATATTCCAATCAATATAATATAAAAACTCTTTAGTGTAGTCCCAAACGTAGCACTCTAATGTAACACCAAAAAATCACACTAATAGAAATATAAATTTTTACGTTCGATAACCAACACTTCAGCTATCAATCCTCCCAAGTAGAATTTTCCACATCTCACCTTTTCATTCTCATCCCAAAAAAAAAAAAAAAAAACAGAAAATTAAAAAATAAATCACAAAAAGGCATTCACTTAAACTCAAATGACATTAAATTAAATAAATATAACTTCCTAAAATAAAAGGATTAATTGATCATTAAAAAAACACTTAAGATCAAATGAATCAACATTCTTCTATATAAGATTATGGGAAAATTTTCATATTAAAAATAAGTGTATGAAACATGTTTTTTGTTTCAAACTATACTTGAGAAACACCAAAAAAAATTAGTTTAAAAAAAAAATTATATTCATACATGAAGTTCATATAATGATGTAGTTTGTTGTTGTAAATAAACTATCTTCAATGTTGTTTCGTTCCGAAATAAAAGGTCCACATTTTAAAGGATTTTTTTTTTTTTTTCATGAATTATGTTAATAGTTCTTGTAGTTTGGGACTTATGTCACTTTAATCTTTGATTTTTCAATTATGATATATTTGACCTTAAAATTTTGAATCTTATTCCAAACAAAGAAAATCAAAGATGTTTCCTTTATAAATGGCTAATTTCAAAGGTAAAATCGTCATATAATTTATTTTGTGTTAATTCACTTATATATTATTGGAAATATATGGCATTTTTTTAATGAATAATACTGACACTTTCTTGATTATAAAATTATGTTTGGTATAATTTTCACTTATATATTATGTTTGGAATAATACTGGATGGGTGTTTTTCCTGCTCGAGCGCCAAAACCCCCGCTCGAGCGGACAAGCAACAACAAGTCCCCGCTCGAGCGTCAAACTCCCCGCTCGAGCGGACAAGCCAAAACCTGGGCAACTAGTTTTGGTTCCTAAGCTCAACCAACCTGCAATTAACCTGCGCAAAACATCCTATAACTCAAGAATAAAGAATTAAAGGACAACCACAACAATAATAAGACAATAGAATCTACGGAACATAAGTCCGAATATGATAATCAAATGGAAAAAGACCGGGGTCGTTATAACCTCCCCCCCTTAAAAGAATTTTGTCCCCGAAATTAAGGATACACCAAAACACAAGGCCAACTAATTACTCAATACTAACATTTTCCCCCAATACTAGGAGTGAAACCGTTCTTTCTACAAACCGTCAAGCCACTCTTACCAAGGAAGAGACTCACTAAGGGGATACGTTCCAAAAGACAACACTTAAGGTACGAAAATCTCAACAAGCCAAACCTTTCCCCAAAACAAAACAACAATCGACTAGTGCTTCAAGCCAAGTCACTATTCAACAACAAGATTCCCAAGAAGCTAACTAAAGCAAATCTTATGAGTAAATAATAAGAAAACATTTTCTTGATCAAGAGACATTTCTCAAAAATAGTCAAATTTTCAATGTCAACATTTCAAAATAAATCTTTCATTTTCCATGCAAAGCTCAACAGTTTTGTAAATATTTTTCACAAATAAAGTGTTATCCAAAACACAAAATCATCCACTGTTTATTTACTAAAAAGATTCATTTAGAATTCCTCAAAATCCTTGATTTAAATCAATTTCGCAACAACACCCTTAGGTGGCCCAAACACTAGGACAAAATTTTGTTTTTCAATTCTTTTCAACATACTATTAGCAACAACTATCACTCATACAGTGATATCAAAACCAACACGAAGCATAACATTTCTATAATAATAGTTAATAGAAATAAATACAGTGCTACCAACACATAAGGCATAAGAAATTCATGGTTTTGCAATTTCATCCCGCCTCCCTTTACTTAACCAGTTTAATAACATACACCTGGTCAAACAATAAAATGAGATAACAACTCATATAAAGCATTCTTCACTTCACCACAGATAAGCATATTAGCTATATCATATTAACAACAAATAGAAATATTTCTATTATCAATGAGCACACACATAAGTGATGCTAATGGAGTCCATCCCCTATCTCCTCCCAACAAATCCGATTTAGAGGTCCATCCCCTATCTCCTCCAAAACAAAATGCATATGCAATGTAATACACACTTGCCATATACAACACATAATCAATACATGAATGTTCTGTATTAATTCAACAGTCAAAATAAATGACTTATTTTCAGTTATACCTAAGCCATTTGCAAGGTCTACAACAATCAAAACTATCCTCAAGGTGATCAATGCCAACTCAAAACACAATACCAATAAGCTGACAAATCAACTCAACAAACTCCACACTCAGTAATCCACACACTGATGTGCCACTCAAATTACTAACCCCAAATACGGAGTTCTCCACACAAATCCCCAAATTTTGGAATCTCATCGGATCTCCTAAAATCAAATCACACCAACATTATTTCTAAGGGATTACCATCCTCCAAGGCTAGATAGAAAGCTTGCTCAACTCCTCAACCGAAAACCGACATGGTCAACTTCAATTACAACAATCTTAATCGCGACGAACAATTTTGGCCAACGCCATTCTCGTTATTTTAGAACACAAACTGTTCTTCCTCTAAAGGATGCTGCCAGTATTCACTCGCAAACCATACCCAACAATTGATAACCAATCACCACACAAACACTACCCCTATACAACCGATGGGGTCACCACGAACTAGCTAACTAGCAAAGCTCAAAACACATACCAACAAACAAGTACCATTTCCACTAACCCGAGATGCAAATCCCACACAACCTTGCCAACACCACACACTCTCGAAACCATCACATCTAACACATACGTCCACGGGTTCCCGTTCTCAACAATCAAACTCTAACATGAACAAGATTCACAAACCAACACATAGTTAACGCAATATACAGTGCCAAGCAAGCAACAACGCTAGGATCCTTGATCCTATTAACAACTTCTCAAAATAAATAGAGAGTTCGAAATCTCTTACATACTCCCCAATACATGAGGATTAAACAAACAACACTATGCATATAAATGCGATACATAAGCATGGTGCCTCAGCATCCCTCAGTACACCAGTCCACAACAAAATCAATATACATGATACACCACCGGCCAACATCACAAAAAGTCCCTTTCCAAGGTAACACTATAGGGCTAACTAATTAGTCGCCCCTCGCAAAGGACAAGAACGTCTACCATGGCCCAGCTAGCCACAAACAAAACAACCGCCAGACCTTCTACTCAGAGACTGGTCTGAAACTTGAACCTCCCCAAGACCCCATCATCACTAGCAATCGGGGCCTCCACATGGGCCGCTGCCTCAACTAAAGTATAGTAATCCTTCCACAAGGATCCAACTACCTTCTCCCGAATATCGAAACACAACCGCCTTTCGAACTCAAAACAACGACGCTCCTCTGTTGTCACCAACTCTGGAGCAAACCTCGACAAACTATCACATAGCATCTCAAACTGTGCCACAGGAGTAGCATCCTAACGCAACTCCAAAAACTGATCTCTCAACCTTTCCCGAGCAGAAGGAGGGAAATACTTGGCCAAAAAGGCCTCGGTAAAAGCAACCCACGTGCCACCCACATTATTCTTAGTCTTCTTCCACCAATAACTCGCATCACTCTTCAACTGAAAAGTCACCAAAGAAACCTTCAACTCCTCATCTTCGACTCTGAGCATATCAAGAGTCTTAGTAATCTGCTCTAACCAATTCTCTGCTTCCAACGATCTAGCCTCCCCCACAAACTCAGGTGGACCGGAGCGAAAGAACTCCTTAGTAAGCTTGAGAGCATGCCCTCTGCCGCCCTCAGTACGAGCTAGGGCGTCTTGCACTGCTCTCACAATCTCACGAGCGACATCCTCGCCGACACCGATCTTTACAGAAGGCAGTACTAAAGGGAACTAGCCTCCCGGCGTTCCTACTACTCAACCGACCTCTACTCCCTCGTGTAGACATCCTATAAAGCACAAGGTAAATTACACTTAGCACAAAGCACGATAGCCTTCTCCGAGGCATACACTACCACCAAAAGGTCACAAGACACACTTAGTCTCATAATTTACATCTCTATTGCATATAAACATCTAAACATGTAAACACATAATCGAATCAAGTCCACAAAGATAGCCACTCATCCCGGAACTCTCAAGGAATTCCTATCAGAAACCACGTTGATCAGGCGCGTTTCCAAAAGGACCTCAAAGCAAGTTCACCGGCTATGAATACTATCCAAGAGACTGAATCCCATGCTCACATAAATGCAACACATAAGTCCTAATTCTCATGGTATCTATATGCAACGTCCTCACTACACGTAGTAAACCCACTGTGGTAAAAACCACTTCCCACGAGCTCAAGGTATTCAAACCTGGTAGCTCTGATACCAAGTTGTCACGCCCCACTTTTTATTACTCGAAGTCATTACCAATTCCATTAACTTAATTCAATTTCAGAGATAACATGCGGAAATAAACTCATACATTCAATCAGAGAAGTGATTAACAATACTCTCATTCGTATGCAAAGTAAATATTACATGAGCATTCTAAATAAGATGCCCTCAAAGCTTACAACATTAAATAATCAAATGAAGGGTGCAACCCTTTTTCACATATGGCATTCCGCTTACAACGAAGAGGCCCGTGGCCAACAAATAAGTAAATCCAACTCTTGCAACTCAACTCGCTAATACGAAAAAGATTCAACAACGTAGGATGAACATATAGTCCAGTAGGGATCTCAACATGATCCTCAACAATAACAACATTACAGATAGCTATGATCATGCACGCTCATTCTCGTACTAGAATAGTAATATGACATTTTATACAAAATATATATATGTATGAACTTTTCTTGAAAACAACCGTTTCAAACAATGCTACAAGCGATTTATCTTTCCTTATTCCTTTCATTAATTCCCATTCCCATTTTTTTATACATAAGCAATTACTTAGGAAATAAACTCACTAAGACCACTACTATTCTCCAATTTCCACACAAACAACAGATGTGCCTTTCTAGAACATATTTCTAAAATGTTTGATTCTCTTTACACTTCTAAAAGACAAGGGGTAGCAACTGATACATGATTAACACAAGATAATCCATTTACAATTTCATGACACGAATGCCTACATTGCCTATGACACATGGTCTATGGCACAATTCACCTTTCCTTTTATGGCTCAGAACCTGGCCAAATACTTCAACAAGGGTTTCATCTTTTATTAACAATCTTTCCAATTCAACAGGGATAACAAATCAAGTTAAACCTCTCATATAACATAACAAATACACAAGTTGGTATTGTATCAATCACAATCAAATTCACTTCCATACTTCCCAACTGGTACACATTTTGGTGATGTATCATATCAAATAGATAAGCATATGAGTCAGATTCTCGCAATAGGCGCCAAGATATAAGCAAAGAACCCCGGTTCATCCCCTATCTTCCCATAATCATTAACCGGTTTAGAGGTACATCCCCCATCTTCCCCTAAACCGTGGAGTACATCCCCTATCTCCTCCCATACACAAGTAATGCATATAAACACAGCGTCATATACACAAACAATCAATGGTGTAATGCATACACAACAATTCAACACAACCGTGTCATCCTCCACCGATGGCCAAGGACAAAACCTCTAGATGCAGGTATGTTGTACATCTATTAACAGACTCAATTATCATGAAACCACAAACCCTATAACAAAACTAACATGGCAGTTAAAGATACAACCACCACATATGTGTGTTCAACACTCACATTACAATAATCCAACTCTCATACCTTTTGCCTTCACAAATTCAATTCCCTGGACAATAAGGCCATAACTCATTTTAACCCATTACATTCTTTTCCAAGCCACTCCAATTTAATTATGCAAATTAAGTTATAATCATTAAACTAGGGTTTTCCTCCTCTTTCTCAATATTGACCTAAAAGGCTCAATTATTAACAACAAACAACAATGATCACATTGAAGACCCAAAATACATAAGTATTTGCCCAACGATCACAACCCTCCATTAATTTATTAAATCAAATAAAATTAGGGTTTCTCTCCTTTCAACAACAACATGCTAATTAACACCCCAATTAGCCTAAACCATAACTAATGATAATAAACCCAACTCCAACAACCCAAGGTTCAACCTCATGATTTTTAATAAATCCAACATGATATACTGTTTTTATGCAATACAAAAACTACCACATGTCTATCTATAGATGGAGTATTGAAAAGAAACAAGGAGAATCCCTACCTCAAAGGAGAACCCAAATGGAGAAGATTGACTCGAAATCCAAGTGCTCCAAATCCACAATTCTTCAGATTAAAATGTAGCCCTCACTCTCCTCTACATTTTTAATAAAGGATCTAGGTTAGAAACTCACTCTAAGTAGATCAAACCTAAGAGAGAAGGTGAGTTGGGGGAAAGAGAACTCGTAACCTAGGGTTTAGAATCTGAAAAGAGGGTGAAAAACTGCCTTAAAAACGCTGAAACACGATTTTATACCCAGCCGCCCGAAGGCGTCAAACTCCCGCCGAGCGGACACTCGCCGAACCCGCGACCAACTCCGCCGAAAGGCGTCAACCTGAACAAGAAATACTGGATGGGTGTTTTTCCTCGAAGCGCCAAAACCCCTTCGGCGGACAAGCAACAACAAGTCCTCGCCGTAGGCAAACTCCGCCGGCGGACAAGCCAAAACCTGGGCAACTAGTTTTGGTTCCTAAGCTCAACCAACCTGCAATCAACCTGCGCAAAACATCCTATAACTCAAGAATAAAGAATTAAAGGACAACCACAACAATAATAAGACAATAGAATCTACGGAACATAAGTCCGAATATGATAATCAAATGGAAAAAGACCGGGGTCGCTATAATTACAATTATAACAACCAATTTTATATGGGCTTTATTTGAGAAATACTTATTTTTGCTATAGATAATTGATAATTTAATTTAATTATTATGATATTTGAAAAAAAATTATCTCGATATACAAATAAATAAATAAGATAGAATATACTTAATTATGTGTATCGTATAGATCAAATTAATTTCTTTTATATTTTATATTTTTTGTTTATCTTATTGATGTCTTAATAATAATTTATATTTTTTATTTAGCATTAAATTATTTTTTTTTAAATTTATATTTAATTTAAATTTTACATACCTATAAACAATATGTATGAATAATTCTGTTAGGTTTTTATTCTTGGCAATCTCGTTTGACAAAACTCCTTTCAGTTGTCCTTATTTTCGCACTTTTTTTTATTTCAGTGAGGCTATGAGTGTTTAGATGCGAATCCAACCTGAATTGTGCCTTTGTAGAGAAGTTTGTGATGTTAATACTTTCAAGATTGCCACTTCGCTGATTATGACGGGGATCTAGCTGTCCGTCACCATGGGTCCAGGGGTAGCGCTCCTTGGCGGTGTCCGGCAAAGGCTACAATGGGTCGAGGCGCTTCAAAGCAAAATGCAAAATTGCATTTAAAGTTGCCTGTCCGCCCTTACTTGCTCGAGCGAAGGACTGCATCTGCATAAAAACCTGAAAGAGGTGTTTGTTCGCTCGAGCGAAGGATGCGTGGCTCAAGCGAAGCCACTCATGAAAATCACACGAGATATGTTCCTTGCTCAAGCGAGAGAAGCTTCGCTCGAGCGAGCTTCAAAATCCAGGATTTCTATAAATAGTTGTTTTACTCCAAAACTAGAATTCCCCCTTCAGATCTTCTTCTTGGATATTAAGATTTATATCTGGGGATATTTTGCTAATTTTCTTTGATGTTTTGATTGAGTATTCAACTCATGGTTTAAAGAGTATACATCAAAGGATTATTTGTTTGTTCTACATAAAAGAGAGAGTTGTTCTTCGTTAGATTCCGAAGAATTCGAGCCTGAAACTTTAGTGGATTCTGGAGTGGCTCTTCGTCGAGACAATTCCGAGGTAAAGATGGGGTTAGAAGAGGCACATAGGGGTTGGTTCAATTTGGGCGTGGATTCGCTAGGTAATTGAGAGTATACATGTGTAATTCCTTTATATATTCTTAGTGGATTGTTTTGTGGCAGTTGCCCGTGGTTTTTTATCACAATTGGAGGTGTCCAATTGTGATTTTTCCACGTAAAATCATTGTGTCGATTTATCTTGATTGTTTGATTGGGATTGTTGTTTACTGCTTAAAATTGATACATAATCACAAATCAACATCTAAGGGATTTCTAGATTTTTCTAATTCAAAAAGAATATTAAAGAAAAAATCAATACTCTACCTAATCAATTTATGTATTTTCTTCTTAATCCAATCACAACATATTTATATTTAATGTTTTAAATAATTTTTTGTGTAGTTCTATTTCTACATATTTTTATTTTCTAAATAAATATAAAAATAAGTAAGTAATTAGAATTACTTTTAGTTTTATATTACTAATTCTCTTTCTAATTTAAATATTATTTTTAATATCAAAATGAGTGTTTATTTTATTATATTATAATTATATATATATATATATCATATAAAATTATTATATGATAATTACACATTTATAGTTCAATAGAGTTAAAAATTATCAAAATAAATAAATAATTTAACTAAATTTGTTATATACAAGTATTCAAGTAATACTTTTATAGAACGATAATGCTAAAATTATTAAAATACATAATTTAAATCTAAATTTTATTTTTAATTAAAATTAATATTATTCTTTTGTAACACATATAATAATATAAATAGGCATTTACATACAAATTCTAATTTATGAACTTATACTCCATTAACTAACTAACATGTTTTAGACCTTCAAGTCCCATTAAAATTTTTAATAGTCAGAATTGTCCTTCAAATAATGATTGTTCATCATGATTATCTATAAAGGAACATATGATTTGACATTCATTTTGATTTTCAAAACTTTAAAATATCAACTTTCAAATTAAAAAAACTACCAAAAAAAAAAATTTTATGTGAAAAAAAAAATAAAATTGAAAAACTAAATTATTTTTTTGTGCAATATTAAAAATTTTGTGTCTATGAAGGAGTATGATGATGGAACATTGATGTGCAAAACTGAAAAAAAAAAATTAAAAATGAAAAAACTAATAATATTTTCAATTTTAAAACTGGAAAAAACTATTAATGTTCTCTGTTTTATTGGATAATTGAATCAAACCAATAAGTAGAAGGGTAAAAACATTTAATCTCATGCTCTGTTTTTTTCATAAGTTAGTGAAACAATTATTTGAAATATTACTATACAAAATTGATAATGTTTTTAATTTTAAAATTTTTAAAAAAATGATAATATTCTCAGTTTTACTAAATAAGACTTATTGGTTTAAAAAATTTTAAATAAGACCTAAGCTACCATAACATTTGTAAATAAGACTTTTAAATAATTAACTCTAATATAAAATATCATTACCTTAATTAAAGTTAACTCCATTGTGATTTTATGTTAGACATTATATTTCTAAAAGTGATTTATATACACATGTATCGTCCAATTTGATATTAATTGGTTAAAATAATAGAATCTAATACTTTCTTTTTTAAAGTTTTTAGAAGATAAATTGACAAATATCAAATAATAAATAGTGTGAAATATTATTTTAAAGAATAATGATTCATCAAAAATGATTGTGTATATTTAAGGTACTTATCGATAAGGGTGCAACTTGGGCGGGCTCAACCCGAACAACCTGAGCCCAGCCTGAATTTTTTTAGGACTTGGACAAAATATTTTTAAATTTGATATAGACTTGGACAAAAATTCAGAAACCCGAATTAAATTTCGACGGGCTTGGGCAAAGACATCAAATAACCCGAGCAACCCGAAACCCGAATTATATATATAGATATATAAAAATATTACATATACATATAAATTATTAGCCATTACATGATATTAAAGTAATTTATATTATTAAATCATATTGAATATATATTATATATACAAATAATATAAAATCTTACTTTTTTTTTTCTTTTTATTTTCACTCATAAATTGTAAGAATTACTACAGTGGCATCTCTCTTACATTTTATAAATTATTTGTTTTGATGGTATTAATGATTTTCTATTTAAAAAAAATTGTAAATAGAGTCAAATTTTAATAATTTAATAATGTAACTGCAAAAAAAAAAAAAAAACTAAAATTCATTTACAATTTGGGCAACTCAGACAATTCGGATTTAACTCGTGTCGGGCTTGGGCAGGCAATCTCGGGTTGCAATTCGGGCTTGGGCAGGTCTTAGCACAACTTGGGCTGAGCTTGAACAACCTCTCAACTCGACCAAACCTACTTGAGTTGTACCCCTACCTATCGATGTTTCTTGAATAATTTTTAAATAAAAATTTTGAATTTATAATATTACTGATAATGTATTTTCATGTGTTCTGCTAGAAAAAATATGCAAAAATAATTTGGCTGGAATAAAAAATTTGCGATTATTATGATGTGTTACATAATTAATTAAAGCCCTTTTGAAAACTGAAATTATGATTTGAATTTGTAATTTTTTATGTATCAATGTGAATAACGCTTACAATTTTATTGATATAAGCATAAATCCTATATTTGAGTCAACCTACCTTAAACACTTTTTCTTATAATAAAATACTTAAATATTGTCATATAAAAATATTATAATAGATTATAATCAAACACCACTTAAAGTATAATTAAAGATGTGATGCACTACTTTATACATAACCAAAAATATAAGAAATTAAGAAAAACATTTTCGATTAATAACCAAAATAATACACCATGTGTTATAACCGAATCATAATTTGTATATTATAGAATTTTTTGTTATTTTTTATTTTTTTTAGAAAAAAAATAGGGTAAATTACAAATACAGTCTTTGAGGTTTGATTAAAATACAAATCACTCATGTGGTTTTAGAAATTATATTCCACCTTTTGAGATTTCTAATTTCATAACAAATTGCCCATTTTATTAATAAATCATCAATTCAATTAACAGTTTTTAATGATGTTAGAAATATATTTCAATTAATAATTTAAGTAATTTTATTATTGTATAGGAGAGCAATTATAATTTTATTTTTTTAGTTAATTCTGTTAAATAAAAAATACTAACAAGGAGGTATCTGTAATTTTTTAAATCACAGGAACAATCTGTATTTTAAGCAAATCTCAGGAGTGTATTTGTAATTTACCAAAAAATATTATTATATGACAATTACATACATGTCGATAAAATGAAAATTATCAAAATAGACAAATCATTTATCTAAAATTAATATATATATATATATAAATATTCAAGTAAATTTTTTATAAAACGATAGTGCCAATATTATCAAAATAAATAATTAAAATCATACTTTAATTTTAATTTTAATTTTAAATTAAAATTATTTTTTTATAACACATATCGTACCATCAAATTTTTTTGAAAAAAAAAAGAAGTGCATTACACAGGTCAACTATTAGTATCATTATATATGAATTTTTTATTTGTATAGGATTACTCAATTTAAAATTTCTAAAAACAATTTTCACACGAAATAATAAGGACATAAAAATGAGTATTTTCAAACTGTTCAATGAGTTTGGCCGTCATGGTTCGCCGTAGATCTTTTCAACAATCAGCCATTAAGCTCGTTTGAAATGGCTGTAAACGCAAGGTAGGTGTGGATTTTGACAAACATAATCCAAAGACTCCAAGTCAATTTGGGAAGGCAAAGTTCTTGACTATACTATACGGTAGGTGCGAAAATTGAAGAAAATACAAGACTCAATCTTAATTGCATTGCATCATCCAATTCAATGGGAAAATTATTAGGTGTTTAATCATTAATTATTATGCCTTCTGTTATTTTTTTATCACCAACAGACAAGAATCTCATTATTTCTACCAATCCTATTCAATTTGTGACATTAGGGAACTGTGTGCATCAAATAACTTTTTTAATTAAAGCAAGATTTTTTTTTTGGATTTCCTATGGAGTGGTTGAGCCAGCTTAACGTGCACTTTGATTAATCTCTGCTTGTGGTGGGAGTCTGTCGTTCGCCATGAGGTGTTACAACTGTCGAAACTCGAATTAGGGATTAAACCTAGTCAAATCTCATAACCTTACCCAGTCATGAACAAATCACTAGAATTAGGGAATAAAACTAGTCAAATCTCATAACCTTACCCAGTCATGAACAAATCACTAGATCACAAATTCATAATTAAAGACAAGATTTTTTGGATCATAACAAAACAAATTTTTTTAGATGCTTACAATAGATCACAAAATACATACTGATTAAATTTGAAAAAAACTAAATTGTGTTAAATTTTTGCCAAAGGAAGGAAAGAAAAGAGGGGATGAGCGGTGGATACAATTTTATGTTTTTTCTTTAAATTTAATTTTATCCTTATAAATACATTAAATTGTGTCATATTTTTTTTAAACATACACCAATATTTTCATTGCAACAGTCACATACTCACAATTAACAAATCTTAACACATAAAATTAGATTTAAATTTTATTACTTTTTGCCATACAACACGTTAATATGTATTTAAGTTCTAATTTCATATGCAAATTTTAAAAATTAAAAAAAAAGGCTCTAATTTCATATTTAGTTGATTAATATATACACCTTATTCAGCTAATTTTACTTGGCAAATATTCTTCAAATTCTTCATAAGAATTTTCTTCTAAAACTTTAAAATTTGAGGTGGGATTCATATAAAAATTTGGTTTTTTAATTGAATATATATATATAAAAAAAAAAAAAACAATTTGGTTGATACTTGATTTTTGGTGTTTAAGTTCTCATTTGATCATGTTTAGGACAAATAAAAATAAAAAAAAAATACCAAAATAATTGTTAAAGTTTGTTGGTGAAATTTGAAAAATGTGGTTGGTGAAATTTGAAAATTGTGGTTTCGAGAAGAGTAATGCGACCTATTACTAATGGGTAATATGTGATTTTGAGGATTGTAATATGTTTTCATGACTTGTTTTGTTGTGATAAAAAGTACAATAAAATTATTATAAAAATAATAAGATCGGTACACTTACATGGTCCCAAAAAATAAGAATAATATGAGACAATGACAAAAAAAAAAAAATTAATTGGACACATAGTCACATCTCATTTGTCGAACAAAATAATATAGGTCATGTTATGGTGTGCGACTTACGCCTTACACTTACGCCTTTTCAGTCATGCTTTTTTTTCACCTTCCACTTACACTTTTTGTGTAAGTGGCACATAATGCAACCTTGAGGGTTGCACACTTAAGAGAAGTCCAATAATTTTTTGCCAAACTCATTTTGAACTTTCATCATAAAGTAAGGCAAACCAACCATAAATTTCAACAAAATAAAATGTGACTTGTATAGTAAATAAATGGTAGATTTAAATTTTTTTTTTTTTTGTTGTGGAAAATCTAAAAACCTCTCAAGATATTAATTTATGATTATGATTCAATTTTAAATAATGAATAACAATTCCAATTAAACAATTAATAACAAATCGACACAACTGTTTAATGTGAAAAAAATTACAATTAAACTTCTCCAATTATGATAAAAAAAAATCACCGGGTAAAATCATAAAACAATCTAATAAGAAGATAAAAATGAATTATACATAAGAATTCTCAATTACGTAACAAATCCACGTCCGAATTGAACCGAACTCGATATGCCACTTTCACCACTGTCTTCACCTTGGAATTACTTAGTCTAACGTTGAATCTACAACGTCGATATCGAATCCACGATGATGAGCCACTCCAGAATCCGCCAACACTTCAGGCTCAAGTTTTTTGGAATTCATTGATGAACACCTCTCTTCTTGTGAATGAAAGAACAAAATAACCCTTGATGATAGTTAATATGAATTTCATTGATCAATTGATCACTCCCAAATCATTAAGGAAAACAATGCATAAACACCCTCCAATATAGAACATTTTATTTTCTCTTCCTGTTTAAAAATCTGAATGGATTAAACCCTAAAATGTGCAAACAATGCACTTTATACTAAATAGAGTCACGAAAACCGTTCGAGCGCTCACTTTACTGCTCAAGCGATGAAACTGCGGGCGGTGTTTATATATAGGCCAACCGCTCAAGTGCAACATCTATCACTTGAACAGTAAGACATGCTTCCCAGAAGTTCGATCCCCACACTTAGTCACAAAATGATAAATAAAGAATACTCAAGTCAAGATACGAAATATCAACACAAACTCCTCTACTCAGACACAACACAAGTTTTAACTTTTATAACCTCACATAACAAATAAAATGAAAGCAATGACAAATGAATGGTATTTTTATTTAATAGAATTGTCAATTACAAAAAAATAAACGTAACAATTTTAATAAAGAGCAAATAAATATATGTAATCTAAAAATTTGGAAATATAGGAGGGTAGTTTTTTTTTTTTTTTTTTTTTTTTTAAAAAAAATTCACATTACGCTGTCTCATTTGGCCCTATATAAATAAATTTTTTTTTTTTGTTGAAAGAAAGTGCACCACTCACATTATTAATGGTAATTGCAAAAAGTCCATTGCACCTTTACACTTAGAGAAAAGATAGGAATCATGAAAAAACTTTCATGAAAATGATCATGAAAGAATTATGACTTTTAGATTACTTTTATTAGTGTGTGGTGCTTTGTTTTAAGTGTAATCCAAAGGTCATAAATCTTTCAGGACCATTTTCATGAAAATTTTTTCATGATACCTAGTATTGCTCTTACACTTATCATTAATGCAACCCTTCCATTTCCCAATGTTGTTGTCTTCTTCCTTCTCCCTACTACCACCGCTGGGTAAGCTCCTCTCAATTTCTCATCTCTTTAAACATCACCACACTTTTTTTATAAATTTCAATTCAGAGTCACATTGAATCATCTATCTCGGAAGTCCAATAATAAAAATTATCTATACAAAACAATTAGTTTTATACAATAATTATAAATACAGAAACAAATCGTATTTTTTTTAATAAGATAAATGATTTAAATTTAATTATATTTACATTCATTTTATAAAATAAAATGTGATTTATTTTAGTATTTATAATTTTCTAATGAAACTAATTTTTGCATAGATGACCTTCATAACAGGACCTATAAGATAAATGATTCGGATCATCAATATAGGTCTAAATGAAAACCCATAAAAAGAATATGGATAAATATGAAGAGATGATGCATGCAGTGGAGCTTATCCCCACCACCACTACTTTGCCCTTTACACCTTGGCCACAATGTCCTTCCTCCTCTCTCACCATAATTTTCACCTCATCTCCTTTTCTTTACCCCTCTATTACCCCATGCCTCTTCCCTCCATTCCCATTGCTGCCTCACATCGCTCCCCTTTCTCATCACTATCACTATGCCTTTTCCTTTTTCTTGCCATTATGCAATACTAGGACTGCAAATAAATCGAGCCAAACTGAGCTTTGTTGAGCTCGAGCTCGAGCTCGACTCATTAATATTAATGAAACTCGAACTCGGCTCAACAAATTTTTTTTTTTAAATATTATTTATATTATTTAACATATAAATAATATATTTATTATATAATTTAAATAAAGATAAATGAACCGAACTTGACGAGCTGAGTTTATGCGAGGTCGAACTCGGCTTATTTACTAAGCGTGGTTAATATTCACTATAAGAAAATACACATTTGCCAACTAAAAAATTTTTGGTCGCAAAAAATTGAAATTTGCCGACAAAAAAAAAAAAATTCGTTGCTAAAACTTGATACTATAATTGACTAGAAATATTTTGTTACCAAAAAGTGATTTTTAGCGACCAATTTACTATTTTAGTTGCAAAAAATTTTCATTTTGGTGACTAAATAAAAATTTGGTCCGCAAAAGTCGAAGAGGGAAGACAAAAAAAAAAAAAAAAAAAACAGAATGCAAAAACTTTTAGCGACTAAAATATTTTGGTCGCAGATAATAAAACTACACCGTTTTGGTGGTATTGAACTAAATTTTGGCAAATACTGACTAAAGTTTGGTTGGCATTAATTTAGTGACTAAAAGGAATTTACACTTTACACTTTACACTTTTGGCGACTGAAAAGTATATTAGTTGCTGTTGGTCTAAATTTTATTTCTATACTCTCTGGCGACCAAAAAATTTTGCCAGCAAATATTAAGTTTTGGTGACAAAAAAAAAAAATTAGTTGCAGTATATTCATTTTTTCCGACCAAAAAAAGTTAGTCGCCAAATTAACACTTTTGGAAACTGATAGTTTAGTCATTGTTGATTAAGCTTTAGCTACAAAAAAATTTTAGTCACCAATTATTAACATTTGCTGACCAAAAACCAATTTTGTCGCCAAAGGTGTGAAAGGTTTAGAGGGAAACCATTTAATATTGCCCCCGCTTGTTCTCTATTTAAACGAATCATATTGTTCTCTTTCTCACACACAGATTCTCCTTCACCACCAAACCTCACCCCACCTTACCGCACTGCACCGTCGCCCACCGTACGTTGCACACCACCACCGCCGCTAATCACAGGTGCTCTCTCTCTCTCTCTCTCTCTCTCTCTCGTGCGCTCACGCTCACGCGCTTGCTTTCTTACTCTCGATCTGTTTATCAGTCTGTCTCTCTCTCTCGCTAGCTCGAGCTCTCTCGCTTTCTCTCTCTGTCTTTTTCTCCCTTCTTCTCTTTCTCTCTCAATCTTTGTATTTGTGTTCCGTTACTCCTCTTATTCACATGGTTGCTCTCTATTTTCGCACCTAACAGCACCACCATCACCATTTTCTGCTACCACCAGTTCACCTATCTTCAAACAACCCCGAGATCAGGTATGGGTCATCTCTTTCTCTGTCGCTCAATTTCTCAATTTTCCTTTGTTTTCCCTAATTTTCAAAACCCTAATGAGTGAATGTTTGAATGAATGGCCTCAAATCATACTCTCCAGAAAATGCAAAAAATGAAAATTGATATGTGTGTATATATATATATGTATATTCTTGTTTGTTCTGGTTGGGATATGACAGAACACATGTAAGTATACCATATTTGCTTTATATAATTTGCTTATTAGTTGGGAATTTTGTATATCACTGTTTGTATGATCTGGGTTATCTTTATTTCATACAAGTAGGAGCAGGTTTTGTGACTAGCTTTCTTCATTTCAGCTTCATCTATTGAGTGTGAGATTAGGCTTTGTCTATTTGGATTTAGTTATTTTTGTTTTCAACTATCTATTGTCCGGTTCTCTAATTTTTTTTCTTTATTTATTTATTTATTTATTTTTTATTTATTTATTTTTTTTTTTGAGAAAATGAAGGAGCAACAGCAAAAAATGGAACTTGAAAATAATAATAATAAACAAAGCTATGCTAAGTTGAGTTGAGTTAGAGGTCTTTATTTTTAGATTTCATAACCAGAATGCAGAGGGCAATTGCTTTGTGAAATCAAAATTTTTGAAGCCCATTGAAAAATTCTAGTCCATCAGTAAAAACTATATCCCAAATCTATCTACATTTATAGACAATCATATAAGGATTCCGAAAGCTTCAAGCCGACCACCTAAATCAGTGATTGTCTTGAATTCTTTTAGAATGAAAGCTTCATTAATCTTTCAGTCTTCAAAAAAATCTGAGGGTTTTTAGGTTTAAATCAAATAAAAAATAAAAAGAAAGAAAGAAAGGCAATACTCATCATACTAGACTTTTTAAAGTAGAGGCATCAGTGCCTAATCAATGTATCAATAAAAACATTATAATTTTTTTTCCTTTTTGGTTGACTAGAAGGTTCATAATTACAAAACTTAGAGCAAGCTCCGCAACGAACATCCAATGGTGTCAACATTATAAATCTGTAACAGTCTGGTCAGGAATATCATAATACTATATAATCATGTCCGTAGTTCCTGAACAAGATTTGCCAAAAAGATATGCCAATAGAATTTCTCTCTCAATGCTTCTCCCTTTCCCTAACCTACAAATAGAAAAGATTATTCACACTAGATCCAACAGTGAAAACCAAAATGAAGGGAAATACAACTAAAGACAAGTCAGAACTGCATGCTTAAAATGGACTATAGCAAAAAGAAGCTTAAAGGGGAAAAAATTTACTATTATGATAATAATCTCTTATAGCAAAGAAAACAAGCATTGTAAATTCATGAATTCATGCTCTAGCTCGCAGTTGCCTTTTCAAATCCATGAATTAGGTTACCTAGCTGGGAACTAGACTTGCTTTTGATAATTCTAGTGCATGTTTTTGTTGTTATAATGGAATTAGGTTACCTAGCTAGGAACTAGGCTTGCCTATGAGCACGTGGTATGCGGAGAGAAAGTTTGGAGGGATCTAGAGGATTAGAGCTTGATGGTGACCCCAAATTTAGATGGGAGAAGAGAACATATGTGTGGGGACCTTGCCATATAAGCAGTCAGTAAACTAGTTTGTGTTTGTAGATTTATTGTCTTATATATGTTGGTTCAAAAGTAGGGTCCTAATAACTTTTTTGTTCATCAACAGGGATCTCGAAAACCTCCCCGGTATGCCGTCAACAAGTAAGAGTAGTGGGATGCTCTGGCCACCTAGTCCCCTGTCTCGCTTGGGAAGTCCTTCTGTCATGGGCCCTGCTTGCCCGACTCACTCTGTATCTCACCCTCACAGTAACCACCAATTCTCATTGACCCTTTTGACCTTGGCCGGCCGGCCAGGGGAGGTGGCCGGCCGGCCACCTGAACCCTCTGAACCTGGCCGGCCATGACCCCCTCACCTGGTTCCTTACAGCTGCACCCTCATTTTCCCTCCAGATCCTGTATCCGATAAGGGTCTTTTGGGGGGGAAATTTGAATTTGATTTTCCCCTCCTTTCCTCCACTCCTCCCTCTATAAAACTAGGGCTGTTCAAAAAATCCGTTTAAACCCAGAATAATTTAAATCGACATCGAACCGGTTTGGTTCGGTTTTATTAAGAACCGGTTCGGTTTCGGTTTTAAAATATTGAAAACCGTAAAAACGGTTCGGTTAACGGATTTTATAAAAAATCACGGTTCGAACCGAACCGAACCGAATATATAGATATATATATATATGATATTTAATAAACATCAGTTATATATATTTAATTAATAAACATTTAATAAGCATCAGCATCAGTTATATATATTTAATAAGCATTAGTTATATATATTTAATAAACATCAATCAACTCAATCACGCCATTCTCTTGAGAGAGAACTCGAAGGGTCTGGATGGTGTCTTGGCCTTCAGTTCAAATTCGTCTCCTCGATTCCATCTTCGTCTCCTCGATTCCATCTTCATCTCTTCGTTTCTTTCACACTCTCCTCTTCTATGAATACTACATACCAGTCATGCCATCAACCATCTATTTCTCTCTCAATCTCATCACAACACTACTTTCCACCATTGTTACTGTTAGGACCTCCAAATCTGGCCAACTATCTCCTTTAGTATATGATCTTGCTACCAACAGCTTTCCAATACCATCGGCTATTCACTCTTGCATAATCGCAGTACGAAATCAGTGAGTAATTTTTTTATTTTTGTGTTAGGTTTTTTTTTTTTGTTAAATATATAAATATATTTTGCTTTCCTGTTCTGATTCAGAAAATAATCCACACCCTTTTTCTAAAATATGAACAGATGAAGATGGAAAAATATATTTATATGAACAAATAAAGGAATCGCCCGAAATACTGTGTTTTGATTAGTTTGTATTCGATTTCAACCTCTTTGGTGCTTTTTTTTTTATATAATTGGCAGCTTCTCTTCTATTAGCAGCACTCCTAATTTGATGAAAGAAATTTAAAAAAATAAAAAATACTTATCATTTTTACACTATTTTACCTTTAAAATTTTTTAAATAATTTTCATTTTTTTTCTGAGAAACAAACCAAACAAGAGATAGACAGAGTATTCAAAAGTATTTAAGAGAGAGAGAGAGTTTCTCAACCAAAAAAAATCTGAAAGGCTTGATGATTTTCAGAAACTTGTTTCAGAATTTTTTTTCTAATAATTTAAACTAATTTGATGAAAGAAATTAAAAAAATACTTACTATTTTTACGTCAGTTTACCTTTAAAAATAATTTTCAAAATTTTTTTCTTGACAAACAAACCAAACAAGAGATAGACAGAGTATTCAACAAAAGTATTTACGAGAGAGCGAGAGAGTTTCTCAAAAAAAAAAAAATCTGAAAGACAAACCAAACAAGAGACAGTATTCGAGAGAGAGAGAGAGAGTTTCTCATCCAAAAAAAAATCTGAAAGGTTTGATGATTTTCAGAAACTTGTTTCAGAATTTTTTTTCTAAATAATTTAAACTAATTTGATGAAAGAAATTTAAAAAAATAAAAAAATACTTACTATTTTTACATCATTTTACCTTTAAAAATAATTTTCAAAATTTTTTTCTTGACAAACAAACCAAACAAGAGATAGACAGAGTATTCAAAAGTATTTACGAGAGAGCGAAAGAGTTTCTTCAAAAAAAAAATCTGGAAGACAAACCAAACACGAGACAGTATTCAAAAGTATTTAAGAGAGACAGAGAGAGAGAGAGAGGATACTTACAACAGCCATCTGTAGTCGTAGTCGAATATTGAAAGAGAGACAGCGCGAGCGCGAGCGCGAGAGAGAGAGAGAGAGAGAGACAGACAGACAGAGAGCGAGCTAGGGAGACAGCGGCAGAGAGAGGAGAGCAATACCGAAGAGCCAGAAAGAGAGCTTGCCCGACTCACTCTGTATCTCACCCTCACAGTAGGAGTTCTCGTTTCTTTACCCCCGCGAATGCCAGTCAGAGGTGGCATCAAGTGTGTCTGGATAAAGACTGCATAATCACCCTCTACGCGGAAGTACTCTGCCTCTAGGCCTATCATGAACTAGATCACCTCGTCGGAAGTTAGGTTGTGTGTCGTTCATATAGATGCGGGTGGTGTCATTAGTATAAATTGGGCAGGTAGGCCCAAGGTCTGACGGACGAAATGCTCATCCAAGAACCAAGCTTGGCAAATCGAGCCCTCAAGAAGAATATGATTTTGAGAAATGCCTCGAGCTCTGATTATCGGACTTGAAGCTGATGGCATCATGGCCTGTACGCCATGTGATCTGAAATGGAAGTGAATGTATTGTTAGTCATTTGTTAGTTGCTAATGTGTGGATCAAAACAATTGTAAAGTAAAATGACGATAATCGTGTCTCGAGTTACCTTGTGTCGCGACTATGTCAATCTTGGCGAAAAAACATGAATGACTCACAAGTCCTACAGTAGAGCTGGCCGTCGTATACTCGAAAAAAGGGGACTGTCAATGACATCTCATCTACAAGCTCAGAAATGAGAGCCGGAAAGTATGCGTAGACCCATAACTGTAGGAAGAATGTGGAAGTGTGTATATTATCAATGCAGTATGAATAGATGTAGAAAGTGCAAAGTAGAAAGCATACGTGTGGAACAAATATAAAGCAAGAAATGCTTGAGCAGAAAATGTAAAATGTAAAGAGGGAATTAAGATGTGTACCTCCCAAGCTCGTCAGTAGCCTCCAACCAAAGTCTCTCGCAGACGGGAGCAGGAGGTCATGTATCCGTACAGTGTGGTGAGGCCAACTCCGCCCCAATCATAAAAATGAACTCGATGGAGCACCACCAAGGTGCTCAGCAAATACAGACCCATGGTGTTCCACCTGTTTGAGAACAAGGTGGTACCAAAGATGAACATGAGGAAGCCTCTCGCATACTGCTCTATCTCCTCAATCATCTCGGGCTCACTCCCCTTGAACTACTCCTTAAACCAGCTGTATTGCACCATGCCTGCCCAGGATATCAGTGGATGTGCCCCAAGCAGCTTGAGCCATGCTGCCTCTCACTCCCTCATATCAGGGTCAAGAAGGATCGGATCACCCTCTACGCCTAAGCCAGTAATCATGGAAAAGTCATTGGGAGTCATCGTCATCTCCCCCGTGGTGGAAAAGTAGAAGGAGTTGATGGTGTCCCACTACCTTTCCACTAGTGCTCCTAAGAGAGGACGACTCGCTATAACCCGAGTCAAGCTAGAGTAGAAGAGACCGAAGCTTGCCTCATCAACGATGTCACGAACCTTGACTGGGAGCTCACCATACCAATCTCGGGCAGTCGTCGTACCATAGCCCCTAAAGGCGCGGGTCCTACCCTGTGGCAATGCATAAAATACAATCAGATCGATGTAGTGTATGAGGCAGTTTATAGATGAAGGCAGTGCAAGAAATGCAAACAGTTAAAGGCAGGAATGTATAAAAATAGTTTTCGTACCTCAACGACAATGGCCGATAAATGAGACACTAGCTCCCTCAATAAGAGGTCCTTTGGTGCGTCCTCAGCAAAGTCAGTGAAAGATTTGATGCTTCATGCAGTGGGTACTATGTGTATATCTAGATGATACCTCATTTGAATCGAAGGGCGATACTCAATAAGAATGGCTCGCTCCTTGGGCTCGGTCTCAAGTCCGTCTTGAAATCTACTAGAGGAAGCTTCAGAGGAGCCCCATCACGAGGAAGATCATCTACCATCTGAAAAGGGTGCGAGATAAATAAAAAGTGAAGAAAACTAAAAAAAATAGTGAAACTTTGAAAAAGTCAACCCTAGGAGAGAGAAAAAGTCAAAGAAAGTCAAAGCCGGGAAAAGTGCACAGAACTTGAGAGAAACTCGAGGGGAATGAGCCTAGAATGGTGGAAATGAAGAAAAAAGCGTCGAAATCAAATTCTAATCGGTTCAAAGTGAAGAGAACGAAGAGGATTTAGCGAATAAAGTTTGTGTAGGATGTTGAAAAACGCGTAGAAAGTGCGGATCTAGAGAGAATGAGCACCTAGAGAGTGAAAAGAAAGAATTTTGGATATGGGGTTGTGAGGAAATGAAGTGCCATGGCCTATACTTAAAGATCCAAGCCGAAAAACCATTTTTGCCCTTGGTTGACCATCGATGGTCAGCAAAGCACCACCGATGGCAAGAAGGCACACTGGTGGCAGCAACAAGTAATGGCCACAGTGGCGGCGGCAGTGTCCAAGAGTTTTCTATGTGTCCCTCGGTCTGTTTTGTGTCCTTGGATTTCAAGAAGTTAAGAGAATGTTCAGTGTTTGGTTCAGAATGTCCTTGCAAAGGCTCGGGATCACACTTCCAGGGTACGATGTTCGTTGCTCATCAGTATAAGTGAGGTGTATCCTTTTAATATATTACCGCTCTTCCCAGAGGTATATCGAGAGTTGTTCTTGAATTGATCTTACTAAATGCGTTTTGTTATTGCATGGAATATGTGTCTATTTGTTGTCACGTGGAACGTGCGTTCCACTTATAACTATTGCATAGAACATGCTCTTACTTTAGTCGCATAAAGTGTGCATTCACTCTTCCATTATGCCTAGAACGTACTTTTTGTTTCCCATTTGCATAGAGCATGCATTTGGTCTTTTGCATAAAACATGTTGTTGATCTTGCATTGAGCATGCATTTTCTACTATTGATTACTGCATGCATCTTATACTATTGCATAGAATGCGCATTCCGATGTGGCATAGTCCACGTTCTAGTTCTCGTTGCACAGAATATACTCCCGTTTTGTTTTTCGCATGTGTTGCATGTCCTTAACATTGTACCATGATTGTTCGTCTTGCATAGAACATACATTTGCTTGTCCCTTGCATAGAACATGCATTTTGTATTTTTGCATAGAATATGCTCGTCTCTTACATAGAATTTCCTTTCAATCTCCTGCATAGAACATGCGCTCTTATTGTGTTATGCCTGTTGAGTTGCTTTCTTATACAAGCGCGATATTGTATGTACAGTTCATTTAGAGAAGTTCCGGTGTTTACACCACTCCTTGTTTTGGTTAGAAGCATTCGGATGAGTTCCAGTGCTTATACTACTCCTTATTTTAGTTAGAAGCATTCAGACGAGTTCTAGTGTTTACACCATTCCTTGTTTTGGTTAGAAACATTTGAGTACGCCCGGTGTTTACATCACTACTCCCTTTGGTTAGAAGCATTCGGACGAGTTTCGGTGCTTATACCACTCTTTGTTTTGGTTAGAAGCATTCGGACGAGTTCCGGTGTTTACATCACTCCGTGTTTTGGTTAGAAGCATTTGGACGAGTTCCGGTGCTTATACCACTCCTTGTTTTGGTTAGAAGCATTCGGACGAGTTCCGGTGTTTACACCACTCCTTGTTTTGCTTAGAAACATTCGGGTACACCCGATGTTTACACCACTACTCTCTTTGGTTAGAAGCATTCGGACGAGTTCTGGTGTTCATACCACTCCTTATTTTGGTTAGAAGCATTCGGACGAGTTCCAATATTTACACCACTCCTTTTGGTTAGAAGCATTCGGACGAGTTCTAGTGTTTATACCACTCCTCCCTTTGATTAAAAGCATTCGGACGAGTTCCGGTGTTTACACCACTTCTTTTCTCCTCTCGCGTGTGATGCATTAAGATGCTTCGGTTAGAGACATTTGGGTGCACCTCGGTGTTCTCATTACCCCTTTCTTCTTTCGCGTGTGGCGCGTTAGGACGCTTTCGGTAAGAAACGTTCGGGTACGCCCGGTGTTTACACCGCTCTCTTCTCCTCTTGCGTGCGACGTATTAGGACGCTTTGGTTAAAAGCATTCGGACGAGTTCTGATGCTTATACCACTCCTTGTTTTGGTTACAAATATTTGGGTGTGTTCCGATATTTATCACCGCTCTGGTTAAGAGCATTCGGGTGTGTCCCTGTGTTCACACCATCCCTTTCCTCCTTCCACGTGTAACGCATTAGGATCTTATTTGACACCTCAGGTGCGCCCGATAGATTATGTTATTCTTTGCCTTTCCTGCATGATACGTAGTTAAGCTTGCATAATTTTCTTACATCCTTTCTGCATGAAAGGTGATTTGGTTCATGTTTATTCACTTCTTTTCATGTAATGAGATTACTGTAGCATTTCTTTGCATAACGTTTGCATTTTAAATGTTTTATTGTGCAAATTCATTACATGATCATAAGTTATGTTCTTGCATCATTGTGACAACCCTCGTTACGGTTTACCGAATAACCACTGATTACCATTAAACTGATACTGATTATGACTAGTAACTGAACTGGTTAAAGTATTGAACTGACTGATTGAAATTTGAAACTGAATTAACTATGTATATTTGTTTAATTGTAATTCTATCTGTTTGGTTATTTGATTATTTGTTCGTGTTTTTGTGGTTAAACTGCTGATTGAAGGCCTTATCGGTGGCCGAATCCGAAACCGACTGATGTTTTATGATCATCATAATTTATGTGATTTTATGGTATAATTATCTGAAAATCGATTAGGTATGATTAAATTAGATTGAATTAAGCTTAATGTCAAGAGTTGCCTTAATTACCACCTTGCCATCCTAATGGCCCACTATCTCAACCTTTTGAATTTCATTATACTTGAGACAAACCATTTTGCTCAGCCAAGACCCTTGTCTTTGCCGACCAAGGAGGAGAGTGAGAGAGAGAGAGAGAGTTGTTCTTGTGAATTTGGCTTGAAACCTTGAAGAATTACTTAGTAATTGAAGTGTAGATTACTAGTTAAGCTACCTCACCTTGTAATTGAAGCTCTAGGTAAGGAATTCAACCCTCTAATTGTGAGTTCAAGCAAATTCTTGCATGGTCCATGTCAAATTGTAGAGCTAAGTCATGTTCTAGTTCATACATGTTGAATTATAGCTTAATTCTTGCATGCATGGTCAGATTGTTGACTTTTGAGTTGATTTCATGACAAATTGTCACATGCATGTTTATATTGGAGTTTAAGTCCATGTTCTCATCTTGTTTTTGGGACAATTGGTTCATTAGAGCATGAAATTGGAGCTTTGAAATGGTTTAGATCCATGCATGTCATGTTTATAGCATGTTCATGAAAATTGGTTTCAAATTGAGTTGTTTAAACTACCCTTGGGCTTTGATTTTACAAATTAAGCTTTGAATCATGTTTAACTATGTGTTTATAAGGGTTTTCTGGAAAATTAGCCCAAGAGGATTGGTTTTGAAGCATTGGGACTTGATTTGAACTTGGAAGTTCAAATCTGGAAATTCCAGATTTTGAACTCCCGCTCGAGCGGGGAGACTTGCGCTCGAGCGGGAAAATCGAGCTCCCAACATCTTGCACTGTGCATCAGTCCGCTCGAGCGGAGGACTGGGTGACACGCTCGAGCGGGCGTCGAGCGTGAATTTCACCTATCCAGTACTTTTTGGTCCGCTCGGCGGGACCTTTAGCGATGTCCGCCGAAAGGGGAAACTCGCGGCCGGGACTGCTTTTCCTGAAAATTCTAAAAATGTTTTCTGAGTACATCTTTGCATCCTCATCCCATCCTAGGCATTCTTAGGCCTAGTTTAAGACATCTTAATGAGGATATAGATGTAGAACACACCGAGGCATATTAGGGATTAAGTTATTATCTTTCCCCGACTGTGAAACTTAGTGTGTGTTCAATCATAATCGTATAGGGTTGGCATTCGAGGAGACGCTCTAGTTCATTTGAGCCCCGAACTCGTGAGTAACAATTGTGTAAAAATATGTTGAAATGATTATTTTCGAATCTTGAATCAGGCTATCGAATCGATATTGTTTCTTGAATGAATGTATGTCCTATATTAATCGCATCAGTGGCATCCTTAGCACCCTCATTTCTTATTCTTATTACAGAGATCTCTCGGTTCCTCGTGGAACCACCATTCTTGATTGATGGCCATCATTCTTGTTAGGTCTTTTAGACCTACTTATTCTTGTTATGCTAATGGATGTACCACATATGATTCATCGCTTACGAACAACTGAAATACTGATTGAAATGAACTGTTTTCATTACTGTAAGGACATTCATTCTAAACCTCTTTACGCATTATGTTATTCACTGGGCTTTAGCTCACTGCTCATATATATATGTAGGTTTACAGGCACCGGATCAAAGCTAGAGGCGTCGGGGTAAACTCCAGTTTTGTCAAGCCAACCATTGTGCCTCACTGCGAGGTTCTGAGCCTGCCAAGCTAAGGCTTAGGGGTGTTTTAGTAATTCCCCATTCCGTATTGTTTTGTAATATTGTATAGACTGTATGTTTGCACCGTACTGTACCGTAATAGGGATCAGGTCCCTGTTTCACTGAATGATATGTATGTATAAGTACTGTTCTGTAAATATGTATGAAAAATCTTTTTGGCATACAGACTGTCACAGCTCATTGGACATCGTTTATTTACTGTATTGGCTTCCGCCAAGCCCCTGTACTCTGTATTATTGTATTACTGTCAAGCAGGCCTTCGGTAACCTAGGGTTACTGGCCGGTTACGGTACTAAACCCATAGGGGCGGGTTTGGGTCGTGACAATCATGCATGTTATTTGCATCTTGCACTGGCAGCCTGCGAGCGCAACCTTTTATTGCTATCTTGATTGTCTGTCCAAGTCTTATGACCTTGTCAAAATGGGTCGTCTCTAGGCTTTGACATTCACTTATATCATTTCATGTCTTCAAGTTTTGTCAAAGAGGAGCAACTGTAGACACCCCATTTTTTATGGCCTTTTAAGACTTGGATGATCTTGCAGGTACAACCGGTGGCAAGTCTGATTGCTCACTGAGTGCTTGAAGTCCGCGGTGGAACGCCATAGGTTTGAGTTTTCCAAACCCTGTATCCTTTTTGCCGTATTTTTGGACTATGCTTAGGTCTTTTCAAATTGAGGTTGGTAATGGCTTGCTGGCCATTTTTGAGGACTGCCAGCCATGGCTTTTGGCCTGACGGCCATTGATGTGCTTGGCTGGCCACCAATGAACCCTTAGGCTATTATCGGTGATGGCCCGACTCTGATGTTTTAGCAGATATTTTTTGATATTTTGTGCCAACTATTTGCACAGATTAATGCATCTTCCAACACGTATGTGGCTGGATGTTGGCGAAGGGAATTTGTATTTTCTATATATATGACCTCTCTCTTACATGTGGAGGGGTTAGAAAATTTTCAAGACAAAAAATTTCTCTCTCTTTCTGGAATTCCTCTCTCTCTCTCTCTCTCTCTCTCTCTCTCTCTCTCTTGTTATTTTGTGTTGTAAGTCTAGTTTCTCTACACTTTTGCACATCAACCCTAAACCAAACTCTCTCACCTTGGAGCTGAGGTCTCTTGAGGTCCTTCTTGAGCTCTAGAAGTGGATTTTGGCTTGATTTGGCTTGACTTTGGTGCCTAAATTGCATCTTGTCTTCAAGAGGAAGAATACTTGTATTTTGAGCTTTATTTAAATACTTGTTTTGCCATCTTTACATGCTATTTTTGAGCTGATTTTGACCTCCAAAAATCTCTATTTTTATGGTTTAAAAATGGTGATTTAAGGCCGTTTATGAGTTAAAGGTGGTTCATCCTTTTCGCTACTTAGTTTGTTAAGCTTTTGTACCTCTTTTCAAAGCTTTTAAATCAAATTTTTTTGGTCTTTTAACCATTGAATTTTAGAGGATTTTCAATGGTAAAAACTTTGTTTTGAAGCCCAAAATTGGAGGGGGTGGTCTCCCGTCCTTGTTGTCTTGCTTGTATGCCTAGTTGCCTATCATGTTAGTATGTTTTTCTAGCATTTTGTAGCTTAATCTTAGCATGTTTTTGTCACTGTTTTGACATGTTTAGGCTTTATTTTGGGCTGGTTAATTCATTTGAGGCTTGTTTTGCATAGTATAGGGTTATTTCCTTCACTAGCTTAGTGTTTTTGGGCCATGAGGCTATGTGCTTATTTGCTAAACCGCATGAATGCTTGTGGATGAATGCTTTGTTGTTTGAATTGAATGATCCAACGAATGTGAGTTTTAAGCCCATTTTGTTAAGTGGTAAATCATGTTTTAAGCCTACTATGTTTTGTGGCAATCCGCATCTTTTAAGCCCACTTGAGGGTGGCAAATTCAAACCATTTTCGCAAACAAACATGAGTTGAATTGTTTCAAGTTTTGCAACTAGTCTATACTTGCTTGTATACGTCACATAGTAAGGTTAGATTAATAACCAACAAGAACACATAAGGTTTATAAAAGAACATATCATGATTAATAGAGTGCGATCTTTGATCGGGCGAGCGGGGGTATTTATTTCAAGACCTTAGAGTACCTAAGTTCCTGAACCGAGATAACTTTGGTAATGATGGACACGTGACCTTTGGCACGAGTCAGGATTTCCTAAATTTTCCTAAAAATAAAATATTTAAGTGGTGACTCTGTATCTGGCAAAGCAGTCCAATTTTGGCATTTTTTGATTCAAAATCAATTTTCCAAAACGATTTACCGGATTTGGACTCTTTGATGTTTATCAATTTCACATTGCACTTGTGAGACTAGATTCAGAACTGCGGTAGTCCGAACTGTGAGGCCTTCTTTTCAAACCCTTTCTGAAAGGCGGGGGCACAGAAAAAGGTGAGCCCATAGCTATACAACACCCTTAACAACTAGATACAAAAGTAGTCAAAATTCCATGAGCAACAAAAGACCTACAAATTCAATACTTAATTTGTACCATGTTATAGTTTAGACTTTAAAAAAATATATGTAAGAATTTGTTTTTATTTTTCGATAATGTCTTGGCATTTTTGTAATTTTCAAGAAGCCTAATGATGTTTTTGTCTTTCAAAAGAGATTTGTTATGTGTTGGAAGTTGTATTTAAATGTTGGAAGTCATCTGTATGAGTCGTAAAGTGAATTGACTGGTTTTTATGGAGCAACTATCAAGTTTTTTGCTAAATCACTTGTATCCAACCTTACATGGGCACTAGGTCTCCACAAGTCCCACCAATTCTCCCTCTCAACACACATAAAAGCATATCCACTTTCACTTTAGACAACCACTAAATCAAGGTTATTAATAAATCTCTCCTAGTTTTTAATACGAGTAAATCTTAAATGTCATAAGATTTTTACATGGAATACACGGCTGAAATATAAAGTGAGTTTTATCATATTGTGGTTTTTATTTGAGAATTAACTTTTTAATTAAATAAAGGATTAAAAAAATTTAAAAAGTCGTTAAAAAAGTGAAGGAAAAAAAAAAGTGTTTGACATTCACGTAAATATGCTATATTTATTTTATTTATTTTATTTTTATAATCTTTTTTAAAAATTATGTAAATAAATTTTACTTTTCAAGTTCGTCTCATGTAGACAAATTTAAAAAATAAAAAATAAAAAAAATAAGACCAAGAAGCTACCTATTTCTCTCTCTCTCTCTCTCTCTCTCTCTCTCTCTCTCTCTCTCTCTCTCTCTCTTCTTGTTTCTTTTTTTTGTCTTTTTTGGAATTTTTTTTCAAATTGTTAATTTTTTTTTCTCCAATCTTTCTAATTAAATAGAAAGGAGATTTATTAGAAAATTTCTTTTCCAGTGTTTGTATCTCAACTAGTCCATAAGATATTTTTATATTCCAATAAGTCCTATTATTTGAACATTTGGTCTACTAAATCTTAATTCTCATATTTAAAGTATTTTATGAGCATTTGTATCCTTACAAATTTTTTTTGAATGGTTAGCAATTTGATGATCTGAACATTCATATTTTACAATATGAATGTTCACATTGACATGTGAACATTCATATTGACATGTTACCATTCACATTGATAGTATAAATATTCACATTGACGATATGAACATTTATATTGACGGTGTAAACATTCACATCACGAAACATTCACACTGCAATTGTGAATATTATTAGGGATGTTTGGTAATTGTGTCACTCATATAATTTATTGGAATATAAGAAAATAATGTGAACTAAATGAAATATAAGTAAGTAAAAAAGAATTTATGAAAAAGTACTCCTAAATAAAACCCAAAATTATAAAGCTTATATGAATTTTTTTTTTTATAAAAAAAATTCACTAAAAATGAAAAATAGTCAACAAAAAATCACTAAAAAACCCAACCTCAAACACTGACAAAGACATTGAAAAAGCAAATCAAACATACCAATTATTCACTTTGAATTATGTTAGGGATCCTAAATGAATTATCAAATATTCTATCAAACTTTTTATATGAGTGTGAGACCCATACAAATCACATATATATAGGTCTCACACCTATGTAAAAAATTTGATAGAATATTTAATAATTCGTTTAGGATCTATAGCATTTCCCATTCACTTTTTTAATACAAATTTTATAACAAAATTATTCTCTCTCTCTCTTACACACACACCATAAAAGGGCAAAACTCCAAATGAGACGCGCACACACACACACCATAACAGGGCAAAACTCCAAATGAGACGCGCACACACACATCATAAAAGGGCAAAACTCCAAGTGAGGCATGTGACACACACACATATCATAAAAGCGCAAAACTCCAAATGAGGCGCGCGCGCACACACATATCATAAAGGGCAAAACTCCAAATGAGGCATGTGTGTCCTATATACGGAAATATATATATATATATATATATTTTCACATTTGTGTTATACTTTGTTTAAAAATAATTAAAAAAAGACTATTATTGAAAAATTCAAATTAAGGACGGTATAAGGTATTAGATTTAATGTATATTTTTTTATTGGTAAGAGATTCACCATTTGTGAAATAATTTAATAAGAAGTCTTTTTGTTTATTTTAAAGGATATTTTGTTTTTAATTTTATTTCTTAATTTATCTATTAATTTTTTTTTATTTGTTAACTTTTGGATAAAAACAGACATTTTTACCCTATTTGTTTAATAGGATTTACCCTATTTAGCAAATAGGATTTATCCATTTAGGATAAAAACAAATAGGATTTTTCTGTTCAAAAAATTTCCCTATATATTCAATTTTTTTTATCCTATTTGTTTAATTCTTTTATGATGACCTATACACTAAACTAGAGAGTAAGGAAGGAAAGAAGAGAATATTCAAACTTGCTAAGATAAGAGAGAGGAAAACAAGATATTTTAATCAGATTAAGTGCATCAAGAATGAAGACTCAAAGGTGTTGGTGTAGGATAAAGAGATTAAGGAAATGTGGAAAAACTATTTTGAGAAGTTAAATAAAGAATATGAATGAAGGTCAAAAAGGGAGGAAATAGTCAGTAATAAGGAAAACTAAGACTGTATATCGTAGGATTATAAATTTTGAAGTGGAAATTGTACTTAAGAAGATAAAATTAAATAAGGCTTGAGGATCCGGTGATATCCCTATTGAAACTTGGAAATGTTTAGGTAAGAAAGGAGTTGCTTGGTTGATTATGTTATTTAGCAAGATTTTGTTGACTAAGAAAATATCAGAGTAGAAGAAGAGTATTTTAGTATTAATTTATAAGAATAAATGAGATGTCCAGAATTACAACAACTATAGAGGAATCAACTTGATGTGTTATATAATGAAAGTGTGGGAGAGAGTGATAGAGCGTTGATTGCGAGATATAATAGAGGTATCACAGAATCAATTTGAAATTATGTCTGGTATGTCAACAATGGAAACAATTTATCTTTTAAGGAGAGTAATAGAAAAGTATAAAGTAAATAAAAAAGACATTCATATGGTTTTTATTCATCTTGAGAAAGTATATAATAGAGTGCCTCGAGGTATAATTTGGTAGATGTTAGAGAAGAAATGGGTGACAAAATGTTATATTGATGTGATTAGGGACATGTATGAAGGTGTGGTGACCACTATTAGATCATCATTTGGAGAGACAAGTAAATTTTCAATTACTGTGGGGTTACACTAAGGATTAACCTTAAGTCCTTATATTTTTGCTTTAGTTATGGATGAATTAACGAGAAATATTCAGAATGATGTGTCATGGTGTATACTTTTTGCTAATGATATTGTGTTAATGGAGAAAACTAGATAAGAAGTTAAAAGCAAGTTGATGGAGAGGAGAGAAGCACTTGAATCTAAAAGATTTATGATAAGCAAAACTAAGACAAAGTACATGGAGTGTAATTTTAGTGATAACAATATAAGCGAGATGAAGTGAAGATTGGTAACTAAAAATTACCTAAGAGTGAACATTTTTGTTATTTAGGATCGGTTATTGCAACGGCTAGAGAGATTGAAGCGAATGTGGTCCGTAGAATTAAAATGGGATGGCTGAAGTGGAGGAATGCGTTTGGGATACTGTGTGATAAATGAGTACCCACTAGACTAAAGGAAAATTCTATAGAATGACTATTAGACTAACGATGTTGTATAAGACGAAATATTGGATAACTAAGAAACAACATGTACATAAGATGAGTATTGTTGAGATGAGAATGCTAAAGTGGATGTATGGCAAGATTAGATAAGACAGAGTTAGGAATGAGTATATTCGTGAATGTGTAGAATAAGTACTGATAGAAGATAAGTTAAGAGATAATAGATTGAGATGGTTTGGTCATGTATAACGGAGAACTACAAGCAGTGGTGAAAAGATGCGATATAATGACGATAGATGGAAGTGTTAGAGAAAGGGGAAGACTTAGATTGATTTGAACAATGTATTAAATAGAAATATGAATCTCCTTAATTTAACTAACAGTAGATGGAAGTGTCAGGGAAAGGGGAAGACCTAGATTGACGTGGGCAGTGCAATAAAAATAGAGATATAAATCTCCTTAATTTAACTAACCAAATGGTCGTTGATAGATTTGAGTGGAAAAGAAGAATTCATGTAGCCGACTCAATTTGATAGGACTTAAGGCTTGGTTTTGGTTTGGTTTGGTTTAGTTTGATTTATTTGTTTAATTTTTTAATCTTTTCAATTCAAATTTCCCTTATCTATTTAAATATTTGTCCAAATAAAATTCTATCTATCCTAATTTATTATTTGTTCAAATTTTTTTACCATCTTTTTAGTTTTTTCCCTTATCTATTCAAATATCTGACCAAATTTGAACATCTATTCAATTTTTCTTTCTATTTGTTCAAATCTTTCTTCTCTCTCCCTATTTGTTGCAATTTCTTGCATCATTATCAACAAACAATAACAATTATTCACCAAAAAAAAACAAAAAACAAAAAGTAAGCAACAACTACCGCAACAAAAAAAATCAACAACACCTATCTATTTCAATCTCTTTCACCATAAAATAAATAAATTAATTAATTAATTAACAACACATTAGCTCACAAAACCATGTCTATAAACCCAAGAAATTTATGTAAAAATACAGTTTATTGTGCCAAAATATTAGCAAACCTTATGTACTTTGTATATAAATTACCAACTACACGAGAACAACAATTGAAAATTTTCAATACAAATCATTTGAGCTCTCAGCTACAACTAAAACCACAACAATCAATCATCTATTAACTTGTGACCAAAGCATTGAGAATTAAAAAAAAAAAAAAAAAAAATTAATCCAAGACTGTGAATTAGAACTATTCAGATTAAAAATCAATTAATAGAACTTGCCCATAGTTAAGCTAAAGCATTCAATCCAAAAAAACACATGCATATAGAAGTAATTCAAAATGTATTAAAACAGAAACCCTAACCAAAAACTCAAGCACAATTCAGAAAATGTAGTGTATAATTAGCTTAAATTGTACCAAAAAATAGCATTGACCAACACACATAGCAACCAAATCAAGGATAAAGAGAGATGTAAATTGAGGATTAAGAGAGAGAGAGAGAGAGAACTGAGATCTGTATATATATGTGTGTGTGTGTGTATGTGAGTGTCAATGTGTGTGTGTGTATGTTTGTTGGTGAGTTCTGTATCTTAGATATTAGATTTTTGCACTAGAAAAACCACATTTCGTGCTCAGATCTAAGATTTGTGTAGTTGACGATCTCAGATCTGCTTCAACGATTGCAGTGGTAGTGGTGTTGTCGAAGAAAATGCTCCCTATCGGAGCAACAACGGTTGGATCGGCGGAGGAAGGCGTCCATTCTTTGGTGAAGTTCGAAAAACTCTAGGGTTTTGGATCATGTCTACGTGAGAGGTACCGATTGAACGTTAAAGACTCATAAACTCTAAGAGAGGACATAGTTTCATATTAGATTTAGCTGACGAGGACGGGGACGAGAACGAAGATATTGTAGTCGTTAATCAGAAGAATTTAGGCGATCAGGCCACAAATCCATAGTGACAGATCGGATGAAGTGATGTGAACTCCAAGACCAATGACACCGATATGGATGGCGACAGAAGTTGTGGTCCATTAGTGGTGGTCACACGGCAGTGGAAAATCAAGGAGCGGCGGCTATGTTTGTTTGGGTGGACATGAGCTTGGGATTGGACTAATAGTCCAATAAAATTATTAATCCGATATTTGGTTAAACAATTGAAGTACGGACTAATTATTTTAAACTTGACTATTAGTTAAGATAGGATATATAATCCAACGGATTCGTAGTCCTAAGACTATTAGTCATGGGAATGCTAATCCAGTCCGCCCAAACAAATATGGCCAGAGAGTGTGTTTGATTGGACGGACTGGATAAGGAGGGATTAGAATCCATCGTACTTGAGTCCTAGGACTGTGAATCCCCCGAACTATTTGGTTGGATTGGATATGTATCCTGTGTTTGTTTTTTCATGAAATTAGATGTCTGAAAAGGACTATTTTTAGTGAATCCAACGTTTGGTTGGACGGACTGGATAGGATAAACGAACAAAAGACTATTTTACCCTTTTTCAATTGTTTTCTAAGTAAGAGCAATATTAAACATATCTTTAATATTTTAATTATTTTTAGTTAGATTAAATAAAATTTTATTTTATTTTATTTTATTTTTTACACAATTAAATAAATTTATTTTTTAAAAATAAATAAATAAAATATCAATAAAAATATATATTATTTTTTAATTAAAATTTTAAATAAATTTGTTTTTAAAAATAATAATAATCAAACAATGAAATTAAATAAAACATCTATTAAATTTAAATAATGAAATTAAATAAAATATAAACAAAATTTTAAAATAAAACATCAATAAAATATCTATAAAAAATTATTTTAAAAAATTAAATAAATAAAACATCAATAAAAAGTTAGATAAAATTATTTTATTTTGAAATTGAGACATTTAAATTTTATTGAATTTTATTAAATATAATACATAATTAAATAGTAGAGGGTCAAAATGGTCATTTTGACCACCTAATCCCAACAGTGGATAGTCCCCTAAAAACTATCCCATACCCCCCCTAGGACACAATAGTCCCCCATATAGGGGATAAGGAGTCTGGCTGGACATGGAGTCCGGCGGACTAAAAAAAAATCAAACGGCGGATAAGGAGCACTATTTGGATTACAATCCAAATAGTGGATAGTCCCCCCCTAATCCGACGAATCAAACACGCCTAGACAGGTTAGTCAACGGAAAAGAGAGAGAGAGAGAGAGAGAGAGAGAGAGAGAGAGAGAGTAAGATGGTGTTTGTTTTGAGGGATTGAGGGGTGGGATTGGATTATTAATCCATCCGGACTAATAGTCTATTGTTTGATTCAAAATTTTGGCACCAGACTATTAGTCTTAAATCCATTGGACTATTGTGTCCCATGGGGGGTTGGGACACAAATGGAGGGATAAGAGGGATATGGAATTAGGTAGTGAAATGATTATTTTGACCTTCTATTATTTAATTATGTATTATACTAAGTAAAATTGAATAAAATTTAAATGTCTCAATATAAAAATAAAATAATTTTATTTAATTTTTATTGATGTTTTATTTATTTAATTTTTTAAAATAATTTTTTATAGATATTTTATTGATGTTTTATTTTAAAATTTTAATAAATGTTTTATTTAATTTCATTATTTAAAATTTTAATAGATGTTTTATTTAATTTCATTATTTAATTATTATTATTTTTTAAAATAAATTTATTTAAAATTTTAATTAAAAAAATAACTCATATTTTTATTGATATTTAATTAATTTATTTATTAAGAAATAAATTTATTTAATTGTGCAAAAAATAAAATAAAATAAATTTTTATTTAATCTAGTGAAAAATAATTAAAATATTAAAGATACGTTTAATATTGCTATTACTTAGTAAATAATTGAAAACGGTAAAATAGTAATTTGAACATTTATCCTTCTCTATAATATCCCAAACAAACATAGGATTCATATCCTATCCAACCAAATAATCTTTTCCTGACATCTAATTACATGACTAAACAAATATGGGATACAAATCCAGTTCAACCAAATAATCCGGGGACAATGTATCTCGTAACTAATAAATAAGAATTCAAATCCCTCTTTATCCAAATTTCATCTAAATAACCTCACCATAAATGGATTAGTTTGCTCTAACCATGTATACCAAATACATGGTAACTTGGTCATTTTGCAAGAGTTTGTTCGTATGGACAAAATATTTTAACGTTTAGACTTTTGGTCAAACAAAATTCAAATTTGAATTTATGAACTGAGTGCCCTATTTATTGTTATAACATAGTTATCTTAACCATTTTTACACAATTGTGAGATAAAAACTAAATCCCATAAATTGTTAATTTGTTATATGGTAGACATTATTTGTTTGATAAGAATTGTTTAGTTTAATTTATATGAGTCGTTTATTAAAAAAATTATAAAATATGTTTCAAACTGTTTAGCGTTAAGGGCGTAAATTTGGCCTGGTCCTTATTGGGCTGTGAGGGCTTCTATCAAAATTTGAGTTAGGTCGAGCCGGGTCATGGGTCAGAAAACCAAGCCAGGCTTAGGGGGTATTTGGACCTTCGGCGGGCCAGGTCAATGGGCCCGGGCTTAGTTTTGGTGTGGGCCTAAACATTTTTTTAAATTTTTTTCAACAAAATTTTATTTTTTCACTAAAAATGACATCGAGCCTCAAGCAAGTCGAGCCTTGAGTGGGCCACGCAGATTGAGCTCCAAAACAAGCAGCCAAGGCCCAGGCTTAGAGTCTCAAGTTGGGCTTGGGCTTGACCGGGCCTAATTGGGCCGGGCCTATCGGGGCCACATCTTTGAGCGACCCATGATTTTACAGCCCTCTTTAGTGTGCATTTTCTACTTATAATTTATTAAAGAAAAATAATTTAGATAAATTAAAAAAGCAGCTCCGGTTGGGAGCTCGAATTCGGGGGCACCGAATCCCCCGAATTCCCATTTCAGGTATAAAAAAAAAAAAAAAAAAAAAAAACAGAAAAACAGAAAAAAAAAAAAGTTACTAAAAAAGGAAATTAGGGGTATTAGGGGTACTTTTTTTAGGGACACAAAACATTATTCTTAAAAAAGTTTAATTATCTAAAAATTGAGAGAATGATATTTGTGACTTGGGACGTAAGAATATACTCCCTTCAAGTCATTTGTGGGCAATTGGTCTCGAGATTAGTCGATATACACATAATTGATCCATCTGATTATCAGGAATATATATGTATAATTGTGACTTCTAATTTTTAGAGGTATTTACATACAAGTCTTAATTTATAAACTTATAGTTTATTAAGTCCTAATTAAGATTTTTTGAATTTTTAAATTCCATTAAATTTTTAAGAGTTGAAATTCTTTCAAACAATGATTATTTATCATTTATGATTATCTATAAAGGAACATGATTATTTGACATTTATTTTACTTTTTAAAACTTTAAAATGTCAACTTTCAAATTGAAAAAACTAAAAAATAAGAAATAAAAAAATTAATTTATGTGCAAAAAAATTTTTTTTTGAAAAAATTAAATTATTTTTTTGTGCAAAACTAAAAATTTTGTGTCTATAAAAGAGTATGATGATGAAACATTGATGTGTAAAATTGGAAAAAAAAATTTAAAAATTTAAAAATGAAAAAATGATAATGTTCTTAGTTTTAAAATTGGAGAAACTGATAATATTCTTAATTTTATTAGATAGTTAAATCAAATTAATAAGTAGAAGGACAAAAGCGTTTAATCTCATATTTTGTTTTTTTTTCATCAGTTAGTGAAATAATTATCTAAAACATTACCATTTAAAATTGATAATATTCTTAGTTTTAAAAATAAAAAAAAGTTGATAATATTATCAATTTTATTAAATAGTATTTATTGATTCAAAAAATCTTAAATAGCTATCATAATATTTGTAAATAAGATTTTTAAAGGTATCATGAAAAACCTTTCATAAAAATAATCATGAAAGTTTTGTGACTCTTGAATTATACTTAGAATAAAACACCACACACTAATCAAGATAATCTAAAGATCATAAATTTTTCATAATAATTTTCATGATCCCTAACTTTTCCCATTTAAATAATTAATTTTAAAGAGGTAAGGAATTGATTGCGTCCGTCCACAGCACAGTTTGTCTTCAACAGTGGTGCGTGAGTTGGTGAACATTTGTTTCCCTATAAATACAAGGGGTACGAGTTCATTTTTTTTCCAAGCCTTCTATACGTGTTTCTTTCGTTCCAAACAACCCCTTATTCCCAAACCTTTTCAATAGTCACCAAAATACCAACCCCTAACTCTCGCCGGAAAAGTCACTATGCCGTCAGTTTCGGACCAAACAGTCTGCGTCACCGGTGCCGGAGGCTTCATAGCTTCATGGATTGTCAAACTTCTTCTGGAAAAAGGCTATTCTGTCAGAGGAACTGTCAGAAATCCAGGCAAAGAGCTTTAATTTTTCAAGTTTATATTCAGATAGAGAGTTACTATGTATGTGTGTGTGTGTGTGTTGTTAATTGGGTGTATTTATGGTTGTAGATGATCCAAAGAACTCTCATTTGAGAGAGCTTGAAGGAGCAAAGGAGAGATTAACTCTATGCAGAGCTGATCTTCTTGATTTCGAGAGTTTACGCGAAGCAATTAATGGGTGTGATGGTGTTTTCCACACTGCTTGCCCTGTTACTGATAACCCAGTAAGTTTTTTTGTTTAATTTTTCGCCAACCCTCTGTTTGGTTGGAGAGAAAAAGGAGGGAAAAAAGTGCCAATTAGAATTCAAAATATTGATTTCTATCTGGGTTTTACTTTTTTGGAAAAAGATATGCATCTAACAGTGAAAGATCATCACAACTAAACCCAAATCCCTTTGCCATCCCAAAACAATAATTGATACAATGAGGTGGCGCTCGTTGAATTCCAAATACTGGGAAATTTTTCTAAAGACAGAAAATTATGGTTACTTGATTTTTCCTTTATTTTCTCAGCAACCAAACATTTTTTGTTATTGTTTTTTGTGACATGGGATTGATGGAAATGGTGTTAAAAAATTTGAAGGAAGAAATGGTGGAGCCGGCAGTGAATGGAACAAAGAATGTGATAATTGCAGCAGCCGAAGCCAAGGTTCGGCGCGTGGTGTTCACTTCATCAATTGGTGCAGTGACCATGGATCCTAAACGGGGACCTGACACCATTGTCGATGAGAGCTGCTGGAGTGATCTTGATTTCTGCAAGAACACTAAGGTTTATAATTATTCTACATTGATTTCTATCTGTGCAATTTGGCTTGTAAAAATAATATCTGCATATGGAAATTTGCTAGAAAAAGAACTAGTTTGGTAATACAATGCCCAATCAATTGAGAAATCTTTTTATATACATTTGTGAGTGGTGAAAGGTACCACATGACAGTGTCACGTGGCATCCTCCTAGTATGCAATAATTTTCCGAATTTGGGAGCATTGTCACACTTGTTTATTTTAATCGTAGCCTTCTTGAGTTATCTTGTACAAATATTGAAAACTAATATGTCACAATGGCACTAAAAATGATGAGCTTTATGTTGATGCATGACATGGAAATGTAGAATTGGTATTGCTATGGGAAGGCGTGGCGGAGCGGCGTGACGGATGTTGCGAAGGAAAGGGTGGACCTAGTGGTGGTAAATCCGGTATTGGTGCTTGGACCGTTGTTGCAATCCACCGTCAATGCTAGCATTATTCATATTCTCAAGTACCGAATGGCTCGACAAAGACTTACGCCAACTTGGTCCAAGCCTACGTGCATGTCGGGGATGTGGCAGCACACATACTAGTCTCTGAGACTCCTTCCGCCTTTGGCGGTACCTTTGTGCCGAGAGTGTGCTTCACCGAGGTGATGTGGTTGAAATTCTAGCTAAGTTCTTTCCAGAGTATCCCATTCCTCTAAAGTAAGTTCAGTGAACCATTATTTGCCCTTAAATTTTACTTCTCAAGTGCTAAACAAAAGATTTTCCTTGCATTTTGATGGGTCTCACATAGGGGATTCGTACATAGCAATTAACAAATAACTTGTAGTTTTAACCTATGTAGCTAGTGTTGGACACTCATCATCCCATGTGAGGAATGTGAGTGCATGTTACTGCCAATACACAAGGGTTGGCAAAGGGGCTTCATCATGTGCAAGAGTTAGCTGCCAACATGTTGCAAAGGTGCTTTCCATGTGATGTAACGCCCCCAAAATAATAACAGAAAACCCATCCATTCATACATACATTGCTACAAGGGATAAACATCTTTACATGTTAATCAACAGAATTAAACGCCCCATGGGCTTACATCTTTCCAAGCTAACACTTGGTTACAAAGCAGTACTAACTCAAATACATGAAAAGCCCTTGGCTTGAAATTACATGTAATTAAAACAAAATACAGTCAAAACCACAATCATCTTTGCCTCTAGCCTCTCAAGCGATATCCTTGGAGGTGGCATGCTCCTCAGACCAAAATAGTGTCCCATATAGGGTGAGCCACGGCCAGAGAAATACACTAAACCAACTATGAACAATGCCTAAAACATTAGCAATCAACAGATGGCCTACACTTATACATTCTGAGACAACACTTACATTCTTTTACCATTTCAAGACAACCCAGCTTAAGTACCAATTCACTTTCCATTTCTTCTTCAACAAGAGTTTGAAAACACAGCTCGATATCTGGCCAAAACCTTTTCGCGTTATATCACTAACACATAAACCACTTTCATTCTTTACTTATGACACACATGTTGGTGTTGTATCAACTTAACATAGAAACATTTTCTATACTTCACAATTGATAACGATATACATTTTAGTGCTATATCAAATCAATCCATACACTTCCGTACTTCCCAAAACAATAATGATATACATTTTAGTGCTATATCATATCAACAAACAACACTTCAACACATCTCCATGGAAAAGCATATGAGCTATTTCCAATATTTCTCCATGGACAAGCATATAAGCTACATCCAATATTTTCCATGGACAAGCATATGAGCTACATCCAATATTTTCCATGGACAAGCATATGAGCTATATCCAATATTTTTCAATGGCCTAGAGGTACATCCCCATCTTCCCTAGCCATCGATTAACGGTTTAGAGGTACATCCCCATCTTCCCTAAACCGTGGAGTACATCCCTATCTCCTCCCATACACAAACACAAACAATGCATATAAACACATAACCACATACGCATTCAATCAATACATAAAGTTAATGTATTCGATCACTCGTCATACTCTATGACATTTCCACTCGATTAGGTTTAGTTTGCCTAATCAGCATGCATTGTCTACAACAATCAACACTACCCTCCACCGTAGCCAAAGCGATTATTTCTAAGCGAAATAAATGCACAAATGGATAATATCACCATATTTCAATCGGTGAGTAATACGATTCAACTACACCCTTTAACCCCGTACATTCTCAATTTCCACATATTCAATCCAATTCCTCATTCTCTTTAATTAATTATATACATTAATTAATTAAACCAATTAGGGCAAATTACCATAATTCACAAAACAACCCTAAGGCTCCATTTTCATTTACAATCCGTCATTTACTCCCTTTCCTATGCCAAACATGCATACAGGCTCATTTCTAAACAAAACCCCAACTTTTGTAAAATTGCACAAAAGGCCCCAAAGTTTCTCAAAAATTACGCAACAACCCCCAACATATCCAAGTGCTAAAATTTAAAGACAAAGACCATAAGGAGGAGTAGGATATCCCTACCTCGAAATTCGAGCCCAAACGGAGATGAAGACCAAAACCCAAAGTGCTCCAAGTCCCAACTTTTTCAGATTAAAACGAAGATCTCACCACCCTCTATCTTATTAACAAAGGACTTAGGTTAGATCCACACTAAAGAGAGATGAAATCCTAGAGAGAATATATGTTTAGAGAGAGAGGGAGTCGGCTGCTAAGGTTCCAAAATGAAAGAAGAAGAAAAAGTGAAGTTCTCCTCGCTGCTGCCTACTGATATGCACCAGGCTCGCTCGAGCGAAGACCCGCTCGCCGAGCGACATGTAAAAACCAACACCTCAAAAGCTCCCTCGCTCGAGCAAGAAATCCTCGCCGAGCCAACCATCGACCAGGCTCGCTCGAGCGAAGAAAAGCTCGCCGAGCCAAGAATGCAAGCCTTCAGTTGCAAGCGCAACTAGACGCACGCCGAAGCGACGGACATTCGCTTCGGCGAAGAAACAAAGCTCTCGTGTTCGACTTAGACGCGATCGCCGCTCGGCGACGCCACCTCGCTCGACCCACGGACACAGAAACCACTCTCGCTCGGCGACCAACTCCTCGCTCGGCGAAGGAGCAAAATTTCAGGCACCAACACTTAGCTCCAAACACAACCAAGCCAAAACGAACCCCCCCAACACGTCCTATAACCCAAATACAAAGTCTAAAAAGGCGCAACCAAGGTTCAAACAACCTCTAACCCCCACCGACCTAAGTCCCAATCACTGTACACCAAGGGGAAAACCGGATCGCTATAACCTCCCCTTAAAGAATTTCGTCCCCAAATTAAGGTCACGCCAACACGAAGGCCAACTACCAACCCCTCAATACAAAGAAATCAATCCCTCAACTGAAGTTCTATTCGTCCCTCACACTAGGAAAGGACTAAACGAGGACACATGCCCCAACAGAAGACAACACCCCGGCATACGAAACTTCAACAAAACCCAATCTCTTCCGAGATAAACCACCAAAACAACCGACTAGCTCTCGAAGCTAAGTCACTACTCAACAACTCAACAACCACAATACTGAATGGAACAATTAACATATCGGTTTGTCTGAGCACATAAAATTTCTCACGGTTCAAAAAGCATTTTGGAAAAATAACCAAACTTTGAAATTTATATAAAAAATTTTGAAATCTAGTTTTTGCACTTCCCATGCAATTTCGAGTTTTGTAGACATTTTTCAAAAACATGATCTTGCTCTCACAACCCAATCATTCTCATCGATTTAGCCCATCGTGCCCACTCATTGGTTACCCCGTCCCTATTCAAGAGACAAATCACATATATATATATATGCCACCACACGCATCTATAACATGCATTTCTAGCACACATTTAACATATACGATGCTAAATACAACTACATTCTCATGGTATAACCCACAGTATGACCATAAACCACAATACCTATAATATGCACACCACATTAAAGATATAATATATACATAAATGCCCATAATGGCTCCAGAGATTCCTCTCCCACCCGGTGGCTTCGCTACCTTGTGTTTCACAACACCTCAACAAATGGAAAGGTCTAATCACATAGACCCAAGATCAACAACAATAGTAATGCACATACTATCACTACAAATGCTCAAACGTCCTCTACACCACATCGCTAACCATATGCTAACCTGTCCAACACTTGACACTCCAAGCAAGTCATAATAAGGCCAATTCACGGAATGACGCGATATTCCCAACAACACATTCACAGAGAGACTCCCTAACACCGAAGTCCCAACCACGTAATATCCCAACGGATAATAGCACACACCCTCGTGCCTCGCCACGCACAAGTAGAAACCAAACAAACCGAACTGATTCTGACTGAGTGTCTCAATCACTCTTCACAACCTTACCACCTCACTTGTGTTACCACTATCTGACCTGGACGACGGGCACCTATGTCCAACTCCTTTCTAGATTTATCCACCCAACCACAACATATCGACCACTCATCATCATGCATCACACCGTGCAAAGCTCCCTCATTTAGAGGTCTCACCCTCCACCTCGAGAGTACAACCCTGACACCCAATCTCCGTGCCAAACCACTAGCCAATGCTATCGTCCGACAACCACCATGGACTAACCCAGCCTTAGCATGCGCCGCCAACTCGGCTTTCACTATTCACCATTCTAACCTCTCGGAGGAGTACAAGTCCTCACCCCCCCCTCGTCATTAAGACATACAGGTGCCAATCTCACACCACTGTGACTCTATCCACGGGTCACACCTCAACTACGGGTTATACACCCAATCAACCCTTCTAACAATACCTCCTGACTTGGTCAAAACTAAGGTACAAATCTATCACCCTTGATTCACATAAAGAACTTAGGAAACTCTTATTTCCCACTGCCCAACACATAGCACCAGCTACTCACCACATACCACTCCTAGCATATGACTACCATTGAATACTGGGACTAAACATCCCCTCACTCAAAACAACCATACTAGTGTACCTACAATCTCGGTAATGCTAACCGCCACGAAGGTACCGATCCAACCCTGACAAAATCATAAATGGGTTCCACACTTGGCAAGTGAAACAGCTCTCGCCCCACCAGTGCCTTGACTAACACACACACCCCTCGGTGGTTCACAACTTTTGAAAACATGGCTCCTTAGCCCCTACTTTGCCCAAATCAGGTTTCCTGCAAGGAAATGTATTAACTACCCACCCTTTCGGTCTCACCCCAACTCGTTACATTAATAACACTCTTGAGCTATAACACGTTCACATGCATCCAGTCCAGGGAAATCAACAAACAGAGCATACATACATATAGTTAAACAAATAGTTCAAGTGTTTCAACATTCCCAACCACTTGGGTTATACAACAAACCTCCAACACACGGGTTACACAACCAAACCCAAAGATTACAAAACGATAAACCACGGATTACAAAACGGATAGTCAAAACAGAACCAATCCTCGGTATTACCACCACTATCGTCCCATTTGGACCGACAAAATTGGTCATCTCCAAACACAAGATAACCTCTGAGTTTACGTGCCACGGACAGTACTACCAACGTGCCCCTCCGCCACACCGAGAACAACTATCAACCTCCCCAATGGAACTTGAAACTCGACTCTCCGAGGCCCTCGGAATCGCTGCTAGTCCTCAAAACGACATCGCCTGCCTAGTCGAAAAGAAAGGTCCTAAAGGTCCCTAAAGAAGCCCCTAAAGCCGAGTACAAAAGCGTCGAAGATGGCCCTACCTTACACCAACAAGTAAACGGCTCCTGCAGGCACGATTCAAGTCCGAAATCTGGTGACGAAGGCTCCAACAATTGCCTCCCATCAACTTTCAGTCGGCGTAAAACCCGGCTGATTAGACAATCCTGATGGTACAACTACTAGTTGGACTGCTAACCTTGCCCCCCTCCTCTGTGGGCAAACCGAAACCTTGTGGCCCCGCAGACCACATCTGAAACAAATAACACTCCTCTGTTCGCTTGCTCCCGAACCCAAATCCGTCACTGGAAGAGTAGTTCTAGCCCATCCTTCCTGCTGCAGGTCTAAACCCCTCTGCCTCTTCAAAGGCCTACCAACACCCCGAGTCACCGGAGTCGCCGAAATGGCTTCCTCCCCACTCTGCCCCATTGCTAACACCGCAACCTCTACATGGGCAGCCGCCCCAACAAGCACACTATAACTCCTATGCCAGGATCCCGCAATCCTCACCCGGATATCATCACACAACTTACTCTCAAACTCCGCACAACGCAACTCTTCCGTCTCAACCAACTCTGGAGCAAACCTCGACAGGTTAGCAAACCATCTCTCAAACTGCGCCAAAGGTGTAGTACCTTGGTAACGCCATACAAATTGTTTCATGACTCTTCCGGCGGAAGGAGGAAATCACTGCCTCGCCTAGGCATCCTAGTAAAAGATAACAAAGGTATTAGCACATTCATAAATGCGCCGAAACTAAACATTCGCGTCCTAATGCATGGACGAATGTAATTCACTCCACGTAAGCACATAAACATATAAGCACTTACGAATTTAATTTCCGGATAATGATAGTCCCAAGGCGTTACTAGAGTTCCAATTAGAAACGGCATTGATCAGGTGCCTTTCCAACAGGACTCCCAGAAACCCAAGGATCCAATCAATATCCTAGACACCAAATCCCATACCCAAATAGCCACATAAACATGTTATCAGACAGGCACATAACATTACATCTAAGTCTCTAACAAGCGAGACAAACCCATTGTGATCCTAATCACTTCCCACGTACCCAAAGTATTCAAACCCGGTACGCTCTGATACCAAGTTGTAACGCCCCAAAATAATAACAGAAAACCCATCCATTCATACATACATTGCTACAAGGGATAAACATCTTTACATGTTAATCATGAGAATTAAACGCCCATGGGCTTACATCTTTCAAGCTAACACTTGGTTACAAGTAAGAGTACTAACTCAAATACATGAAAAGCCCTTGGCTTGAAATTACATGTAATTAAAACAAAATACTCAAAACCACAATCATCTGCCTCTAGCCTCTCAAGCGATATCCTTGGAGGTGGCATGCTCCTGTACTGAAAATGGTGTCCCATATAGGGTGAGCCACACCAAGAGAAATACACTAAACCAACTATGAACAATGCCTAAAACATTAGCAATCAACAGATGGCCTACACTTATACATTACGAGACAACACTTACATTCTTTTACCATTTCAAGACAACCCGGCTTAAGTACCAATTCACTTTCCATTTCTTCTTCAACAAGAGTTTGAAAACTGCTCGATATCTGGCCAAAACCTTTTCGCGTTATATCACTAACACATAAACCACTTTCATTCTTTACTTATGACACACATGTTGGTGTTGTATCAACTTAACATAGAAACATTTTCTATACTTCACAATTGATAACGATATACATTTTAGTGCTATATCAAATCAATCCATACACTTCCGTACTTCCCAAAACAATAATGATATACATTTTAGTGCTATATCATATCAACAAACAACACTTCAACACATCTCCATGGAAAAGCATATGAGCTATTTCCAATATTTCTCCATGGACAAGCATATAAGCTACATCCAATATTTTCCATGGACAAGCATATGAGCTACATCCAATATTTTCCATGGACAAGCATATGAGCTATATCCAATATTTTTCAATGGCCTAGAGGTACATCCCCCATCTTTCCCTAGCCATCAGATTAACGGTTTAGAGGTACATCCCCATCTTCCCTAAACCGTGGAGTACATCCCCTATCTCCTCCCATACACAAACACAAACAATGCATATAAACACATAACCACATACGCATTCAATCAATACATAAAGTTAATGTATTCGATCACTCGTCATACTCTATGACATTTCCACTCGATTAGGTTTAGTTTGCCTAATCAGCATGCATTGTCTACAACAATCAACACTACCCTCCACCGGTAGCCAAAGCAGTTATTTCTAAACAGGAAATAAATGCACAAATGGATAATATCACCATATTTCAATCAGGTGAGTAATACACGATTCAACTACACCCTTTAACCCCGTACATTCTCAATTTCCACATATTCAATCCAATTCCTCATTCTCTTTAATTAATTATATACATTAATTAATTAAACCAATTAGGACAAATTACCATAATTCACAAAACAACCCTAAGGCTCCATTTTCATTTACAATCCGTCATTTACTCCCTTTCCTATGCCAAACATGCATACAGGCTCATTTCTAAACAAAACCCCAACTTTTGTAAAATTGCACAAAAGGCCCCAAAGTTTCTCAAAAATTACGCAACAACCCCCAACATATCCAAGTGCTAAAATTTAAAGACAAAGACCATAAGGAGGAGTAGGATATCCCTACCTCGAAATTCGAGCCCAAACGGAGATGAAGACCAAAACCCAAAGTGCTCCAAGTCCCAACTTTTTCAGATTAAAACGAAGATCTCACCACCCTCTATCTTATTAACAAAGGACTTAGGTTAGATCCACACTAAAGAGAGATGAAATCCTAGAGAGAATATATGTTTAGAGAGAGAGGGAGTCGGCTGCTAAGGTTCCAAAATGAAAGAAGAAGAAAAAGTGAAGTTCTCCCCGCTGCTGCCTACTGATATACACCAGGCTCGCTCGAGCGAAGACCCGGTCGCTCGAGCGACCAGACACAGAAAACACCCAACACCGCCTCAAAAGCTCCCCTCGCTCGAGCCAAGAAATCCTCGCTCGAGCCAACCACCGACCAGGCTCGCTCGGCGAAGAAAAGCTTCGCCGAGCAAGAATGCAAGCCTTTCAGTTGCAACTAATCGCACTAGACGACGCCGAAGCGACGGATACCGCCGGCGAAGAAACAAAGCTCTCAGGTCTGACTTAGACGCAGTCGCTCGCTCGAGCGACGCCACCCTGGCTCGACCCACCAGACACAAGAAACCACTCTCGCTCGAGCGACCAACTCCTCGCTCGAGCGAAGGAGCAAAATTCTGGGCACCAACACTTAGCTCCAAACACAACCAAGCCAAAACGAACCCGCCCAACACGTCCTATAACCCAAATACAAAGTCTAAAAGGACGCAACCAAGGTTCAAACAACCTCTAACACCCACGGACATAAGTCCGAATCACTGTACACCAAGGGGTAAACCCGGGATCGCTATATGTGATGTTGCCAACCAACAAGGGCTGGCCATGTGATGGCCAGCAGCCCCTCTCTTCTACCTTCTAAGTCTATATATTGTGAGGTAGAGTGGAGAGACAAATGAGAGAGAGAGAGAAGAGAGCCAAGAGTGAGCAACTACCAAAGAGGTGTTGAGATGTGAGACGGAGAGACCCGTCTCCCTCGGTGTGAGTGAGGGAGACGGGAGAGTGGGTGAGTGAGGAGAGTGTGAGCTCTTCCTCTAATTTAATCTTTCTGTAATCTCCAAATTGGTATAGTGAAAACCGGCTACTCTCTCGTGGACGTAGGCATTGAGGCCGAACCACGTAAAATATTGTGTCTCATTGAGTGTGGGTGTGTTTTTCTTCTTGGTTTAATTTCCGCAAAGGTCTTGGGGGATCCCGGATCCCAACAGCTAGTATTTAAAATTCTTGAAAAATTCCTCTATTTGTAGGAAACAATGCCTTTAGTGGCAGTCTTTTGAATAAGTTGTGAGGCCTAATGTTTGACCTTCCCATTGGACCATATGAGTTGAAAATTAATATGACATGACTAGTTTGTCACATTTTAAATGCCAAAATTGTTGAAGAAGTCCCTTGTTATAATACCTACATCCATACATACCCATTTTTCAAAGATCTAATGGAATTTGTTTTGAAGGATTTGAAGTGTAACCCTAAATAAGCTTACCTTAACAAAAGTTGAGCCCTAAAAAACTGTGGGATAAGCATGTTGGGAACGTAAAGTTCGCATATTGTTTGTGGTGGGTTTGTGGGTGACCAACTTTGACAAACAATATATAATCATTAGCAGGCACATTTGAACCTCATTTTTTTTTTTGATCAGCAAAAGAAGGAACCTTTATAGATGGAAAATCATACAAGATATGAGAATACATCAAATAAAGGGAAGGAGTTTGGTGAGGAACCAAACCCGAAAAAAACAGAAGACAAGCAGAAAGGAAGGAAAAACTATGCATACAAGAACCATACACAGTAGCAAGCCTACACCAGATAGCAGATAGCAGATGCCTAACAAAAGATGAAACCATACCACTCAACCTGAGTTCACAGACACCAACAGGGCTGGAACACAAACAGAATATAGGGCTGGAACACTCACAGAACCTCATTGATTGACCCCACAAATATATAAACAAATTGTGTGCCTTGAGAGTTCTCACCTACGAATAAGTCATCGTCATACTAGCAGCCATATTGATGTATCTAACTACCATATGTTTCTATCATAAGGACTCGACAAATAGTTGAATGAGATACCTTTTTGGTCTTTGTCATGTTAAACAATTATATTTTCTAGAAATGACAGAAAATTATGGGGATGATGGGTCTCAGAGTGTAGCATTGAGGACAAAATGGGTCCCAATTTTGATTGGTATCAAACTGCTGCTTAGCCTACATGACTCTTGTAATTTAGCACATATCGGACGCAACAAAGAGTTGAAACTAGGACGTCATGGTTTTAAATTCATTCCAAGGAAAAAAAAAAAAAAAAATTTAACACTGGATTATCTGTGTGGGTTGGATAATGTGTTCCTACAAAAAAAAAAAAAAACTTAAAATTGGAAAATTTTAGATAGTGGGGCACCGAGGATCTTGCTGATATCGTGCCTGTTTGGCAGAAATTATTTATAGCTTATTTCAGCTTTCAGCTTAATTTAAGTTATTTTGATGTGTTTGGTTTAGCTTATAGCTTATAGCTTATAGTTTTGTGAAAGTTAGAAATTAGCTTATTTTTTGAGTGGGGCAGGAGATGCTTTAAGAATAAGCTGGAAATCAGCTTAAGTTGAAAGTTATAAGCTATAAGCTGTTTAGGCATAAGTTATAAGCACTTTCTCACAGCTCTACCAAACAGGGCTATCATTTGGCCAAAGTAGTTGGAAGCAGCTCAAAGAGCATCATTGCTTATCATAATTAGTTTTTTAGTTTTTAAAAGTTTTGCTTTGTGATTAGAATATATGGTTATGACTTGAATAGCATTATAATTATAATCTCTTTCGATAATAGAAAATATGATTCCCACCCATTGTCATCCATTCAAATTTGTATTTAGTTGATTACAATTACCATTTGGATCTTTATATGGATCAGTTACTCATGCCTTTCAATCTAATTATTGTGTTTGAGCTTTATTGAGTTGAGCTTGAGCTATTCATGAATAGTTTGATTTATTTGCATCCCTAACTCATAATGGGGTAATGGTTGAAAAACACTTTTGTTGTTTTAGAAAATAAAATGTGTGGGGATGTTTGTATTTTGGTAAATGCAGGTGCAAGGATGAAACAAAGCCAAGGGTCAAACGATACAAAATCTCGAATCAAAAGCTGAAGGACTTGGGTTTGGAATTCACACCGGTGAAGCAATCCCTGTACGAGACAGTGAAGAGCCTGCAAGAGAAGGGTCACCTCCCAGTAGCTCTGCAACACGATGAATCTGTTATTCGTATTCAGTCTTGAGTGTTATCTTATGTTGTTGCTGCCATGAAGTGAGAGCACTAGTCCAAGCCTTTAATACAATAAAAATTGTAGCCACAGAGAATACTAATCAAGAATATGAGGATTTCTTTCTGTTTTGTATCAATGCCATGATCCTCTACTTGATTATGTACTTTCAAGTTTAATCACATATATAAATATAATGTATGGAAGGTTGTGGTGTTTATTTTTTGGTATTGTTCTCATAAAAAACTCTGCCTGTATTGTCTTTAGTTTTTTATTTTTTTACATAACAAACAGGTCTCAAACCCGGAAAAGGAAGAGAATGGTGTGTTAGACAGCTTGACAGTCACCATGTATAAATCCAATCCTTCGAATATGAATCTTAGAATAATAGCCAACTTTACCTGCTTGGGACACACAATTTAGTTTGATTTGGTTTATTATTTTCAGAAAATTGTGCCTAATTTAAAAATATGGATCAAATTTATTTATTTATTTTTATTTTTTTTTTAAAAAAATTATAGGCAGTTTTATTAAAATAAAAGTAAACAATATACCAAATTAGAAACCCAACAAAGATCAAACTTATTCTAGTTTGATGGATATCTCACTAAATTTATGTCTACACCATAAATTCAAATTATGAAGCTGAATATTTTTTCAGTGGGCAAATCAAACTAATCAACCTTGAGATTTAAAGAAAATATAATAAATTTCACAAATTTAGCGTAATTATATTAACTTTTTTTTTTTCCAGTGAAACTAAAAGGATTAAAACTAATGCAAGTAGTTTGCAAGTTCAGAGATAAACATGGCCAACATATATATTTCAAATGTAAGAGAAATGTCTATCATTTTTCAATCCATACAAATAATAAATTGTTGATAAAAAAAAAAAAAAAAAAGCTGAATGTTATAGGAATTAAAACATTAAAGGAAATCAATTTAATTAGGACAAATTACGCTAACAGTCTTTATAGTTTGGGACTTGTATCACTTTAGTTCCTAATTTTTCAATTGTAACATATTTGATCCTGAATTTTAAATTTTGTTCTAAATAAGGATAATTGAAGATATCATTGCTCAATTTTAAGGGTAAAGTTGTCAATTTGATAAAATATAAACTAATTTTATAAAAATAAATTTCAAAAAAATATTTTTGAATTTTTAAAAATAATTTCTACACACCAAAGATAAAATTATATAAAGTTGATAAGTCTTTTAGATATTTATTTATTTTACCAAATTAAGTTTTATTATGTGTTTAAATGATAATCATATAATAAGAGGTTGTTAGTCTTTTAATGTGTAATTGATATATTTAATATATGAAATGTTTATCGTTTTTGAATTTTTGATCTAATAGATTGGTTTAATAATGATATCAAAGTTGTTGTCATATTTGAGTTTTGGAAAAATAGAAACTAATTTAATAAAAATAAAAACAACCACCCATTACATGATCATCATCCAAACACATAATAAAAATTAATTTGGTAAAAAAAATAAAATAAATGTCTAAAAATTTTATTAATTTTACATAATTTTATTTTTAGTGGGTAGAAATAATTTTAAAAAATCCAAAAATATTTTTTTTTACATTTATTTTTGTCAACTTAGTTTATATTTTATCAAATTGACGACTTTGCCCTTCAAATTGAGCAATAGTATCTTCAATTGTCCTTATTTGGAACAAGATTTAAAATTCATGATCAAATGTGTCACAATTAAAAAGTTAGGGATCAAAGTGACGCAATACCCAAATTATAGAGACCGTTAATATAATTCACCAATTTAATTATATTACTCAATGTATTTTTTTTTCTAAATATTGCGATTGTGCTTGGTTCATAGATTTAGTGAGAGATTTAAAAATAAAACGAAAAAAAGTGTGTAAAATGTAAGTAAAATGCAATTATATTTTATTCATATTTTACTTATCTTTTTATTATTTTTTTTTTTCTAAATCTCTATATAAAATCATCAACCAAACCCAGCCTGGGGAAGTTAGTGTATAAAACTAATCAATACATAAAGCTGGCAAAGTTTTTTGTTTTTTTTTGATAAAAAAAAGAGATTATGAAAACATACATAAGAGTTCTCATATTCAAATTACATTACCCAGCTGCAAAGTATTCTTTAAAGTAGGCATAAGATACTATTCTAATTTAAAAACCAAAAAATCAAAAAACAATGAAGTATGGGCAATTTAAATTTGGCAAGGCACATATGATGCTAACTATTTTCTTTCTCACCCAACAATATGGGATGCGTGTGCCGGTCGGGCAGTGTATTCAATATTAAGCATGATGGAAAACTATCGAAAATTTCAAACAAAGAATGTGTACACAAAACTAGTGAGAATATTTCAATACAAATAGACAAGCTATGGAATCATTTTGGACTTTTCCTATTCTTTTTTTAATTAATAATACCAAAATAGAATAATAATAAACAAGTAAGGTAGTAGGTGGTAGTTGAGAATGAGAGATTAAGGTTGTGTTTAGTTAGAGAATTTGGAGGAGAGATTTGGAAAGGGAAATGGAGAAGGTAGGTGAAATGTAAATAAAATATATTTATATTACACCTAGTTTCACACACTTTTTTTTTTTTCTTTTTAAATCCCTCTCTAAATTCCCTAATCAAACACAGCATAAATAAATTTGATGGGCACCAAGTTTGAAAAGAAGAAGAAGAAGAAGAGAAAGAGTGGTCCAACTATTAAGAATACCATAAACATTTGTACACTGTTTCTCCACAGTGCACATCTCTAGCAATCTAAAGTCAACAATATACTGATTTGGTGTGCCGTACAAAGAAGTGAATGAGATGTTTTGAACGTTCTGCTCCAAAAAAACCATTGTTGGGGGGGGGGGGGGGGGGGGGGGGGCGGGGGGACTACTTCATTCATTTCAATAGTCTTACCAACAATCATCTCACTATCTCCACATATATTAATATATATGTATATATATATATGGTGCTATATCTTCTAATACATCACTCCCATTTTGATCTCAGAGCATCTCCAACGCTTACTCAAATTTATAACCAAATCTGAGTCAAAAAGTATCAATTTCATCAAATTTGATAACAGATGCTCCAACGATTCACCAAATTCTCAAACTTGTCCCGGGACAACCGGGTGGTCGACCGGCCAGTTGACCGGTTTGCCCAAATTTTTTTTTTTTTTTTTTTTGAACTTTTTTTTGAACTATTTTCGGGACGACCGGCCGGTCGACCGGTTAGGCAAAATTTTTTTTTTTTTTCAAATTTTTTGCTGAACTGTTTGAACCTTTTACGGGTTGACCGGTTGGTCAACCGGCCGGGCAACCGGTTGGTCGACCGGGTCCTCCTCTCCAACGGTCCGGAACAGTGTTTTGATGAATTCATTATTTCGTCCTCAATCTGATGAAACATTTGCTGAAAACTCAATCTGATATCACGTTTGGTGAACCGTTGGAGCTGTGAACAGTAGCCTTTTCATCAAAATTTAAATTTGATATCAGTTTTGATGAACCATTGGAAATGGTCTCATTAGAGGTGAAAGAGAGAGAGAATAGAGCAGAAATGATAGAAACTCATTTTTTCTTTACCCCCACAATTCCAACAGACACGTGTCAATGAATGATGGAAGGAAAAAACAAAACAAAAAAAATAAAACAAAAAGTAAAAAGTTGGCCAATCCCAAACATTGGTGGTGGTGGGAGTCACGGAAAAATGGGGTCTTAACTTTTTTCCAAGAATAAAAAGAGGAGGGATGAGGAGTGTGAGTCTACCCCTCCACGTGATCCAATCCACGTCATCAGAGATGAATTGAGAATACTCAATTAGAGTTTTCAAGCATTTTTCTATTCTTATTTACATAACAAGTCTTTGAGATAACTCAAGATGGTTCTAACAATCTTTTTCAACAATGAAAATGGAATAAACCACCAAAATACGTATCTATTCCATCATATAGAGTAAACATTTGATTTGGTGTAGTCGCCTTATTCTATCACGTTTCTTCTTCTTTCTGAAAATGCCTATCAGATTGATAATTGTCAATAGGATGAAATTACCATGAGTAAACTGATTTATATATTCGAAATTGGGTAAATTACAATAAACCTCCTTAAACTATAACCTATTTATATTTTACCCCATTGAATTTCAACCCTCAATTGTTAACCATCTCAAAATATTATCTTGTTACATTTAACTTCTTATATTAGGATTTTGTTAGAAATTTACACAATTAAATCATATGTAAAGCACATGACATATTTATTGAATTTTTAGAGTAATAATGCCCTTATATAACAAACTCATTTGCACCTTGCCACTAAAATAAGGGAGACAAGTTGCAAATTGGACACTAGATAAGGACATTATTGTCCCAAAAAAACCAATAAAAATCAGTAAGTGTGATATGTACTTCACACATGACCTGATTCCATTTAAATCCCAAGATAGAATCCTAACGAAAGGTGTCAAGTGTAACAAGATAATAATTCAAGGCAATTAATTGTTGCCTTTTGAAGTTCAAGGGGGCAAAGTGGAAATGAGCCTTAGTTTAGGGGGATTTACTACAATTTACCCTTTAAAATTTTACAAACTATTTCTATTCATCTTTTTCATTACTAAATCATATATATTTACACACGCATCACATATACCCCCAGTGCTAGTATATATACACAGATACAGACAGGGAGCACACAAATAAACACTTATATTTACCATAGCACAGCCTATGCATCTTTTTGCAAATAATATCCAAGGTCAGATTGTAACACTCAATCAACACGATACTGTCCTCCACAATTGTAACAGATAGATTATGCATTCAAATATATACACTGTATACTTTTATGTATTTAAAGGTGAAGGTAACTGAGGCAATATGGAAATAAAAAAAATGGAAATAATTAAGCAACTTAAGAAAAGAAAAGAAAGTGCTCACATAATTTACTTAAATATTATAACACTAACGCTGTGTTTGGTTGGAAGATTTGAGGAGGGATTTGGAAATGGAAAGGGAAAGAGAAAAGTTAGGTGAAATGTAAATAAAATATACCTACATTTCACCTACTTTCACACACCTTTTCTCTTTCCCTTTCCAAATCCCTCTCCAAATCCCCCAACCAAACACAGCATAAAGGTTTCTTAGTACTTTATAGAATCTAAGCGTCACGTTTTGCACATGTACTGTGTGTTCAATGCATGCAGCATGAAATATGCTTGTTGGACGGTTGTACGAAACTTTTAGCAACAGTTCAAAAGTTCCTATTCAGATTTCGTACAAAGCGAAACTTTTGAACAACAATTCTATATGATATTCCAAAAACACGTGCACAAAATCATATATTTATGATAACAAAACAGAATCAAATCAATGTTGCACGATATGGTGTTTGTCTTCTACGTTGACTCGGACATCTGTTTCTAAATTATTAAATCAAACCCGAGTTAATAATGATTTATACAATTCTAACATAATTATCTAGCAACTAGTTACCAATTTCAAACAGATATGCTAGACAATTTTCGTAGTTAATATTGCAATTCAAGATTCAATGGTAATTGATAAACAATAACAGAATGACTTAGCTAAAATACCGAGTTCTCAAACACACTGTCCTCAATATCCTAAATGATGAAAGGCAAAAAGTCACATCTAGAACTGAATTTCATGAGCAACAATCTAAGAATGATTTATCAAAATACCAAGTACTCAAACACACTGTCCTCAATATCCAAAATGATGGAAGGCAAAAATTCAATAACTAAATTCATGAGCAACAATCTATGAATGATTTAGATTCTATATCCCTAATCTACCTTGCTTACTCGTCCATCAGTCAAAATCTACGTTAGTCCCCTGTTTAGGCAACCGCATGCTTACTATATCCTCTCTAGGTAGACTATCATCACCCTCATTTGCCATTGGACGACTTTCAGGTGTAGTTAATGCCAGAAGGTGTGTCGCCTCTTTTATTTTCCGGAAGACCAAGTATGCAATTGCAACCAAATAAACCAAAATCCCCGAAAATCCAAATATTCCGCAGAACACCATGCCTACAACTTTTAAATGGCTATGAAGAAGCAATTTGACGAAGCTGGTTGCAATATAGTATATATTTATGCCCATAATCAAGGATCCAATGATCCAAGTAGCTGCTGAAATCTACAAAAGGATAAAATAAAGATATGTAAAAAAAAATATGCAGAGCCATGCACTGCAAAAAAGGAAACCATGCAGTATGCACAAATACATTACTTTGGGTAAGGGTGCCGAGTGTGAGTGCATATCTAGAGGTCCATCCCATCAAATCTCCAATTCCAGGGACACAAACTTGGCAAAAAGGGTCATATTTTTATAGGGAAATGTTAGGAATCATGAAAAAAATTTCATGAAAATGATCATGAAATATTTGTGACCCTTAGATTACCTTAATTAATGTGTGGTGCTTTATTCTAAGTGTAATCCAAAGGTTACAAATCTTTCATGATCATTTTCATGAAAGACTTTTCATGATACCTAGCATTCCTGATTTTTATATTTTTAATGTATTATGTGAGGTAAAATAGTGTTATATGTAACATACAGTGTTAAAAAAGGCATTTTACTAATTTCATAGTAATTATACAAGAATACATACATGTAATAATAGTGTTACATAGAAATATATAAAAAGTGTATGATGGAAAGTATCGGACACATACCTCACATCCTTGTCCAATTGTCGGGTGTCTGACACGGTTATTTCATTTATTTTGAAGAGTCCATCTAACATATAGGATACAAGGCTTTCCTACTGATGACATCCGAGGCTTGAGTACACACTTCAACATCCAAAATCTTACACTGCAGAAATTCTTATCCACTAATTGGTTTACTTTTGAATTAAATCCAGAGAGAGAGAGAGAGAGAGAGAGAGAGAGAGAGAGAGAGAGACTGGAACGACTGACTTTTGTGAACATTGATCCGAATGTTCTGGCAGAAAATCCATACATGAAATGATTAAAGGGCTATTTGATCATATCCACGTCTCCAGGTTTTAGTGTCTTCTGATTTTGACGAAACTTTAAGCCGAACTAACATCTATTGATTTCATGTCCAACCAATGCAACAATTAGACAAAACCTTTCTGTGAAGACCTCACTTTATCATCATTTGCAAGCAGATTATTCTGTCATATCTACATATCACACTCTTACTTTATCACACACACCCTCGTGCACATGCCCTGGTGCACATATACATGCATGCACCAATGCTTAATTGCTTATGCAAGTTTTTCAACAAATCATATGATGCTCAGATCATGTCTATGAAAGAAAAACAATGCAATTTGTGAGTTGAGAAGAAATTTACAGCAATTGAGTTGGCATAAGTCCCCATCTTGGTCTTGCTGCTTGTGAACTAGAGAAGTGGAATAAGAGCAAAAGGGAGTTCAAATAATAAAATCATCTGTCAAGACATCATCAAATGTTAGCTTGCTTTAAAAATTAAAAATGCTGGCAAGATAACAAGAAAAAAGAAGTCTGTTCTGAGTTTGTTGACATGCAAAACCATTACTCAATTTGTACAAAAGATTCATCTCCTTTGTGAGTCATATGCATGAAAGAATGAAAATCAATAGTTTTTAACAATTGTCTTTATTTGTAGTAGCCAGGGATTTGGCTTGACATGACAGTATTTATTCAATGTTAAATAGCCACTTAAAAACAAAGGAACTGTGTGGTTTATCTGAAAACCAAACCAAAAAGGACATAGATCTGAAAGCTTTGGTTTACTTTTATCCCCAGTTATCTCAGCAACAAAAAGAAAAGTAGATTGAACACTTATGCAACGAAGAATATGAACTTTCAGGGAAAAAAAAGAAAAAAGAAAAAAAAAAGAACTAGATCACTTATAAACCAAGGATCCCCAAGGACCAAGTAACAAGCTTCTTTTTTCACATAATACTGAAATTATGCAACATAAATGATAGATACATTTTAGTTCTTAGGTGCATCTAAACAGTAAAAAATATTAACTAAAATATGAAGACAAAATTCGCTCAAAACCCTAATGTAATTGTGGTATTTTCAGAGATTACTTGTGTATCTTGCATATGTGTGAATTGGCACAAAAAGAGTTCTCAAAGTACGTGCATGCATGCATTTTAACTTGAGTTAGTGTGATTGTGTTTCAATCATATAAAGTTGGAGACTGGTCTGTGTTTGTAAGAGAAAGGTCATGATTTCACTCGTACAATGTTACTTCATTAACTAGGAGAAAAATTAATTTGTACTTGAAAGTCGGTTGATTGATAATTGTATATTTTTGTGTGTATTATTCATATACAAATTTATGATTAAAAACAACTCTAGATTTTTATATATATTTAAATCTTCGTGAAAAATAATATTATTATTTTCACTCGTCAAAATATGTATGTCATGCATTACATTTTCACAAAGGTATTAAGGATCACAGTATTGATATATGAGAGAAGCACATGACACCAACATTATAATGATTAACAATTATTTTTCAAAGCTACATGTTTGTATTTAAATACATTTATATTTTATAATATTAACCTAGCCTTCATATATCAAGGTATGGAAGAATACACGAAGTATTAAACACATGAATTTACTTATTTACCCTTTAATTTAGTTGTTTGACAAAAAGATATTTTTAAATACTAACAAATACAATAAGAAAAAAATACAGGCATTTGACATGTCCAAGAAGAAATAGCATATAAATGTTTACAATTTTTCCATCCCAATTGTTTTACCAATATTCGTATTATACCCACATATATTTAAATAAATATTTTTTTCCTCATCATATTTTTTATATCTATTTTTTCATTGCATTCTAAATCAAAGTGATTAATCTTATGATTCTCAATACTTCATATTTTAGATTAGTAAGAATGCATTTGATAAAGTAGAAGCTTCCTTTTTCACATAATAGTGAAATTATGCAACATAAATGATAGATATGTTGGTGGGAGTGGGGTGGAAACTACTGTTGGTGATTCACAAGAAGAGGCTTAAAATTGAACCAAACAGAAATTCAATTTATTAGAACAATTCTGAAACAAATACAGAGAACACTCTTCTTCTACTTCTTTCCCACACATTTAACTCTCATAACACAATGGTTATTTATAGATAGCCTAGATAGTGTAAAAATATAAAATGATAATGTGAAAGCCTACAGCCATTGTTTACTTCATGCCAATCTTTCTTCAACAATGGAGGCTTCAACAATGGTGGGTGGTTGGCTACCTACCATCATCAAGCTTATTTTTAAACATCCCCCTTTAAGCTTGATTCTCCATGCTGCTTCATCCCGAGCGTTATCTCCATTCTGTTGAACAGATCATTTTTCAATGGCTTCGTGAAAATATCTACAAGCTGATCTTGGGATTTGCAAGGCAAAAATTCCACCTCTTTATTTTTCACATGCTCTCGGATGAAATGATAGCAGGTGTCAATATGCTTACTTCTTTCATGATAAACTGGGTTCTTTGCCAATGTAATTGCTGAGTGATTATCAACATAGATCTCAGTGGGTTTTTCTTATGGAAATCCCAAATGCTTCAGTATGTTCCGTAACCATATTGCATGACACACGGCTGAGTTAGCTGCAACATACTCAGCTTCGCAAGTCGATAATGTCACAATGGCTTGCTTTTTGGATGACCATGTGAAGGTTGTATCTCCCATAAAGAAAGTAAACCCCGTAGTACTTTTCCGTTCATCCAAGTCACGTCCCCAGTCGCTATCTGAGTAGCCAACAAGACTGAAATTATCAGCTGGTTTATTGAATAAACCATCATCGACTGTACCTTTGATGTAGCGAAGAATCCTCTTTGCTGCATAAAGGTGTGACTGATCTGGTGTTTCCATATATCTGCTAATCAGTCCTACTCCATAGAGTATGTCTGGCCTAGTACAAGTAAGATAGCGAAGACTTCCAACTAGGCTCTTGAAATAAGTTGGATCCACATCACCTGTCTTCGTACCTTTTCTGAGCTTCACTCCACTGTCTAAAGGAGTGTTTACTGGATTGCAATTTTCCATTCCATATTTCTTGAGAATTTCCTTGGCATAACCACTTTGGGAAATAAAAATTACATCTTTTCTTTGTGCCACTTCAATGCCGAGAAAATGAGCCATCAATCCAATATCTGTCATTTCAAATTCTTGGACCATGCTTCTTTAAAGTCTTTGAACATGGCTGGATTGTTTCCGGTGAAGATTAGATCATCAACATAAAGACAAGCAAGCAACATGCTTCCATTAACTTCCTTTTTCAAATATAGTGCGTGCTCATATGGACATTTTTCAAAACCATTGTCATGAAAATACTAATCAATTCTAGTATTCCATACACGCGGAGCTTACTTCAATTCATAAAGTGCTTTCTTCAATTTGTACACTTTGTCTTCATGCCTATTCTGAACATACCCCGAAAGTTGTTCAATATAGATTTCTTCTTCGAGGAAACCATTAAGAAATACAGATTTCATATCAAGTTGATAAATTTGCCACTTGTGCTGGGGTAGCCAAAGAAATCATTAGCCTGATAGTCTCCAATCGGGCAACTGGAGCAAACACCTCTCCATAGTCAATTCCAGCTCTCTGCTTGTAACCTTTTGCTACTAACCTTGCCTTGTAGCGTTGCACTTCGCCTTGTGCATTTCTCTTTGTCTTGTATACCCATTTTACTCCAATGAGTTTGTGCCTCTCTGATAGACTGGTAAGCTTCCATGTGTCATTTTTCTCAATGGCATGAATTTCTTCATCCATTGCTTTCTTCCATTTATCTTCTTCGATGGCTTCTGAGAAGGTAAGTGGATCACTATCTGCAAGTAAGCAGAACAAATTCAGATCTGCTTCTTCTGTAGCTTCATATATCTCCTGCAAATTTCTCATTGGTCTTGGTTGTTTGAAAAAACTATCATCTGATGATGTTGATGATGATGATGATGCAACACTTCTGTGAGAAACTGGCGATCTAGGTGCAAGAATTCTATGTAGAGGAGTTTGTGGCTCATCTTGAACTTCTCTTGTGATTTCAACAGGAGCTTTTGGTGTTTCATCTTCAAGAATGAGTTCTCTTTGACAACTTCATCTTGATTCCAGTTCTAAGCTTCTCCTTCTTCAAATATCACATCTCGACCCATGATCACCTTTTTGGTAATGGGATTATACAACTTGTCTCCCATTGTTCTATCTCCATATCCGACAAGGATACATTTTTCTCCCTTATCATCGAGCTTGGTTCTTCTTGCTTTTGGAATCTTGGTGTATGTTACACACCCAAATATTTTGAGATGGTTGACACTTGGCTTATGTGAACTCCAAGCATCTTCTGGAGTCATAGAATAAAGACTCCTAGTTGAGCATCTATTTAGTAGATACACAGCACATGATACGGCTTCAGCCCAAAATTGCTTGGGCAGTCCGATTCCTTTCAACATGTTTCTTGCCATATCTAAGATTGTGCGATTCTTCCTTTCAGCAACACCATTCAGCTGTGGCGTATAGGATGGTATTGTTTGATGCTTGATTCCCTGCTCTTTGCAATACTTCTCAAAAGTATCTGATGTATATTCTCCACCTTGATCTGATCGCAATGTCTTGATGTAGTAGTCGCTTTGCTTTTCTACAAAAGCTTTGAATTCTTTGAAGATGCTGAACACCTCTGACTTTCTTTTAAGAAAGTACACCCATGTCTTCCGGCTATAATCATCAATGAAGGTGAGAAAATATCTATTCTGTGCATTTGACATCGGCTTCAATGGACCACACACATCAGTGTGCACTAGCTCCAGTGGCTTTGTTTCTCTCCACTTCGCTTCTTTGGCAAAGCTAGTTCTGTGATGCTTGCCAAGAATGCAGCTTTCACAAACTTCATTAGTATGAGCAATATGAGCGAGCCCTTTCACCATATTCTTGCTTGACAACAGCTTCAAGCTTCCAAAGTTGAGATGTCCAAACCTCAAATGCCATAGCCAGTCTTTGTCTTTGATGATGGCATTTAAACACCAGCGACATCATGTTGGATGTTCAATGCAAACATCCGATTCTTGGACATTCTCACCCGGGCGATCAAATTACCAGGATTGTCTTTGATGGTAAGATGACAATCTTTCATGCTGATGTCGTATCCTTTCTCTAGGAGTTGTCTCATACTCAAAATGTTGTTCCTCATGGCAGGAACATAATAAACATTGGAGATATAATCATGATCTCCATTTTTTAGCTTGATTAGAATATTACCTTTTCCTTTCACTGGAGTCTTTGAAGAATCACCAAATGAGACTTGTGCTTGTACAGTCTCGTCAAGCTCAATGAACAGCTCTCTTTTACCACACATGTGATTACTGGCTCCCAAATCTAGATACCAAACATTGTTTTGGTTTTCAGTGTCTTTATGGTGAACAAACAGGACTGTAGGCCTAACTTTGTTTGTTTCCTGCTCGGCAAAATTTGCTTGCTCGCCAGCTTCTGTTGTTGCTCTACTTTGGCATTCATTGCTGTAATGCCCGAACTTGTGGCATTAGTAACACTGAACATTACTTTTGTCAAATCTTGGTCGGTTGTTGTAACCATCTCCTCTACCTCTTGCTCTTCCTGTTGGAGCAAAGTGTGGTTGACTTCTTCCTCATCTGGCTGGACTTCTTCTACCTCTTCCTCGAAAACCAAAACTTTGGTTATTGTAACTACGGCCTCTTCCTCGGCTTCTTTGTGATGTCCCCCCTTACTCATTTCTGTCATCTCTGAAAAACAATTTTGATTGAAGAGCTTGCTCTAGAGAACTTGAGGAAGTCTTCTTGTTAATCTTTGTTCATGAATCTCAAGTGTGCCCATCAACTCATCGGTGGTCATGGCACTGAGATCTTTGGACTCTTCTATTGCTACAACCACGTGCTTGAACTTGGAACTGAGTGATCGGAGAATCTTCTCTATCACTTAAAGAGATTCCATCTTCTCTCCATATCTTCTCATCTAATTAACAATGGTCAATATTCTGTTGAAGTACTCAGAAATTGACTCATTCTCATTCATGTGCAGCATCTCGAATTCGCCACGTAACACGTGTAGTCGAACTCTGATCGTCTTCTCAATTCCATGGTGTGAATTTCGAAGAATACTCCATGCCTCTTTAGAGGTTGTTGCTACTGAAATCTTCTCAAAACTTGATTCATCAATGCCTTGATAGAGTAGATACAAGGCCTTTTTATCTCTCCTCCTTGAATCTTTTAACGTTGTCTTCTGAGCGTCATTAAATTTCCTTCATCTTCGGGAGTAGCTGCCTTGTCATATCCTCGATCAACTAACTCCCACAAATCTTGTGAGGCTAGTAGGACTCGCATTTGAATATTTCAATTTTCATAGTTCTCCTCGCTGAGTTTTGGAAACTGGGCTGAAAGAAGTTGTTTGTGTTGGCCATTGGTTGTCTTTAAAAAATCTACAAATTTTCAGAATGGAATTTGCAAATTCTGATCATACAGATGTGTCCGGAATATTCTAAATAGTTGGAAAGCACTATTGGATCACCCGAAATAGACTCCGAATGGCTCAGATCAAGCCAAAACAAGTTGAACGGCTCAGATCAACGGATGCAGCTTAGCCGCGTCACACTGGATTCTCCTCCGTGGGCTGACGTCAGCGGCTAAGTCAACGCAGCTTGGCTTGGTCAGCGGCGGCTCGGTCAACCGCTTGGGTCAACGGCTTGGCGGCGAGCTTGGCGGCTCGGATGACATCAGTGATGACGTCGGACTCTGCGCATGCGCGTGTGGCGCGTGCTGCGCGTGGTCTCACGTGTCTTCAACCTCTAGCGGCGCGTGGGGCGCGTGTGGAGAGTGAATGGATGCGTCTTCTTCCTCTGAGGTGCGCGGGCGACTAGTGGCGCGTGAGAACGGCGTCGGAAGTGCGTGGGGCCTGTGCGAGGCCTTCCGATATGATTTTTCAACGCGGTTTTCACGGTTGTGCTCGTCTTGTCAAGAGCCTTAATCTGATATGATCAAAAATGGATTTCGACCACTTTGATTTCTGGGCAATTTTCGAAAAACACACTCTGTTCTTGCAATTTTGCAGAATTTCTGCAAATTTGAGCTTCCTTCGGGCTCTGATACCACTGTTGGTGGGAGTGAGGTGAAAACCACTGTTGGTGATTCACAAGAAGAGGCTTAAAATTGAACCAAACAGAAATTCAATTTATTAGAACAATTCTGAAACAAATACAGAAAGCACTCTTCTTCTACTTCTCTCCCACACATTTAACTCTCATAATACAATGGCTATTTATAGATAGCCTAGACAGTGTAAAAACATAAAATGATAATGTGAAAGCCTGCAGCCATTGTTTACTTCATGCCAATCTTTCTTCAACAATGGAGGCTTCAACAATGGTGGGTGGTTGGCTACCTACCATCATGAAGCTTATTTTTCAACAAGATATTGACACCAAATTGGGAAAAATAGCAAGCAATGCAGTATCTTGTGAACCTACTATATTTCCATGTAGAAGAACAAATATAGAAGTTTAGGAAGGGCATCCATCTCTGAGAGCTAAAAAGATTGAAGGGAAGAATATTTACCGAAGCATTAATGATTAACTGTCCAGCTCCAGTAGAGCCACCAATTAATGCAACTATCAGACTAGGGACTATTGCCAAGCATCGAGTTAAAAAGTTGCGAATCCATGTCTTCAATCGTAAATCAAGAAATCCCTGAAACAAGCAATATACAAAATCATTAAGTTGGTTATAGTTATCAACAGAACACCAGATGGGACCAAAATAAACTAATACTCCAATTAATTAAGGAATTTATAGGCAACATCATATTGCTTCTGCCACATAACTTTTGAAACACATTCATCTACATATATTTTACTTATACGATGTTTTCCAATAGATTCCATGATAAGAATTAAAGGAAAAATTGAATTTGAGATTTTAAGACAATCCATTGAAACTCGAAGGTCATCAATGAAGTGACTTGGGAAGGAAGTTATCACAGCATATGATATTGGTTTGTAATTTTGTTATTAACTAATAGTTCATTGAGCCATGGAAATATCCTCTTGTATATCCTATCACTTCATATCCTTTATGGCAAAACCTAAGAGATAAAAATATATTAGCGTAAAAGAATTATATCAGTAAGACATGGTGATTTCAAAAAATTGTGCTCAACGGGGACACTGTAATAGATTTATATGTCTATATATTCTTATTTGATATGTAGATTAATATTATATTCACAAACAATCAAAATTAACAAAAATGAACCCTAATTCAATATATATATATATATATATAACCACTATTAAGTTAACTTTTACTATAAAAAAAATTATACCAATAAGCATTGATTGTGAGATACTAAGAAGCACAGGAACAGTGATTTCAAAAAAATGGGCACGGCGGGGTCATGCATGGGAAGAAATTATATATATATATATATATATTCTTACTTGTTGCTATATAGATTAAGATTACATCCACAAATAATTAAAATTAACAAAAATTAACACTAATTCAATATGAATATTAAAAATAATAATAAATAAATGTAACTCTTAAGTTTACTCTTATTGTTTATGCACTTTTATGGATGATCTATTAATTATTTAAATTTAAGTAAAAAGTAATGAACATTCAACATTCAACATCTAACCTCCATCAAATCAAAAGCACTAACATTCCAACATCCAACATCCATCAAAAAATTAATTAATTAAATAAAGGGACATGCCTTGTGGTGTGTTCTGTACGTATCCCTGTTGTCCCACCATGTCCCTATGTCTGACACCACTCGGCTTTGTTTTGAAGTGTCGGAGTTTCATAGGTCTTGAAGCACGGATCTGAATCTGAGATATGGATATGATATGATACAAATACTGAATCTGAAGAAAATAGAATCTGAATTATTGTTGGGATACGTTTGTAAATAAAAAAAAAATATTAGTAGTGAGTTACACATAAGTTCAAGAATATTAAGAATTCATATAATTTTATGATGCAAAACACTAACCTTTGGGAATTATGTATTAATTTAAGATAGTAGCTTGTTTACTTTTTAAATTTTTAATAGGTCTTGCAAGTATTTTATTTCCATATCAAGTTTAATATGTTTATATTACAATAATAGAATAATCCACAACTTGTCTATGTGCTTTCCCCTTTGGCACTAATGAAAATGTTGTATTTAAGTTTACTTATTTATTTATTGATATTTAATTTTACTATAGTTATATTCTCTTATTAATCCTTAATTTTTATGTAATTATAGAGGGTATGCATAAAACAATAACGATACATCAATTTGACAAATTTTAATACTTTAACTCTCACTATGTTCCTCTTATCAAAGAACTAAACAAAGTATTAGAAGTAATATGTGACTTGGAATATCCGATAATCCAAAATTAATGTAAAATTGATTAAGAAGTATGCGATACTTTTAATAAATATCCAATACATATCTGCGAGTATCTAAGGAGTATCAGTATCCGATACAGATACGATACAAATACATCTCCTTTTTTGAAGTATGCATGCTTCATAGGGTGCAATAGAGGGGGGGAGGGGGGAGGGGGAATCATGCACAAAAGCTTTTTGAAGTAGGTTGAACCTGATTCTTTGAAGGCATTAATAATCTCTGACAAAAATTTAACCTCCAACAAGATTAATCAGAAAACTGAATACTTGCATAACAAATTGCCCGGCATATGTCCCTGTTATTGTAGAACTCTGACCAGATGCTAGCAAAGCAATTGCAAAGATCTTTGAACTCCAATTGCCTAACACATTCTATAAACAAGAATATATATATATATATATATATATTGCTATATTGAACAATCTAGATTGTAGTAACTTGAGAAGAAAATGCAAAATAACACTAAGGATTTTAACCAAAATTAAATTTAGTATAATATATGAAACTAAACAGAAAGGACTAAAATGAACACTGAATATTGCATATGTTGGGAGAACAACAGATCACTTGCCTTAAGTAAAAAAGAGGCTTTGTTCAAGTCCAAGTCTTGGCAGTTCTTCTGATCATTACAAGAATTAACACTTTTGCCGACCAAAAAATTGGTCGGTAAAACCCCATTTTTAGTCGGCAAAAGTTATTCGCGACCAATTTTTTTGGTCGCTACTTTGGTCGCCAATTGAGGGTCGGCAAAATTAATTCGCGACCAAAATTTTGGTTGGTCGGAAAAAGTTAGATTTGCCGACTAAATTTTTGGTCGCTAAATATTTCATTACTGCGACTAATCCATTTTGTCGCTAAAATATTTTGGTCGCGAAAAGTAATATTTTGCCGACCATATCTTAGTCGCCAATTGTCACATTCCACGACCAACAAATTTGGTCACAAATTATCACATTGAACGACCAAAAAGTTTGGTCGCCAATTGTGACATTCTACGACCTCTTAGTTTGGTCGCCAATTATCACATTTCACAACCAAAATAATTAGTTGCCAATTGTCACATTCCACGACCAAATATGTTTGTCGCCAAAAAAAATGTTTGCGCAACTAAAACTTTAGTCGGCAATAGACCTATTCGCGACCAAATCCTTTGGTTGCCAAAATTAATAATTTTAACGACTAATTATTTAGTCGCCAAATGTGCTTGGTGATACACCGACTACTTTATTTAGTCGGAAAAAGTGTAACTTATCTTTCCTGACTAATCAATTGGTCGCCAAAACTAGAAAAACAAAACCAAATTTTGGTTGCCAACATCTAACAAAATAAACCTGTAATTTATAATAATTCATCTAATTTATTCAATATAATCTGTAATTTGCAAAAATCATTCAATCAACAAATAAATTGAATTATGAACATTTAACAAAATACATATATCAACCATTTCTGAACCTTTTTAATTAAAGTCAGCAACTATTATAAGTTTTTATCCACAAATAATTCCAAACTACATATTTCATCTAGCATAAAAATTTAAAACATAACAAGTACTTGTTATTATGTTTTAAATTTTTATCCATGTACATCAACCTAAAAATATAACTAGTAGTCTACCAAATATTTCCTATACACACCCATCCAAAAATATAACTAGTAGTGTATCACAAAAAGATAACTAGTAGTCTACCCTAATATTTTCCATATACATCTATACAAAAATATATACTCCTTCCAAAAATGTAAAAAGTGCCAATTTGTCCTGTACAATTTAGCTTTGTGCACGAGTTCATCTATCTGTACCAAAGAAAAAGAGAAATAATGTCAGGTAAAATTAGACAAATAATGAAAAATGTCCATGAAAAGCAAAGGTCACATTAGCAAATTAAATGACTATCATTATCAAATTGTAAATAAAACAATAGCATTCTTATGTCTATAGAATAAATTGGATCAGCCACCATTCCAGATCCAATATAGTGCCACACAGCAGAAACCAACATGGCAACTAAAATTGATCCATATTGTCAATAACTCCTATCTTCCTCAATGAACCTTTCATGTGAATTAAATTTCAATCCAGAACCAACCACAATCAGTACCCCAGCTGTGTGTGCTGCTATGTGATAAAACAGCTTTTCAAAAGCCTTCTAATGAAACCAACATTGCCAAGGCTTCTAAAGGCTCCTGATCTGTCATGTTGTGATGAAACGAGTGTTACACTGCTGCCATAGTGTTACACAACAACATGCAGACCACAAAGGAAAAGAAAGAAGAAAAAAGAAGATAGGAGCACACACTGAAGCCAGACAGATCATGCAGACCACCAGTATACTCCAAAAACAAGCATCCAGACAGATCAGGATGACCATCTAGACAGATCAGGAAAAAGCCAGACAGATCTAGAGCACACACTGAAGCCAGACAGATCATGCAGACCATCCAGATAGATCAGGATGATCTTTTTGAAGCCAGACAGATCATGCAGACCACCAAAGGAAAAAAAAGAAGAAATAGAGAGGGGCAGACCCACACAGCTGCCACAATGTTACACAGCTGCCACAGTGTTACACAGCAACAGAGCACAATGCACGAATCAGCTGCTGATGAAGACATAGCATACACAGCTCCAAGGCAATGAGTTTCCATCAGCAGCCAATTACAGACATAGTAGCAAGCACGGCAGACCCCAAAAACAAGCATTGAACTTCACCTAACAAGTATTGCCAATCAAACATACAGTACACCTAACCAACATCTGATGTAGACCACCAGAATTGATCCAGATCAGTCCACCTTCATGACTGATGCAAACTTCACCATGCAGACCACCAAAGGAAGAGAAAAAAAGGAAAAAGAACAAATAGAAAGAAGCTAATTCAGCGCAGTTTTGGACCCCAAACGCCCTGGTTTTGCCTACTTTGTCACACTTTTATGTCCTACATAACTAATCATGCGTCCTATCGAAGCGTTGCTTGCTTTCACAAGTTTGTTTGATCTAGGCCGAGGTAACCGCTACGATCTCGGGTTGTTTCCAGGCTGTTTCCAATTTTTTGCCCCAACCGACTCGTTTTTGCCTTTTTTTATCACATTTTGGTTTCCATGGAACAGTCAAAAATTTTGGTTTAACTATTCATCCTTGGATCAGTGGAACATTACAATGTTTGAAGTTTCTTTTCTAGTCAACATAAACTAAACTGTAAATTCCATCTTTTAAATTTTGAACTAAAATTAGTTTAAAGACAACCATTTCTCTATGATATTCTCATCAAACGTTTATTTGCCTTTACTTTGAACATAAATATAATCAAATATGGTTTAACACACTTACTAATTACCATGATTATCTATTGTCGAGAATTTGGTAGATTGCGATTTTCCAAAACTTGCGCCAACATGCTCTGAAGTCCAAAAAGCTGCTGCTGCATCTCCTCACGTTGTCTTGTATTCTCTGTTTCTTTCATTTGTTGCTCCTTACGGTTGCTCTGCTGTTCCGCATGCAGTATCTCCAACTCGGATGTAAGCCTTTTCAATTGCTCGTCACGTGCTTGTGATGCAGCAGAGAACCCAAAATCACAAGAAAAAGGCTTTGGTCCAACCCCAAATCCTCTCAAGTATCCGTTCTTCTTACCAAGAACCACTCTTGATATATCCTCTTACCTCATTGGCGTTCCAGCCTCGATAGACTCATCTCGCACCCGTGTCATTTGCTCATATAATTGTAAAATATAAATATTGTTAATATAAGACAAACACAAAAGTTGCATGTATAAGTGTCCAAATGATTGGAATACTTGCATGTAAATCACTGCATATAGGATCAATCCACTATTTTGTCTTCTTGTTTTGATGAGTGTCCTTGTAGAAATTACAGAGATCTGGCAACAATCCACCATTTTCCTTCACCTGTGATATGCCAAACACCAAAAAGAACACTCCTTCATTAATATGGTAACATATTAAATAAGTGTAGATAAAGTTAATAAAATCAACGAAATACATCTCACCGCAATACTTATCACTGCCGGAAAAGATCGCGACCCACTAGTGTGATTGTAGGGTAGCTTGCTCCTATTATTTTTGCCGGCATCGTAGTGACGCTACAAAAATCCACATTGTACGGGTTTATTACATATATAGTTAAAGTACTAAGTCATTTTTTTTGCTGGTGGTTAGATACAAAAATCCACATTGTAAGGGTTTGTGACATATATAGTTAAACAATGATAACAGTACTAAGAAGCCTTTTGCAAAAGGTCAAATACTTTGCATTTATAGGTAGATAATTTGATTCTTCATTCTATATGATTTCACAGAGCTTGTTAATAATACATTATTATATAACTAAATCATAACATACCTTGTTTGCAGGATCTAACCATACTTCGTCAATCAAATACTTCCAATCATCTAATCTGATTCCTTTGTATGGATGAGCATAGGGATTAGTTCTCGCATCCACAAGCTTCTCCCATTTCTTCTTCATTCTGCACTTCCAATCTTTATGTAACACGTTACACTTCTTTTCCACAACTTGCTGGGATAGTGCATTGTCCTCATAATTATCCCCTATTTCAAATTTATCCTATAATCAATGCAAACCAAATAAGAAACTTGCAATTATGTAATGTGAATCTTTGAAAATATGTAATTCTGATGATATTTAATTACAGCGAGGTGCAAAATTTAATGAAAAAGAAAGAACATCACCTCATAAACCTTAGGTGCAAAATTTATCAACTCCTAGGCAATAAAATTACTCAAATAGTTGCCATGTTTTAAAAAATTCATTATCGACTTCGGGGTTTGCAAACAAACAAACCAATCTCTAAACAAGTTCTTCCAAGGACTACAAAAACCCACATCCACAACAAAACACATTCCTAAGGATCAAGCAATGGCAACAATCACCCCTTGCACTATTAAAATATCCACAACAAAGAAACAAGTGAACCAACACAATTCAAGAAGAAACCCCTCTGCAGTCTCCCAAAACAATCTGAAGCAGGCATTTCAAAACTCCTGTGACACACAGCAAATATGAAGAACAGTAGGCAACATTTCTAACTCTATCTGAGTAGGCCACAACATCGAACTGGGATCCTCATGAAGAACCAAAAGCAGTGAGCTAATTGAGCGGCGAGTTGAGTTTGATGACCTCACACAGCTCCACCAGATCTGGTTGTGTGCCATTAAAGATGCTGTCATACCTCTGTTTCCAAATAAACCATAACACAGCCACACGAATAGTTTTCCAGCTTACCCTTTTCTATTTTTTCAATTATAACAAAAAACATCTATATACCAATCTTTGGTTTTTTTAACCCTCTTTTGTTTTCTTAAACCTCTGGATGGTTTGCTTTGCTTTTCTTCTCATTGTTTTAAATTACAGTTAAAAGGAAATCCTCAGCAGTTCTTGTTAATTAATGAGACTTTTTTGACAATCTAGTAATGTGAACCATAGTTTTCTGACTTTGGTTATGAGGATTTTGTGTGTTTTTATTATGAACTAATTTGATCTTTATTACGATTCAAAAGTAGTAGAACCTATGAATCAGTATCGCTAAAATTTTTGAGTACCTGATACCATACACTCTTTCGAAGCTTGTGTCCAATTGAGTGTTACAATCTTATCTAAAATTAATTAGTTTTGGAGAGAATTTTATTAACTTCTTTTGTGGCATTTGATATCACCTTTGCAAATTTATTATTAAAGCAGTCATAGAGAGCGATAATTATGTACTCAACAATTCTAAATTTAAGAAGATACTTTGCAAACAATGTTCTCACGGTTAAAACGAGGAAAGATTTATAGTGAATATCTAGACCTAGAGCAGGAGAAGGGCGTAATAAACAAGGAAATGCTTCAGGGAGTTAAATGAATAATCAGATTGTTTTGATTTACTTCTTGAAATTAGATGTAAGATTTGATTTTTCTCTTTTCAAGTTCTATAGGTTTTTTATTTTTTTTATTTTTTCCCCTTAAATGACAATATGATTCTAATGCCACTTGTCAAATTGAATGCTACCATTACTCCTAAAACCTTCATTTTTTTGAGGTGTCTCACTCAAAAGCGAGCAACGATGCATATCTCTTTACCTCTTTTATCCCATTATTAAAATTGACACACATCTGTTCCTGAATTCTCCTCGCAACACACCTTATATATCCCATTCCCATCTCCCTTGTATTTGCCAATTCCAATCTGTCTCTCACACACACACACACACACACACACACACACACACACACAGACAAGAGATCGATGGAGCAGTCAATGCGCAAGCTTTCAATTATGGTCCTTCTAATGATGTAATTTTTTTTAAGTAATCTCATTTATATATTTGATCCTCCTTCTATCTCAGTTTGAGATTTGGTTATAATCCTTCTTTTTTTTTTTTTTGGAGTAATATTTTTGTATATTGATCATAGAAAAGTGTTATGAAATTTGGTTTCTTTGTTCTTGATTTGGAACTATTCAGCTCATATATCCGTTGCTCTGTGTGTGTGGTGTTGGGAGTAGATCTTCTTTCAAGGTATTTTGGAACCGCTTGAAGAAAAAACCAAGTATAGTGTTAAGCATCCTTTCTTTCTGTAATAAGACCGCAAGCATCTAGTTGTTACCTTCAAGAGCAAGAAACTGGATGAGACCAAACATAGAGCTAGAACAGGTCATGTAAAGCGTACGAATAAGAGACAAGGGGCGTGTCAAAGAACATACGAAATGGATGCCCTAGCCTTCCTCCATTTACCTTAAAATGCAGTAGCAAGGACATATAGACTTTAGGACCTGGCTTCCCGGTCCTCTAGGTTCGTTAGAAGGGAAATTGCTTTGTCACGAAAAATGTGTGTGTGTGCGTGTGTACTTTTTGTTCATTTATGTTGGGTCAGTCTATTTGCCTACATCTAAATGTATAAATGTTGGAACTGCATGCCATTGTTGTACTTCTATCTCTAAATCTAGAGGAGATGCAGTAGAAAACATTGTAGAGAGAATTGACACCTTTTAGAAAGCTAGAAACTTCTGCTAATGTAACAATTACTTTCCAAGTTAGTTTTCCTACTCAATAACTAAAGACATATTCTTGATCTTTTTCAGTCTTTAATCAACAGCTTGGTAATAGTCTTAGTGGATCTCATATCACATTCTTGGTTCAATTCTTCATAAGAAATCAAATCTGTCTTCACAATGAAAGGGTAAAAATCTGCATCATTTCAATGACAACAAATTTAGACTCTTTTTGGATAGATGGATTTCAAATGAAGGAAATTTAAGGTCAAATTTTACAAAAGTATAGGAGAGTTTGTTACTATAGTTTTATTGGGAATCTGAAAGGGAACAACGAAAAGTATTTTTTTTAGCATCTTTGTACAACTTCAGTATGAAGGATTTAAAATAACAACTACTACATTTTTATTTCAAGTCTATCACGTTAAAGACATCAAGTTCAACAATAAAATCTATATCTAAATTATCAAATCTAAATTTATAGACTCCACATAATAGAACTATTATGACTTTCTTCCCTACCTAAATTAGGTATGTAAAAAGGATTTGAAACTATTACTAATTTAGAAGCCTGAAAAAAGAGTATTTTTGGTCAATAACTGTGAACTTTTTTTTTTTTTTTTTGTTTTTGTTTTGAGTGCATGAGTTTTAATGGACTATGAACTTGACCATGAAGACGAGAAAAGTAAACATGAAGACCCCATAAGTAATAGAAATCTCAGATTTCATAATATTTCCTGAAAAATGCTATAACGTAAAGGAAAAATTGCAAGACAGGTAATTTATCTATGAATGATAGTCATAACATGGTAAACAAAGAACACAATACCTGTGTAAAAAATCTATAAAAAAAATTAAATTAAAATTTAAAAAAAAAAGAATACTAAATATGCATACTAAGAATGGATAGTAGAGAGAGAGAGTGGTTGAGAGATGACTATCAATTTCACTTACTTGCCTACAAAATTAACATACTAAATATGCACTAGTTCATTTTGATGACAGGAAAAGATTATAAAAAAAAAATAAATAAATAAAGAAAGAAAAAGAAGAAGAAGAGGAAGAAAGAAGAAAATGCATTAGTTAAGTAGCTTTGCATACACTATTCATTTAGTCATAGATGTATATATGCACATAGGTACATATACACATATCAAGAGAAAACAATATACCGAGCCACATCTGCTTCCACTTAATTTGCTCAACTTTACAAATTTGGCTGCAAGGATGGTGCAGAAGTGATTGTAACACAAACCTTCTAATCAGTCACAAGAAGTTGAGTTTTGTATATGTGTACAAGCGCTAAATTGTTTGGACATTATATTCATATGCCATTTTCTCCTTTTTTGGATTTATTTTTTTGAATATAATCATTAGACCAATTATGTCTGAATCTGGAGATTTAAGCTCGTGAACAAGCCTAGGTTGCCTTAGAGCGAAAATAAGTTAGGCCCAGCCACACTGATAGACATATTCATATGAACCTGTCAACTAGCAACAGGCCAACAACTCAATAGCATAATAAAACAAGACAATGGGCTAGGCAGAACCAATCTACATCACTTCTTCATTTTCATCTTCTTTTTTTCTAAAATTTTGTTGGAAGTTAGATACTCTACAGTCCACCATTAGGCTATAGTTCCTTTTACATTGGCCCCGTTTGGTAGAGCTGTGGGAAAGTGATTATAGATTATAGCTTAACAGATTATGACTTATAGCTGTGAGCATAAGCTGTGAACCTGTTTGGTGTAGCTGTGGGATTATGGATTTAAGCAGCAAAGTAGTGTTTGGTTAATAAGCTGTAAAATAACTTTTTACTGTATAATTGTCCATTTTGTCCTTATATGATATAAAAATGATTATTTTGTCATTTTTTCAGTTTTAATTTTAAAAAAATTATTTCATTAATAAAAGTTAATATAATTTGCATCAATTAATACTAAAATTAATAATAGTATGAATTAGTATAATTTTTTTTCATTTTTTCATTACAAATTAATTAGTGTCAATTAATGGCTTAATTACCATCAATTAATACTAAAATTAATAATAGTATCAATTGGTATAATTTTTTTCATTACAAATGAATTAGGTGTCAATACTAATTAATATAAAAATACTGAAATTAGTGTCATTATAAAATTAGTGTCATTTATTTTTTCAATTATATGTTTTCATTTAATAGAAGTTATTTAATTTATTATTTAATTGTGCAATTTAATCATTATTATTTTTAATTATTATTGTGCAATTTATTATTTTTTAATCATTGTTATTTTTTATTATTTAATTGTGCAATTTATTTTAATTGATTATTTTTGTTTTTAATTGGTAAAGAAATTACCAAATAAATTTATTTTTGTTTTTAACTATTAATTTTATTATTTTGTTTTTATTTATTATTTATTGATATTAATCGAAATAAATTTATTTAAATTGATATTTAATCGAAATAATTATTATTTTGGTTTTTAATTTTATTTTTTTTAAATAAATTGTTTTTCATTTTATTTTGAAAAGTAAATATTAATTCTGAAATAAATTGTTTTTAATATTGATTTTTTTCTTTTTTTTTCAATTTATTTTCTAGGGTTTGAAAACCCTAGCTCCGGTAGCACAGCTGCGATGATCGGCGCTAGGGTTTTGGATCGCGATGGCGACGGGGCTTGAGTGAGCCGCGATCGCGATGGTTCGAAGAGAGAGCCAGAGCTTCGTGATCGTTCAAACAGAGCTTCAGGTAGAGCTTCGCGATCGTGATGGCGACGACGGAGATTCGCGATCGTGATGGTTGAAGAGAGAGGCGAGACAGAGATATGAGCCGCGAGCTTCACGAGTTTCGCCGGAGAGAGAGAGATAGATAGAGAGAGAAATCATCAGAAATCTCCATAAATTATCGCCGGAAATCGCCTCAAGCTCTCTCCTCGCTCTGCGGACGTAAACAGTGAACAAACGTGAAGTTTATATCTAGGCAGTTTGGTAATTCTTTAATTTTTGAAGGGGCATTTAAGTCATTTTGCCCCTTCTTAACCAGCTGCACGCATAAGTTGTAATTTTAAGCACCTCCCAGGCAACTCTCAATTTAAGCCGAAATTTGGCTTAAATTAAGCTATAATCTATGGTCATAAGTTGTACCAAACACACCAATATAACTTAATTTAAGCTAAAAGTTGATTTAAGTTGAGAAAAAGTTCTACCAAACACCCACATTAAAAGGGTAAAGATTGCCCATAAGATTAGATATAATGACGTGTGAAATCCACAAGGGTTGAATCAACATCCTAATATATGGTGACAAAAATGCCAGAGGGCTCTAAGAACAATCATTCTTAGTATTGTATGACAAATGGCATTAGTGCAAACTCAACTTCGCATGATAGAAAATTTTGTAAAATAATCAACTACTACATGACAACTGAATGAATAAAAAGTGTTGAAAAGAATTCAGATCTTTTATTTCCATAAGACACTAAGTAAAAATTTGGAATTTTAGAACTTGCTAACATCCTTACAGATAAACACTATATATTTGAACTAAAAGCAAAATAAACAAACTAGATGATCCAAAAGATAAAGGAGCTACTCTACAATATTTGATTTATTGCTCAATAAATTTATTCCACAAGTCCATCCTTTCATACATGTATTCGACCCAACTTCACATTAAAAGTACATAAATATTTTCGTTAAAACAAAACTCCTAATAAAAACAATAATAAAAAGAAGAGACCAATACCTGGCCACAAGCATCCATAAACATGTGTGACACATATACTTTGTAAAAGAAAATATTAAAATATGGCCAACAAAAAGTTCTAGTATTTTAAAATTAGTTCAATTAAAAAACTATTAACATAGGTTAATTGCTTGTGGTTTTAGACAAGTTCTTTTGGGGAGGGCTTATGGTATTCCTTGCCTTTTAATGGAGAAAGGGCCTTTATAACAAGAGAGGGGTGTTTAGTCATTTTAGAGCTTTTCATTGGATTCTTCTCATGTTCTTCTTCTTCTTGTCTTTAACTTGGCCACTAAGGTTTCTTTCCTTTGAATCAAAAGGTCAAAAAACTAAGGTTTCTTTCCACATACCTCTGCTATTGTGCACTTTACGGACAAGCAACCAAATCTCTGTTTGGTTTGGTGCCCTAAACTCTAAAGTAATTAATCAACTCTACAGAAGTCAACACCTTGAGTCCTGAAAACTTATTGAACAAATTTATGTGGTGGTTCAATTAAATATTTATTTGTTTAAATAGTAAGATTTTTTTTTTTTTTTTGGTGTTTCATAAGATAACATAAAAGCATCAATTGATAAATGAATAAAATAACACCTAATAAATTTTTCCATCCGACGGTGAATAAACAAATGGCAATCCTATGTCCAAATCATCTCTTCCTCTTTATACTAGATCAACTTTCCACTACACAATCATGTTAAAAATATTTATCGTGGTGATGCGATATAGAATTTGAGACAAGAGAATAGGACAAGATTATGTAAAACTCTTGTGTTGGCAATAGTGTGGTAAGTGTGGAGGATTTAAAGTTAGAGTACTCTTGTGGGTTATAAGCAATTGTAAAACTAGTCTTTGGGTGGCATCAAGTGTTGGCTTAAGCTAGAGTTGGTTTCTCACCAACATTATGCTTTGTTCCCCCTTTTTTTTTTTTTTTTCCCTTTTCATCCTTATTGATGTAATGTATGATTTCTTCATCAATAAAGATTTTCTTTGCTGATCAAAAAAAAAAAAAAAAAATAGGAAAGATGCTCCCCTAGCATATAAACTCGGATTAAAATTTCTACTACTTTAATTTTTTTTCTTAACCCCACATAAATCTCGCTTAGGCAAGGTCTATAACATAATTAGGGCTTTTAGTCTAGTGGTTGTATAGTACTACTTGGTAATGTGAAGTTTGCAGGTTCAATTCTTATAGAAAAGAATTTGATATATCTTTTGTTTACCTTACGTAAATAGCATAGAGATGAACAATAATTGCATACCTAAGAGGATATTGTCACGGTGTTAACTTTTTTTTTTTATAATTTTTTTATTATATTTTAATTGGTTTAGGATATTGTAATTGGTTTAGGGATTGATAGACATCTTTCATATTTATTATGGTATTTGAGAGGCAACATAAATGGCTATTTGTGATTAATGGAAGATGTGTTACCCTGTATATAACCCATAATTTTTCTGTGTACATAGATTCACTCTCTTTTTTCATTTGTTTTTTTTATTTTTAAGTCTCTTCTTAAAAATTCAACTCCAACTTGTAAAGGATGGTATATAGGGTAAGTCCTTGTAGAGCTTCTGGCTCATTTAAGGGTGCTTAAAAAATGGAATAAATCCAATTAACCAACTAACTAGTTTGGAAATCAAATTACAAATAACTTACAAAAGCACCCAAAAAAGTTTTATTCTCATTAAGTATATTTTCCAATATAAAAAGGGATACTTACAGAAAGAGGAGAAATAAAACACTACAAGAACATCACAACTTGGGGGACTTCACAAACAACAGAACGAAATCTTATTATCGACATATCCCAGCAGCAAACATCAACACAAACATTGACAATGAGAGAGAGACACAGGCAGGGACTGAGTGAGTGAGAGTGATACAGAGGATTTATACCTGAAATTGTTTTTAGGGAGAGTTGAAGATGCTCTGAAAAATCGCGATGGTGAGGGCCCTGGTAGGTGAGACATTGTAGAACAAGACGAGTATGAGAAATCAAAGAGAAAAAGTGAGACACAGAGATATAAACAGAGAGAAACTATTACAAGTTGAAAAAAAATACCTAGATGAATCAGAAATGACGAAGACGGACGGCGGCACAGACGGACGGCAAGGTCGATGGTAAGGTGAGGTGATTGGTGCGACTGAGCTTTGATCGAATTTGACTGAGGTGTGAAAGAGGCGCGTATTTATGATTTATATGTGTTTGAATTAGTAAAGTTATCCCCTACCAACCTGTTGGTCGGCTAATGTCTGTATGCGAATTTAGATACCAAAATGACATTGTTTTGGTATTAGCGACCAAATTATATTAGTCGTTGAAAGATCATACAGCTCCCGCCCAGATTTTATTCTCCCGCCCATATTTTTGGTGACAAAAATTGTAATTTGGTCACAAAAAATTACTTATTTGCAACAAAAAAATTTTGGTCTGTAATAGAAAAAAATTTTAGCTACGAAATTTTAATTTGGTCAGCAAATGTCATTTTTTTGCGACCAAAATTTTTTTGGTCGGCAAAAGTGGTCGGCAAATGTGTAAATTCTTGTAGTGGATCATCTGGGTTCAAATTCGAGGAATTGCAAGCTGAACCACTTACTGAGATGACTGATACATTAATGAGAAAGGCAATCGTTAGAGCAAAGCCACTTTCTATCATATAAAACCTGCAAGCGTCCTGTAAACAATAGAAACTGTCATTTAGTGCTCAATAGAATCATGCCCTAACATATATAAAATCAAATTTTAGAAGGGGACTTTTGAGGGATCAAAATTATATCATGGTGCCTACATCTTGATACAGTAAAATTTCATTCCAATTAGCCTAAAACTTCATATATATATATATATATATCACTAACCTAAATTAAGATTAAAAGGCATGGGGGATTGAGGCCAAACTACCACTTGTCCAATCAATGTAAGGAAATGAAACACATGGACATGTAATTAGGTAGTAGCTTCTTCACGTCAATTCATGTATTTGTTGATTGAGAAAATGCAAATAAAAAATGTTAAAGAGCCAAAAGATTTAGGGTTTGTTTGGCTTTAATTGTTTGATTAAAAAAATATATATATAAAAGATAAAATAGGCTAAATAAGTTAATAAGACAAAATATCACATCTAAATTATAATTATTTCATTTTTTCTCTTATAAAAGTCAAAAAAATCAAAAAAAACTAAACCAAACAAACTTTTAGTCCTAGGCCTCGTTTGGGAATACTTTTTCGTTTTTTATGAAAAGATGTGCAAAAAAGTAGAGAAAGTGATATGACAATTTATAGTGACTTTTTGACTTTTTAGCTGAAATATGTAATTACCAAATGAGACCTAAAATAGCCAACTAAAAAAGCCAATTTCCAAACAATAACTTAGACTTTATTTTGAAAAGTATATTAAAAGATAAAAAGATGTGGTAAAATAGATTATGCCAAACAACCCCTTTGAAAATCCTACGTGATTCGTGATTAGATCAAGATTAACGTATTCCAAATCCCAACAATTCAAAACACTCAACCTAAAATCATCAAGCACTTACGAGAGTGATTTTAGTTTGTTTGTTTTTAAGAATAAACAATAAATCGACACAAACGATTTTTTACATGGAAAAAATCACAATTGAAGAACCTTCAATTGTAATCGAAAACCACGGGCGAACTACCACTGATCAATCCACTACTGAAGAACTAAAAGATTACAAAGATACCATGCAAATTACCCAACCCAGTCAATTTGTCTCTGAATCTTCTGTAACTCTTTCACCACGCCTTTGTCATGGAACTGATCTTGAAGTTGATTCCACACCACAACTTCACTTGTCGAATTAACGACTGCGTAGAATCAAACACCTTTTGAATTCTACGTTTTTAATCTTCGGAATCCACCGAAGAGAACTCACTTGAATTTTAAAAATCAACCTCCTTGATGTGTGAATCTCAATGCATAAGTTTAGAACTCTCTCAAGAACATCAAGGAAAACTATGAAAAATCTCAGAAGAAAACTTCAAACAAAACTCTAGAACTCTTGAATTAGATCTAGAAAACCAGTCACCTAGTTTTAGGAGAAAACCATCTTCTTATAGAAAGCCAAAAAGAATCCCAGTTCTGAAAGAAACCAAACACTTGAAAAATTCCAGATTCTGAAGCTCGCTCGAGCGAGGCTTCTCTCGCTCGAGCGAGAAGCTTATCTTGCGTGATTTCTACCACAAACTCTTCGCTCGAGCAAGGAAACAACACTTTCAGGTTTTTGTGTGGAAGCAGTTGTTCGCTCGAGCCACCTTCATCTTCGCTCGAGCGAGCATTGACCTTCGCTCGATCCACCAATTCTATGCTCGAGTGTACATTCACCCCCTTCAGGTTTTAAACCAGACGCAGTCCTTCGCTCGAGCGAAGACATCTTAGCTCGAGCGAGGAAGACAAAATTGCAAAAAAAATTACAACTCAATCACTGAGTTTTGTTTGCGGGATTTTGACAAGATAGGACCTAACAATCTCCACCTTTGTCAATACCCAGACAAAAACTTTCTAAACAATTTCCTGACCACATTACAATTCAAAGAATGTACAAAATAATTACAACTCAAGAAATGATCTAATGAATTACACCTCGATGAAAGACAAACAATGAAACCAATCTTGTGAACCACCCAATCTACACACCATAAACTTAAAAAAAAGTTTGTTATGCACAAAAAAAAATATCAAGACAGTTTCATTGTATGTATATAAATCATAAATGAAAAACTACTAATCCATTGAGCTGTAAATAAACCATCATAAGCATGCATATATCCAAGACAATATCAACAATATCAATCAATCCTGTCTGCAGAAGAAAACCATCATATACATCAAGCCAATATATCCAAATCAAACATATAAACCATCTCCCCCTTTTTGTCCGGGAGAGAGACAAAAGCAAGATATACAGTATACGTAAGAACCAGCCAAAGAGTAAAACAACTGTCCAGGAAATAACCAAAAAACCAACACTAGAAAGAAGGTGGATAATGCTGCATCTGTAGGAGAGATAGTATCTGTGCCAGCTGAGCACTCTGCTCGTCAAGTCGAGCATCTATAAGATCAAGGCGATGAGTAAGAACCTGCTCCAAGCTATGAGTACCCGCTGTGGGAGCTGTATGGGCAGCCTCGACCTCCTCCTCCTCGGCAAAAGGATCATCATCACCTGCATCATCTGGACCACCTGCATGGGAACCCCCAACCCCTGACCCACTCCCCCTCACGTGAGCCTGACTCTGGGATACAGTGAGTTTGGTGATGGGTTTTGTGGGATGGGCAAACTCATCATCATCAAAAACAGGGACATTAAGAGAAGAGAGAAAACGGGTAAGAAAACACCCATAAGGAAGTCCCAAAGATTTGCGACCCTCAAAGACCCCAATCATTTTAGACACAATCATCTCAGGAAGATCAATGGGAAGTCGATGATGAATGCAATACAAAACATAACCCTGGTCCTGAGTAATATGTGAGGAATGGGTGGTGACATAAATATTGGCGCACACAATAATATTGAGAAGACGGAATCGAGGAAGCAACTCATTCTGCTGAATGAGAGCCCCAGCGATCCATGTCCGGGAAACACCACATAACTCAGAAGCAACCATATTAAAATTGACACCAGACCGGGTGAGAAAAGGGAAATGGCAAGCATCAACTTCGGGAAGACCAAGAAAAAACCCGAAACAAATCCCTCAAGAATGACAAGGATCGCTTCCTAACCCAAGTCCGAAAGGTACAGCTTCTCAGTTAATAGAATGGATGTTGCAATAGAACTCTCGGATGAGACTTAGATTTTGCGGACCGAAAAAATGTAGCACTTGATCACCACCTAACGGATCAAACAAAGACCGAATGGGAATAACCTCAAAAGCATTAGGTAACACATTGCGCTCTAAGTGAACTTTGCGAGAGGCAAAGGACTCTCTAAACAATTTTGCCTTGGCTTTGGACTCAAATTTGGCAGTATTGAAGGAAGGACGAGAAGCAACCGTCTTGCGACGTTTAGAAGACTCGGCCATGACTAACACAACCCAAGATAAGTCAAAACAAGATATACCAGTAACCATCCAGAACAGACACACTCCACATCCCCAATGCCAAACCAAGGAACACAGATAAAGAAAACATTAGTCCAACAAAAAACATGAGTGCAGCATTATGGAAAAACCCAGATAAACATATAGCTAAAATAAACAAGGGGTTATGAGTCCAACAGAAACCATGTGTGCAGCATTATAAAACCAGGAAGATATGAAGCAAGATATGAAGACAGCAGTAGAAATTAGCATGAAATAGCAGTGAATTCATAACAAAGCAGTATAGATAGACAAAATCCCCAATGCTATCAACAATAAACTTCCAATCTAAATCAACCCAAATCGAAACCCTAGGAAAAAAATGCAAAGCGTACGATGCAAACCAAGTATCCCAAAGCATGAATGAGACAAAAGAAAAATAACACAGAACTAAGAACAACAGGAATGACCCCTAAATGCGAACAGAGCAAAGGCAATGAAGAAAAAATCAAAATAGAATAAAAAAAGAAAAAAAAACTTACCAAAGATGGGGAATGCACAAGGATGAAACCGAAGAAACCCCAAAACAAAGAGAGAACCCTCAAACGAGGCCAGCAATGGTCAACTCACAAACCCTAGAGGAGAAGAGAGAGAAGAACACAAAGAGATAAAAAAAAAAAAATGAACTGAAGAGACCCCCAATTTAAATTCAGAACTGCGACAGTTCGCTCGAGCCAGGAACGGTTCGCTCGAGCGAGAAGAACAAGCTCTCAGGTCGAAGTGAAGAAGCAGACGTACGCTCAAGCAAGGACCCAGTCGCTCGAGCCAAGGAAATTTTTTTTTATTTTTTTTTATTTTAAATATAAAAACACCTAGGATATTCTTGTAACAAGCAAGGTGACCAGGTGACAGACTATTCCACAAGGACAAGAGTATCCATCAATTCTGAGTCTTGAAAATTTGAGAAAAGAGATGAAACAACAGCTCATGAATAAAAATAGATAGTATTAAATCAAAGCCACACGCATCATGAGAATGCATAACTCAAAAACACACATGAGAGCTCATATAAAGAATGTGTGTGTGTGCAATCCTTGAGAACCACAAAGCTAGAGTTAATCCTCGTAGTGATCTGATGGCTGGACCTCCAACAAGCGTAACTGACCATCATAAAGAAAAGTCAAACCACTAGGAATCACGGGGTATTTGTTGAGTAAATGCGGAAGTTCCCCCTCAAACAATGACCCCTTTTTTTTTTCTTTTTTTTTTTTAACTTTTCTTTCTTGTGGGCACTCACTGGTGGCATACACGCTCAAGAGTATGGAGACCAAACCAGAGAAGAATGAAATCAAAATGATGGCCTGGTTGGTGCCTCTGAGGTAGCCTTTTCCTAATGCCCGGAAATCATGTACTGAGGGAGAAACCATAGAAGTGAAATAAGATGGTAGATGGTTAAGAGACTTAACATCACCCATGATATACCAGTATAGGTCAATTCCTCTGAAAGAGTACAAGAAACACTGTTAGTGGTCCATAGAGAACTTTGATCACTTGTGCGGAAACCCCTGCAACAGTTTATCTCAAGGATGTGTACAGAATGAGATCATGAAGTAAATGAGTATGGGCATTCAGAATGAGCTATGAACAAAGATGAAAAAGATCTTGTATGCAACATGAGCAGTGTTCATATAAAATTTGATGCAAAGATATCAGAACTCAATCATAGATTATCACATCCAAGAACAGTAAGTCAACCACTCACACTCACCTCACAGTATACAACCCAGATACTGAGACATTACACCCAAGTACTTTATAAGAGACTCAAATCGTAGAAGATCAAGGTGTTGTATAAAAATATCGCCTTTTGATGCTCAAGAGAAACATGTTCCAAAACAACAAGGCCTTCATCCACTAACTCTCGAATAAAATGATGACGGATGTCAATGTGTTTGGTGCGAGAGTGTTGGACAGGATTTTTTGAAATGTTTATGGCACTTGTGTTATCACAAAAAATAGTGAGAGTGTTCTGTTCTATTCCATAATGATGAAGCATTTGCTTCATCCATAACATTTGAGCACAGCAACTCCCTGCAGCAATGTACTCAGCCTCAGCAGTGGAAAGAGAGATGGCATTCTGCTTTTTACTATGCCAAGAAACCAGATTATTCCCAAGGTAAAAACACCCCCCAGATGTACTTTTCCTATCATCAAGACACCACCGATCGGCATCGAAAAACCAAGTTTAATTTGTCAGAGTATTAGTGGAAAACCAAACCCCATACCCCAAGGTCCCATTAACAAACTTGATGATGCAATTTACCGCAAGAAGGTGAGACTCTTTAGGACTGGCTTGGTAACGAGCACAAACACCAACACTGAAAGAAATATCAGGACGACTGGCTATGAGATACAAAAGACTTCCTATCATACTCCTATAAAGGGTAGGATCAACATCAATACCAGAGGAATCTTTGGAAATGTGAAGACTGGTGCTCATAGGAGTGCGTGCATGTTTGGAAGACTCAAGACCAAACTTTGACACAAGATTTTTAGCATACTTAGACTGAGAAACAAATATGCCCGAAGGAGACTATTTAATTTGGAGACCCAAAAAATAAGACAACTCTCCCATCATGCTCATCTCAAACTCATGTGTCATGCAATCCGAAAAATATTTCACAAGATGATCAGCAGTGGAACCAAACACAATATCATCAACATATATCTGAGCAACAAGAATATGAGACTTAGTATGTTTCACAAATAAAGTCTTATCCACACTACCCCTTTGAAAATCATTATCAAGAAGAAAGGTAGTAAGTCTATCATACCAAGCCTGAGGGGCTTGTTTCAACCCATACAAAGCCTTGTCTAACTTGTAGACATGATTAGGACATTTAGGGTCCTCAAACCCTTTTGGTTGCTCAACATATGCCTCTTCTTTTAAGTACCCATTCAGAAAGGCACTTTTCACATCCATTTGAAACAATTTAAAGCCAAGAAAACATGCAACATCAAGCAAAATGCAAATAGATTCAAGACGTGCAACTGGGGTAAACGTCTCATCATAGTCAATACCCTCTACTTGTGTGTAGCCTTGAGCAACCAACCTAGCTTTATTCCTTACAACAAGCATTCATTCTCATCAGATTTATTTTTGAAGATCCACTTGGTACCTATCACATTCATGTCTCTAGGTCTGGAAACAAGAGTCCAAACTTTGTTACGCTCAAATTGACCTAATTCTTCATGCATAGCATTGACCCAACTATCATCTAGCAAGGCCTCTTTAAAATTCTTAGGTTCAATTAAAGAAACATAACACATGTGTGATACCTCATCCCGAATCTGTCTTCGGGTTTTCATTCGATCCGAAACACTTCCAATCACCTGTTGAGCCGGATGATTCAGTTTCACCCTTGCTGATGGTTTAAGTTCAGGACTTGCGGTGATAGGGGCAACATGAGTGATGTCCCTTTGAGCACTCTTGGGACTTGAACTTACCTGTGAGGATGGTGCTGTAACATTTTCTCATGATTGAACCTCAGCTTCTCCTTGATTTTGTGATTCAGTATCCAAGATTGGGGACTCACCATTGTCATCCTTATTTGTTGCCGGAGTAGGAGAACCTGTGTCATCTATAACCACATTGATAGATTCCATTAATGATGAAGTTCGTAGGTTATAGACTCGAAAAGCCCTACTATTGGTTGAATACCCTAGGAAAATACCTTCATTACTTCGGGAGTCAAATTTGCCCAAGGGCTCTCTATCTTTGAAGATGTAACACTTACTCCCAAAAGTTTTGAAGTATTTTACATTAGGTTTCAAACCCTTCCACAATTCATAAGGAGTTTGTAAAGTGCCGGGCCTTAAATACACACGATTTATGACATAAACAGCAGTATTTAGGGCTTCGGCCCAAAACTTTGGAGGAAGACTCTTACTAAGGAGCATGACCCTAGCCATTTCTTGAACAACTCTGTTCTTCCTCTCAACCACTCCATTTTGTTGTGGAGTAATAGGTGCAGAAAACTCATGCTTAATTCCATGCATATCACAAAAATCCGAAAACGAACTATTTTCAAATTCACGACCATGATCAGTTCGGATTCTTATGATACGCCCAATGGAAACACCCTGTTCATTTTGGATTTTAAGGACTAAAGCCTGGAAAGCATTAAACGTATCAAATTTTTCCCTTAAAAAATTTACCCATGAGAATAGAGTAAAATCATCAACAGTTAAAAAAATGTATCTTTTACCTCCAATGCTTTCAGTGCGAGTAGGTCCCATTAAATCCATGTGAACCAATTCAAGGGGACGTTTGGTTGTAAAGCTGTTCACCTTTTTATGGGGAGCACGGGTTTGCTTGCCAAGCTGACATGGTCTACACACATGGCTCAAATTCTTACCCAGTTTAGGAACTCCTCTCACAAGCTCTTTGTTGGCTATCTTAGTTAGGTCTTTGAAATTCATGTGACCTAATCTTTGATGCCACAGATCAATGTTACTTATGATGGTAGAATGACAAGCGAGATCATTAGTTGTAAGAATCCCATAGCAGTTATCGACAAAGCGAACCCCATGTAAAACAGTATTTCCCTTTTTATCCAAAATTTCACATTTATCTTTTGAAAACAATACTTCATGATGGGAATCACACATTTGACTAATGCTCAAAAGATTTGCTTTAAGGCCATCAACAAGTAAGGCATTATTTAGCTTGGGAAGACCAGAAACACTTATAGAACCCTTACCAATGACTCTAGAAGTGCCGCCATCTCCAAAGGTAACGATTCCTCCTTCATATTTTTCAAGAGAGGTGAAGTAGGATTTGTTACCGGACATATGACGAGAGCACCCACTATCAAGATACCACATGTGTGAGTCACGTGCTTTTAGAGCAAAGGTGTGTGAGCAACAAAACAAGTCAAATCATCTTTTCTAACCCAAATCTTTTTAGTCTTGGTGTTCTGCCTAGACATGTAAGGTTGTCTCCTAACCCAAAAAGTATTAGAATTTCTACCCTTTTGAGACACCTTACCAAACAGTTCAAAACAGTAAGGACGAATGTGGCCATACCTACCACAGTGATGACAAATAAAAACAGGTTTTACCACCTTTTTGTTGATCTTACCTGCTTTTGCTTGATGAAGAGAAGGATCAACCTGGTCTATCTTCAATTTGCCCTTTGCTTAAGTCTTCAAGTTATGTGAAGTAGAGGCCTGTCCCTTGTGAGCTGTCGCACCATAGCCTAGCCCTCTTTTGTCAGAACCCATTTGTTGAGACCCGAGTATGTCTTCTAGAGATCTGGAACCTTTGTTCCACATGGCAATTGTTGCTTTAGCAATACGGAGTTCTTTATCTTTCTGTCTGACTTTATCTTCCAATGCAGCTTGTGACAGCTCAAGACTTTCAAGTTTTTCTTCATATGTGGAATACACCTTCAAAAGTTCATTCCTTTCAGTTTCACAGGATAGAAGTTTTCCACATAAGTCTTGCCTGTCACTTGAGATCTTGATGACATTCTGTTTTGCTATCAAGAGTTCTCCTTTGAGCCGGACATTCTCACTCTCACATGTTTTGAGCTTGAGAGTGAGTTTGTCGTTGGTTTTAGACAAATTCAGAGATTCCTCGTACAGCTTCTCGTAAGCTTGTTGTAGTTCATCGCCATTGATCTCATCAATGTCTTCAGATATTTCATCATCCTCTCTTTGCTCCTCATTCTTCTTGACCTCGTCCACTCTAGCAACCAAGACAGATAAGTTGCTGGGTGGTGGTGGAGGTGGATCTCTTCCTTCATGGAATTGGCTCAGAATTTCCCATGCATCTTTAGCCTTTGTGCAATGAACAACCCGTTCTTTGTTCTTCATTGGAGATTGCACCACGAATAGTGATCAGGCTCTCGATTGTCGGATTATATGCACTTTCTGTATCTTCTTCAATGGCTTGCCAACCTTCTGGTTCAAAGGCTCTCAGAAAAGCCCTCATTCTGATTTTCCAATACAGATAGTTAGTCCCATCAAAGGTGGGAGCATGATGCAAGTTTTGACCACGAGCTGATTCCAAATGCTTTGAAAGAGGTTGAGAAACCGTGGCCCAAAATGCCATGAAAGCACTATCCCCATCTTCACCAGATTCAGGTTCTTCAAGTTCTTGCTCAATTCGCTTTCATCATCCCAAGTTACGGTGTAGACTTTCTTCCGATTCTTTTTCGAAGGGCATTCAAGGGACATATGCCCAAAACCTTGACATTCATAGCACTTGACCCCTGGCCCCCTTACAATCTTCTTTTTAGTAGTTTGAGCAAATTTTGGTGGAACAGTTTTGGGTTTGTCATTACTCTTATCTTTTGAAATAGGGGCTCTGAAATTAGGCTTCTTTTTCAAAAAAATTTTAAACTGTTTTGTAAGCATAGCCGTCATCTCAGACTCTAAATCAAATTCATCTCCGGAGGTTTTGCGCTTCATGAGCACTCGAAAGCCATAGTTTCTTTTGCTTTTTCTTTGAAATTTGGTGGGCTTCATAAGTCCGCAAATTTCCAACCAATTGATCGAGCTTGAGGGTATCAACATTCTCGAGCCTCCTCAATGGTCGTCACCTTTGATTGGAACCTCTCGAAGGGACCTCAAAATTTTTCCAACAACTTTCGCTTCCGGGATTTTTTCACCGAGAGTGAAACAGGAATTCATGATATCACTGAGTTTAGCATAGAAATCATCAAACGTCTCATCGTCGCGCATAAAAAGGGTTTCAAAGGCGGAGGTGAGACGTTGAAGTTTTAACCTTTTAACAGAGGTAGTACCTTCGTGAATTGTTTCAAGAATATCCCACGCCTCTTTTGCTATTTCACATGTGCAAATTCGACGGAATTCTTCAGGTGTGACAAAGCAGAAGAGGGAATTGAGAGCCTTGCTGTTCCAACTCGAGTTCTGGTAATCAGTTGTGTCCCATTTATCAAGGGGTTTAGGAATATCAATGCCATTAACGGTGATTGTAGGTTCACTCCACCCAAAGATTACGCAGTGCCAAACTTTCTTATCGATGGATTTTTAAAATGCTCTCATACGAGCTTTCCAATAAGAATAGTTTGTACCGTCTAGTAAAGGGGGTCTATGAGTCGAGTTACCTTCACGAATAGAATCCATGATACTAGTCACACAAAATCACACTCCTATAGTTTTGAAAAAACAAAGTTTTTGATAAAACAAAGAGTAACCCGCTCTGATACCAATTGAAAATCCTACGTGATTCGTGATTAGATCAAGATTAACGTATTCCAAATCCCAACAATTCAAAACACTCAACCTAAAATCATCAAGCACTTACGAGAGTGATTTTAGTTTGTTTGTTTTTAAGAATAAACAATAAATCGATACAAACGATTTTTTACGTGGAAAAAACCACAATTGAAGAACCTTCAATTGTAATAAAAAACCACGGGCGAACTGCCACTGATCAATCCACTACTGAAGAACTAAAAGATTACAAAGATACCATGCAAATTACCCAACCCAGTCAATTTGTCTCTGAATCTTCTGTAACTCTTTCACCACACCTTCGTCACGGAACTGATCCTGAAATTGATTCCACACCACAACTTCACTTGTCGAATTAACGACTGCGTAGAATCAAACACCTTTTGAATTCTACGTTTTTAATCTTCAAAATCCACCAAAGAGAACTCACTTGAATTTTAAGAATCAACCTCCTTGATGTATGAATCTCAATGCATAAGTTTAGAACTCTCTCAAGAACATCAAGGAAAACTATGAAAATCTCAAAAGAAAACTTCAAACAAAACTCTAGAACTCTTGAATTAGATCTAGAAAACCAGTCACCTAGTTTTAGGAGAAAACCATCTTCTTATAGAAAGTCAAAAAGAATCCCAGTTCTGAAAGAAACCAAACACTTGAAAAATTCCGGATTCTGAAGCTCGCTCGAGCGAGGCTTCTCTCGCTCAAGCGAGAAGCTTATCTTGCGTGATTTCTACTAGAGCCTTCGCTCGAGCCACGAACTCATCGCTCGAGCGAGGAAACAACACTTTTAGGTTTTTGTGTGGAAGTAGTTGTTCGCTCGAGCCACCTTCATCTTCGCTCGAGCGAGCATTGACCTTCGCTCGATCCACCAATTCTATGCTCGAGCGTACATTCACCCCCTTCAGGTTTTAAACCAGATGCAGTCCTTCGCTCGAGCGAGGACATCTTAGCTCTAGCGAGGAAGACAAAAATGCACAAAAAATTACAACTCAATCACTGAGTTTTGTTCGCGGGATTTTGACAAGATAGGACCTAACACCCTTCATATACATAAAAGATTTACATCAATATAAGAAGAATTTAGATTATACATACAAAAAAATTATATCATCTTAAAAATATAAATATTATTTCATTGTCCCGTTGATTTATAATTTTACCTTTGTTGTTTTCGTTACCTAACAAAAACTCAACATTTTCCTCATGGTTGGGGAAAGAGTGTCTACCATATATATTTTATAGAAGAAAATGATATAATTTTATATTTTCTAAGTTATAATTAAAAAAAAAAGTCATAATCAAAAATCTCAAGAGTCATGACTAAAATAATATCATAATTAAAGAAGAAAATTAATCGTAACTTAAAAAAAAATTGCATAACTATTTCAGAAAGTGTATATAATAACATTTTCCTCATGTTGATCTTTGTCAGAAAATTTCTGCCCTACTAATGACATATCTAGAATTTTAATGGAAAGAATAATATATTTGTTTTATAAATTTTTTTCCATAACCGATTTTAAAATTTCTTTTGGAAATTATTATAATTTTTTCTCTCTAAAGGTTTGTTTGGCAACATTTATGGTTATCGCTTTCTATTTATATTTATAGAATTTTTAAAATTATAACCAAAGGAGGATATTTTTTTAGTTCAAAATTTGGAATGTAGAGTCTTGAAGCTCACTATAGGTCCCATTTTGATAATTCGAATTATACATTTTGTCGAGCATTTCGGATACTTCATCTACAAAAAAATTAAGTTTATGCAATAATCATAATTTATTTAATTTTTCACATTTGTCACCCAAAAAATAGACAAAATTTGTGTTTTTAAAAATAAACTATTCATTTTTTGGGTAATAACACAATAAATGGAATACGTTACAATTATCGAATCGATTTAATTTTTTTATGGATAAAATACACAAAATGTTCAATAAAATAAATAATTCAAATTATCATAACAGAATCCATGATCCCACATGTCCAAACAACGCCTTCCAATCTATATTTTGGATTAGATAGAATCTATCTCCTAACCAAAAGCTTGATTAGTGTCTGCTTTGTTTTTAAAAGTTGAAACAAATTACAAAATTTTACTAATCATAGAAAAAAAAATATGTTTCACTTGTTTATTTATTTATGTGCTCATTTCTTCGTTTTCTAACCATGCACTGTTCATGACCACCATCAGCCATCATTGCCGATGAACTCCTTTTAAAAATGTCATTGTTGACAATTAGTGACGTCATTTGCTTCCAATCACCCAAAAATTATTAGTTAGTCTTGAGGCACGCATGATTATGCTTCACACTAATTATAAACCTCCATATTTCTTTATGTTTCTCAATTATCTAACAAAAAATTATAAATTCTATCTTTTTCACTAATCAAAACTTACTTGACGCACCATATGTTATTCCCCAGTAGTTGTGTGTGTGTAATTTAAATATATAAATAAAATAAACAACAAAAAATAAATAATTCAGAAAGTAAATAAATAATTTAAATTCTAAATTAACCGCTTACTGAGACTTTAAGTCGAGACTTGTGTTGGATACAATCTTCTTAAAGTAGATTTCGCCCTCGCTCTAGTGTTTCGATATTTACTGGCGTCGACTTTTCAGGATGCAGCGATTACTACTTGATTTGCAATACTACAAAATCAAGTCTGGCGAACCAAGCAATGCTGTAACTCTCCCTTTCTCTTCCTATAGACTAAATGTTGGACAAATGTAGCAGCAGGAGCACAGGAAGACGACAAGAAGAAGAAGAAGAAGAAGAAGAAGGAAGAGATGTTTGGAAAAAATTAGATTCTGAATTGTTGGAATGGCAAGCTATTTATAGCTAACCATGCAAGTATTCGGGTAGGCCTTGGTGGCTGCCCGGCCATGGTCGGAAAGTCATGACCCGAACAGTATCGGTTCGAAAAGGAGGTGAAAATTTTGAATTTAAAAATTTGGCGCCAAGTTTGAATTATTTCAGTAAGGATTTCAAAATTTTTCCCACAAGAATTTGAAAAAATTCAAACGAATTTTGTTCAAAAAAATTAAAGTTAGGATTCAACCCACAACCCACACCACGCACCCGCCAGCCTTGGTCTCCCGAGCCGAAATGGCTGGACAGATGGCAGCTGCCAGTGTAGTGGTTTTGGGCCAAGCCCACTTTGTCCATAATTCCCCTCCTTACAAAACTTGGGGCGCATCTCAAGTATGGCAGGCTATAGTTTATATACTCATATAAACTCTCTCTTTGTTTCAATGTGGGACAAGCCATTTAATGAGTAAACCCACATTGTCTCTTTAATTTCCATGTTCACGAATCCGAAAATGCGTGTTGAATTTTCATTCATCCGGAAATGGTTTTGAGTAACCAAATACACAATGTTATTTATTACACGACATTAAATATGAACTCATTTTCAAACGTAAAAAATAACGCTTGGATCCCACCTTAATTAATGCTCAAAGTTGCAAAAAATAAGATATTTACAAAGCCATTTTCCAACAATCCCTCACATGAATGGAATTAATGATAACGGACATACAACAAAATGCAGACAAAGAAAGAGAACATTAAGAAGATACACCACATCGAGATATGTAGCTTTTGGCTTTGAATCTCCTCTAGTGAAAGCCTATCGGACTTACTGGCTAACCAGTGGACGCGATGCCTTGAACTGTTTAGCTATTTGTATAAACCTAGACAATAGACTACACATAGTGTATTCGCAAATACAGTTTGGTTCTCATGGTTGTGTTTATTTTGGCACTGAACAACACCTGGTAATTCATGAGTGCCCTAGAGAATTTAGCCTTCTCAATTCTCACAGAACCTGCCCAATTCACACTCATATAGATGACTTCTTATTAAGAGTATCCTACCATACCCCACTTGGATGTCCAAGTTATAAGAATCATTAAAAGCAAAGCTGATCCTACTAACCTTGCAGGTATCACTTTTCGTATCATAGAAATGGATAGGAGTAAACCTCTTTAGTAACAGGTGAAGCTATCCATAATTCGGTTGTCTCTTTGAACCTAGATCTTAGGATCTTCAATCAACTAGGTTAGGTTGCCATTATGGGGACTTTTAAGTAATATGTTTTAATCTCATTCCCCTCGATAAATGGTATACTTGCTCTCTAGGTAACCCTTTAGTCAATGGATCCATAATATTCTCTCTTGACTTTACATATTCTATGGAAATTATTTCATGTGAGAGCAAATGCCAAACAGTATTATGTCTTCGACAAAAAAGTCAAGACTTACCATTATACATATGATTCTGTGCCCGTCTTATTGCTGTTTCACTATCACAGTGAATGCATATAGCTAGCACAGGTTTAGGCCACATTGGAATATCTTTTAAGAAATTACAAAATCATTTTACTTCTTCTCCTGTTTTATCTAACGCGATAAACTTAGATTCCATTGCCGACCTTGCTATGCATATCTACTTGGAGGATTTCTAAGAGACTGCAGCACCTCCCAAGGTAAAGATGTATCTACTAGTGGATTTTGAGTCTTTAGTATCCAATATCCAATTTGCATCACCGCACTCTAATATTCTTTGGATATTTGGTATAATGTAAGCCATAATTCTGGGTATATCTTAGATACCTAAGTACCCTAATTATCGCTTTCCAGTGATTTGACCCTAGATTACTTGTGTACCTATTCAATTTGCTCACAACATAAGCTATATCCAGCCTAATGCAATTTATTAAGTATATCAAGCTTTCGATTATTCAAGAGTACTCTATTTGTGATATGCCTACACTTGCATTTTTTGACAAATGAAGATTAATGTCAACATGTGTTTTAGTAGGACGATCGTCATGCTTTCCAAATTTCTCTAAAATCTTTTCAACATAATGAGACTCAGATAAAGTATATCCTTCAGATGTTCTAGTAATTTTTATTTCTAGAATTACATTTGCTACTCCCAGATCTTTCATGTCAAACATTTTGTTCAACATTTTTCTTTATGGATTTAATCATGTCATTATTGCTTCCAATAATGAGCATGTCATCTACATAAAGACAAATTATGACATATCCTTTGTCTACGCTTTTAACATAGATACATTTGTCACATTCATTTATCTTAAAACCATTCGAAAGCATAACGTGATCAAACTTTTCATGCCATTGTTTCGAAGCTTGTTTTAATCCATAAAGGGATTTGACAAGTTTATAAACCTTTTTCTCTTGGCCGGAAATTTGAAACCCTTCTGGTTGTTCCATATAGATTTCTTCATCTAACTCGCCATTTAAAAAGGTTTTTTTAACATCCATTTGATGTATCTCCCTATTATACAATGCTACAATCGCTATTAGCATGCGAATAGATGTTATTCTTGTCACTGGTGAATATGTATTGAACCATCTGCTTTTATTTTTCTCTTAAATATCCACTTATAACCAAGAGGTTTACTATTCACAACCTCTTTCCATAATGGAGCTTCAAGACTTGACATTACTTTCTTGACGTTTTGAGACTCATTTTTTAACAGGTATGTCAGAAAGTCTGGACCAAATGGTTTAGAGATCCTAGCCCTCTTGCTACGTCTAGGTCCATCTTCTTCATAATCATTTTTGTCTTCACTACCACCCATAGCAGTATCAAAAGTTCTTTTATTTAAACTTGTCTTTTCAGTTTCCTTGTAAGGAAAAATATGTTCGAAAAACGACGCATTCCTTGACTCAATGATAGTGTTTACATGCATATCAGGATTTACAGATCTATGAACTAAGAATTTGTATGCACTACTATTATTTGCATAACTAATGAACACATAATCAATGGTTTTTTGTCCTATCTTAGTCATTTTAGCACTAGGGACTACCACTTTGGCCAAACACCCCCACACTTTAAGGTAATTGTAGGTAGGTCGTCGACCTTTCCATACTTCATAAGGTGTTTGATTGATTTTCTTGTGAGATACCTTGTTAAGGATAAAATTAGCAAACAAAATTGCCTCCCTCCATAAGTTCTAAGGTAACCCTGAACTAATCAACATGGCATTCATCATCTCTTTAAGAGTTCGATTATTTCTCTCAGCAACTTCATTAGACCAAGGAGAATAGGGTGCAGTGGTTTGGTAAATAACACCATGTTCAGAACAAAATTCTCTATCACTCCTTACTACCTAAATAATTTTGCCAAGTTGATTTTCAACCTCAAGCTTATATTGTTTAAAAGCTTCTAAGGTTTCATTTTTATTTCTCAATAAGTAAACATAGCAATATCAAGTGCAATAATCAATAAAAGTAATAATGTACTTTTTATCTCCTCTAGTTTGAACAAATTTTACATCATAGATATATGTGTGAATTAAACTTAGAAGTTCAATATTTCTTTTTACTTTATTAAATGATGCCTTAGTGAGTTTTGTCTCAACACAAATCTCACATTTATGATTATGATCAAACTCTAAATTTGGTAAACATTCTAAAGAAACAAGTTTACGCAAAGAATTAAAATTTACGTGTTTTAATCTACTATGCCATAAAAAAGAAGACTCAGTAATATAGACAAATGATATGTTCTTATTATTAATAGCCAAATTGGGTACAACAGTTAGTACATTAAGCTTAAAAAGCCCATCACTTATATTATCTTGCTCCACATACATTACACTCTTGGAGAGTACAACATTGTTAGATTCAAAGACTAATCTAAACCCATTCTTGATCAACAATGACCCAGAAATCAAATTCTTGCGAATCTCCGGTACATGGAGTATATTGTTAAGAGTGAGCTCTTTTTCCGAGGTCATTTTTAACACAATCTTTTCTTATCCTTCTACAGTTGATGTGGAGGAGTTTTCCATAAAAAGTTGTTCTCTATTTTCCACCACTTTGTCGATTATGAACATCTTCTTATCTGCACAGATATGGCGAGTTGCTCTAGTATCCACATATCACTCCTTAGGATTGCCCACCAAATTAGACTCAGAGACAACTACAGCAAGATTGATGTCTATCACACCATCAGAAAGATACAAATCCTCGGCTATGTTGGCTTGTGCTAGTTTTTTACTTGAACTCCCTCTGTTCTTGCGAACGTGACAATCCTTAGCGCGATGCCCATCTTTGCCGCACACGAAACACTTGCCTTTGAACCTTTTGTTGAACCCATTATTGATCTTACTAGTGGATCCTAGTTTGGGACCATTGCCATCATGTTTCCACTTCTTATTGTTGAATTTTGACCCTTGTCCTTGTTCCACAACATTTGTTTTAGCCTGCATGCTATGGTTTCCTGACTTCTTGTCAATACCACGGTTATCCTCCTCAATTCTAAGCTACACTATCAGTTCCTCTAATTTTATCTCCTTGCACTTATGTTTCAAATAATTCTTGAATTGATGGTGATAATTTCTCAATGATCGCCACTACTTGGAAAGATTCACTGAGAATCATTCCTTCCGCATGTATGTCATGGAGAATTAATTGGAGATCTTGAATTTGGCTAATAAATGTCTTGAAATCCATCATTTTATAATCTAGAAAATGGCTAACAACAAATTTCTTTGTACCGCATCCTCTGTCTTATATTTTTGATCTAGATATTCCCACAGTTCTTTTGCGGTGCTTTTGACACTATACACGTTGTACAATGTATTGTCCAACCCATTGAGGATATAACTTCAACACAGAAAATCACTATGCTTTCATGCATTGACTACAACAACCACTTGCCGGTCAGTTTCTTCCTTATTTAATGCCGAAGCTTTTTAATGAGTGAAGCAAGCCAAATTCAATGTAGTAAGATAAAATATCATCTTTTGTTGCCATATTTTAAAATCAGTTCCATTGAATTTTTCTGGCTTCTCCCCATGATTTACCGGTACCGTCGAAGTCATTATTGGCATAACGGGTGTAGGGGTTGGAGTAAGAACAGTCTAAGTACTGTTTGTTTCAGTAGTCATTTTTCTGACGAAATAATAAAGTAATAATCACAATTTATACAGAATATAATTTACACACAAAACAGACAGAAAATATTATGTAACAAAATTCCAATGATAAACAGTATATTACTACTATGTTATCAAATAAATCATTAAACAGTATATTAGTACTATTTAAGAAATAAACAGTACATGACTACTATTTAATTTCTCAAAACAAAATATTCATTTGTCTAGTACACAAAGAAAAAAGAAAAAACGCAAATTTGCTGTAAGATTGTTATTCTCCAATGGTTGTGTGTGTGTAATTTGAATGAATAAATAAAATAGACAACAAAAAATTAAATAATTCAAAAAAAAATAAATAAATTAAATTCTGAATTAACCACTTACTGAAACTTTAAGTCGAGGCTTGTGTTGAATACAATCTCCTTAAAGTAGATTTCGCCCTCACTCTGGTTCTTCCTATAGACTAAATGCTAGACAAATGCAGGAGCAGGAGCACATGAAGGTGAAAAGAAGAAGAAGAAGAAGGAAGAAGGAAGAGATGTTTGGAAAAAAATTGGATACTGAATTGTTAGAATGGCAGATTATTTATAACCAACCATGCACTTGTTCAGGTAGGCCTTGGTGGCTGCTCGGCCATGGCCGGAAAGTCGCGATCAGAATAATACCAGTTCGAAAAGGAGGCAAAAATTTTGAATTTGAAAATTTAGTGCAAAATTTGAATTATTTCCGTAAGGATTTGAAAAAATTACCCGACCTAACCCACGCTATGCTCGGCTTGGCTGGCCTCCAAGCTGAACCAGTCGGACGGACGACAGCAGTGCACACGTGTTTGTGGTGGTTTTGGGCCAAGCCTACTTTGTCTATAACTCCCCTCCTTACAAAACTTGGGGTGCCCCTTGGGGCCCATCCCAAGTATGACAAGTTAGAGTTTATATACTTATATAAACTCTCTCTTTGCTTCAATGTAGGACAAGTCCTTTAATGAGTAAACTCATATTGTCTCTTCAACTTCCATGTTCACGAACCCGAAAATGCGTGTTGAATTCTCATTCATCCGGAAATAATTTTGAGCAACCAAATATACGATATTATTCATTACGCAACATTAAATATGAACCCATTTTCAAACGTAAAAAATAACACTTGGGTCCCACCTTAATTAATGCTCAAAATTAGCAAAAAATAAGATATTTACAAAGTCATTTTCCAATAGAATATAACTATACCCCTAGATCAACGAATAACTTCTCCCAATCACCTCTCTCCCTCCCACTTGTTACCATCTATTGTCATGAATTACTTCCAGTTACCATTTTTTTTTTTATCATAGCCAACCAATTTTGGCCTACCAATTATCTCTCACTGGTAATAATACTCTATATCGGTGTCCAGCAATTACCCATGAGCCTCATTTTTAACCATCGACAATTATCTCCTTTCACCTAATAGGTGAATGGAACATGTTTTTTGTTCTCATTTATACTAAAAATAATAAATTATAAACATTATAAAACTATACTTAAGAAACACCAAAAACTTAGTTTTAAAAGAAAATTTATATTCATACAAAAATTTTACAATAATGATATATCAATGCTATTATTATAAACAAGAGCATAGGCACTATAACAAATTTGAGTTTTTACGGTACCAAATACACGCCGTGGATATGATTCTATGGCGCATAATGTAAAGTTGTATTATGACTAGTCATGGACAATCATTCACTTCAACGGCATGTCATAGTACGTCATTAAAAACCCTTTAACAACGGCTTTTGTGAGTCATATTTGATTTTTCTACAACTACTTTTGCATGCCGTTAAAAACCTTTAACAGCAGAACTTATGCATTCATGCCTGTCGTCACGTGTTCTAGTATATATATATATAACAACAGCAACAGGAGCCTGTCACAACAAAAAGAAAAGAAGAGGGATGAGATTAGTGCCTTACCGTCGAAATAGTCTCGCCACTGAAGATATGAGTGCACCGTTCACCTCTCATAGCAATTGAATTTGATCCTCTCTCTGTTTTGAGTGCACCGTTCGGCTGTGATCCTCTCTCTGTTTTGGGACACTATCATAAAGCTTTGAAGAAACTCGAAAGGGCTTCAGGACCGCCGTGTTCGCCTTTGATCACCACAGCTATTCGATTAATTAGCCGTAAATCAGAACAAGGGTTTGAAGAACCCCTTTCCCCTTCCAACGAATTTTGGAACCCTCTTTCTTGTCCCTCTCTTTCTTCTATGTTATTTTATCATTATAACCCACTAGAACCAAAGAGTCAAGAGTTAGTGTATTTTGATAATTAAAAAAAAAATTAATAACTTTTTTTTTTTTTTTTTTTGATAATTGGCACCATATTGTTTTATTTTGGTGCCTTGTTTTTTAGTTATACCATTTACGACATAAATGATGAGCCGTGAAAAGTGATATATTTTTAACGACTAGCATAAGTGTATCGTATATAATTTATGTATTAACACATGCCATATATATGTTATAGAAATTTTTATTATTTATGACTAACATTTCAAGCCCTAAAAAAATCATCATTATTATCATTAACGGCCTACGCAATAGGCATGCCGTGGCTAAGATATTATTTACGACATGCAAAAAAAGAAAGTTGTAAAAGTGAAAAATTACGACTTGCATTTAGTATATGTCATTAATGTGATGTCGTGAAAAGTCAATTTTGTTGTAGTGAGGGAAGGGCCTATTAGCAGAGAAGAGAGCAGCGACAAGACCAACAGATTCAAAAGTCTCGGTAAATTATCTTCAATGATATTTTGTTTCGAAATAAAAAAATTCATAATGAATCATATCATTATATATGAAAATTATGTATAAATTTTTTTATTTATATGATATTACTCATTTTAAAATTTCTCAAAACAATTTTGACACAATATAATAAGGATATAAAAATAAGGATGAGTTTGGCCATCATGGTTCGCTATAGATCTTTTCAACAATTGCCCATTAAGGTCGTCTGAAATGGCTCTAAACACAAGGTAGGTATGGATTTTGACAAAACATATCCAAAGACTCCCAAGCAAGGTTTTGAAAACCTAACCGGACCAGCCAATTTAACCGATTAAACTGTCGATCAGATGAGGTTCCGGTCCGGTCAACCCTCTCAAATCGTTCAAAGTCAAAAACCGATATATTTAAGGAGAATCATTTGAACCGCCGGTTCAACCGGCGAACCATTCAACCCGTTCACAGGTCAATCAAACCGGAACAGTTTTGTTATGATATATATAAAAAAAGAATCCCCAAATTTGAGTCTTTTCTTTTTGTTTCTCTTTAGTAACAGCAGATCTAGGGCTTCTTCGGCAACAACCTTGCACAGCCGTATCTCTCTCTCTCTCTCTCTCTCTCTCTCTCTCTCTCTCTTTCTCCCTCTCTCTTCATCAATCATCATCACCATTAATGAATCACTCAACTCAAGCTCTCAACTCTTCTTGCAACAAAGAAGAATGCACCTACAGTCCAAATCCATTGTAGATAATCAATCTTCTTGAACAATACAAATCTTGCAAGTCTCGATCTGGGTCTTTGACCAAATGGATTTCACTAATTCCTACTACTCGTTGATCTCTCTCTCTCTTGAATGAAAGACCACTTTCAAGAGAACCCATTTAGTGACCCATCAAAATATGCACTTATACAAGACACAATACAGAATAGAAATACAGAGATGGAAATTGAAAATGAGAGTAGAGAGATAGTGTGAGTGAGAACCCTTTTTTATTATTTTGAGCAATGGGTTTTTTAATTTTATTTGTTGTTACATGTGAAGTGCTATGACTTATATCTAGAATGCTTTTTTTTTTTGTTTAGAAAAACATAACTGAAAATATTTAAAAATTTTAAAAAAAAATTGAAAATTTATTATATATATTATTATTTTATATTTTTAAAAAATTATTTATGATGTAATTATGACGTCATGGTTCAATCCAGTTCAACCGGACGGTTGAACCGATGACCCGTCTACTTGATCCCTTTTTTGATTCGCTTATCGGTCCAGTTTTTAAAATATTGCTCCCAACTCAATTTGGGAAGGCAAAGTCCTTGACTTTACTATACGGTAGGCACAAACATTAAAGAAAATACATGACTCAATCTCAATCACATAATCCAACTCATCCGGAAAATACAAGACTAATCTCAGGTGTTCTAGGCCATAAGTGTGACTATTTTCAATTAATCATTAATTATCATCTCTTCTATTATTGAATAATGTTATATGCATCAATTGGTATATCAATTAATGTACTGACAGATAATGTGGCATAATTTTAGAGAGTTTAGGTATTTATAATTTGTATTGTAACGCCCTAAATTTCTAACCCAAATGATAATACAACAATCATGGCTCTTTTAAGAAAAACCGAATATAAATCTCTAAACTTACATTACATGATACAATAGTTCTTCATGCAACAATACATTAATCCAATAACAGTAAATACCCCCAAGGGTTTACAAGTTTCCAAGGCTTGAGCCTAGTTACACAAAACGGTTATTCAAACCCACACACATACAGCCCTTGGCTTACACACAGAGTCACAGCAAAATGAGAGTCTCGTACTCTCAACACACATTTCCTCGCCTTTAGTTGGGCGACATCACCACATCTTTTCCTGTACAAAAATCCCGTAGGGTGAGCATAAAGCCCAATAGGAAATCCTTAACAAAGTATATACATTTTATACAAGTCTCAAGAGATGAAATGCATATGCCATGCTATGCTCCTTTTTGAAGATAAATCACATTCTCATCTTTTAAAAACCATCATGCTCAATGATGTCATGCAATTTCAATTGTTCAAAACTTACCAATTTATTTCAAGGGCGGTAAATACGACTCTGGTAATCCCTAGGTCGGTGTCTGCAAGTAGACTATACAAGTACTACCAAATTGTCATTTTTATCAGTATTAACCGGAAGACTTGATACCTATCCGCGTGGGTTTTCGGTCTTTCACCCCGGACTCTCAGGCCAACTTATTCAATATCATCTACACCACCTATCAAGACTTACCAATGTATTTACTCCAAAACCATTTCATGAAAACTTATTTCTCAACATTCTTTTCTCAATACAAGTTTTCAAATCAACTTTCAAAGTTTAATGTAATCAAATGAATTGTTATGCCAATAACACAAGATGAATATAAATACTTTTATTCTAATTCATCATCCAAGCAATAACACAATTCCCTCTTCTCAAGTATCCTCAACAATTAGTCATTTCAAGGCTATTTCAACGTTTTGAACAATAATTTCCAAAATGAACAACAATTCTCGTATTCCCTAAAATTCATCATTTATATAAATATAAATAAGAAATTTTTTAAACATCCATTTATTTTAACACACAAAATAGATACAACAATAACATTCATGAATTTTCAGTCTCTTTTAAAAAAATTTCCAAATTCTAGGTTTTCTCACAAAAACTATACAACTCAAATCCTTTGAAAGAAAACTTTCCAAAAGCATCTTTTCTTCAATCAAAGAAGATCAAAATCCATAAGATCATTTTAAAAGAACAAGAGACACATCCACTTTCAAAATCGCTCAATTTCTTGAATCAACAATCAATTTTCAAAGCTATTGAAAGATGATTTCGAAAATCATATAGACCTTGCAAATATATATATATAACTCTAAGAAAATCCCTACATCAAGTTTTGAAGAAGAAATGAGATGAAACCCCCAAAATCAACGGTGTCAAAACTCGATCTTCACCGCACACAACGAAGCCCTCGAGATCATAACTAACTTTGGTGAAGAATTTAGGTCTAAATCCCAATGGATTTAGAGAAATCAAAGAGAGAAAATGACTTCTAGAGAGAGAAGCTCCCGATCTTAAATTCTTGAGAGTTTTAGAGAGAGAGAGATGACAGAAAAAGTGATCTAAAATATCAGATTCACGAACTGATATAACATGGTCCGCTCGAGCGTGGAAAGCCCCGCTCGAGCGTCAAATACACCAACCAAGTACTTTTGCAGATAAGTCAAACTTCTGAAACCAAACATTTTCCGCTCGAGCACATAAACAGTCGTTAGAGAGGACAAGCAACTTCGAATGCATTTTGCATTTTTGCTTTGAGGGTGCTGCCCTTCGACTTCGTCAAGGGCGCCTCGACCAAGAAGTCGACGGCAATCGATCCCCGACCCACAAATAAGTGGCAAGACATGAAAGAATGATCGAAATCGGGATCGCTACATGTATAATGGGTGGGGTCAGTAATAATGTCATAAGGTATGTTGGTACACTAGTTGGATACCAATTGATGCATGTAGCACCACTATCTATTATTTTCTCATCTAATACATACATCAATTATTATATCAATTAATGTACGAATATATCTTATGACATTATCACTTCAAAATTATAGATCTCACCTATTATACAAATTATAAAACCTAAAATCTCTAAAATTATATCACATCATCTGTTAATATATTAATTGATATACCAGTATATAACTTTATTATTCTTCATCACCAACAAAAATCATTAATTGTCAATCTTAATCACAATTAAACGGGAAAATTATTAGGTGTTCCAGGACCTAACTTGTCCACTTATTTTCAATTAATTTTTAATTATCATTGAAAATTCGAAGTGATTCGTGATTAGATCAGGATTTAAAATATTCCAATTCTCAAATATTTAAAACACTCAATCTAAATCATCAAGCACTTATGAAAGTGATTTAGATTGTTGTTTTATGAATAAACAATAAATCGACACAAACGATTTTTACGTGGAAAAACCACAATTGAAGAGCCTTCAATTGTAATCAAAACCACTAAGTAAACGCCACTAATCAATCCACCATCAAGAAAGAAATATTACAAAGATAATACACAAATTACCCAACTCACCAATTTGCCTTGAATCTTCAGAACTCTTTCACCAAGCCTTCGTCTCGGAACTGATCCACCTGAAGTTGAATCCACAACTTCACTTGTCGAATTAACGACTACGTACAGAATCAAACGCCTTTTGAAACTCTACGTTTGAATCTTCGGAATCCACCAAGGAATAACACTCTTGAATATGAAGTAACAACCTCCTTGATGTATGTATCTGAGATCATGAGTGAAGAACTCTCTCAAAACATCAAGGAAAACTCACAAAAAACTCTCCAGAAGAAAACCTTAGAAAACCTCAAAGTAGATCTAAAAGAGTAATCCTAGTTTTTGGAGAAAACCACCTACTTATAGAAATCCGGATTCTGAAGCTTGCTCGAGCGAAGCTTCTCTCGCTCGAGCGAGAACCTTAACTCGCGTGATTTCCATAAACACCTTCACTCGAGCCACGAAACCTTCGCTCAAGCAAGAAATGAACTCTTTCAGGTTTTATGCAGACGCAGTCCTTCGCTCGAGCCACCTAGTCTTCGCCGAAGACATTCTTCTCTTCGTGTTTTAAGCCAAACGCAGTCCTTCGCTCGAGTGAGGAAGACAAAACAATAAGGAAATTTTACAACTCAATTAACAAAGTTGTTCGTGGGATTGACAAGAACAAGGGACCTAACAATCTCCCCCTTTGTCAATACCCAGACAAAACTTTCCAACATAATTTCCTCACCAAACAGCAAACTAAACAATCTAACTAAAAACTAAAAAAAAAAAACCAACTCGCAAACCAATCTTGATGGACAAATAGTCTGCACAAAATTAACCAATCTGCACAACATAAACTGAAGAGAATTTCCATTATCAATCATCATAAGCAACTTAAATTGCAATATAAACAAAACAGAATTTGTTGCCCATAAGTCCAAGTCCAAGTCCAAGTCCAAGTGTTGCCTGCAAAAGTATACCATGAGTAGCATATACATCCATATACATCAAAACATATCATATCCCATAACCAGCAAAACATATCCAAGGCAAGAAGAAAAACTATCCAGAAAATAGATAACTGTCCAAGAGTATAAACCAAAAAAACTGTCAAGAACTAAGACTCTGGAGGAAGTGGCTGCTGCATCTAGAGAAGGGAAAAAATCTGCCCAAGCATAGAACCCTGCTCCTCAAAGCAGCTCTCAAGAGAAACTATCCTGGCATCCAATTGATCTAGGCGACGCGTAACAGACTGCTCAAACATCTACAGCTGGCCACGAAAAGAGCAAGGATGAATCTCAGGGAAATCAGGGGCGCTAACAGTGGCTGTCTCAAACTCCTCATCCTCTCCAAGAGGATCATCATCACCTGCACTAGAACTCCCAACCCCGAACACACTCCCTCTCACATGGGCCTGACTCTGGGAAATGGTGAGCTTTGTGATGGGTTTGAGAGGATGTGCAAACTCATCGTCATAAAAAACAGGAACATCAAGAGAAGTGAGAAACCGAGTAAGCAAACACCCATAAGGAAGCCCCAAAGACTTTCTACCCTCAAAGACCCCAATCATTTTCGAAACAATCATCTCCGGGAGATCAAAGGGAAGTCTGTGATGTATACAATACAACACATATCCCTGGTCCTGGGTAATGTGCGAGGAATGGGTGGTGACATAAAGATTCGCACACACAATGATATTCAAGAGACGGAACCGAGGAAGCAACTCATTTTGCTGAATGAGTGTCCCAGCAAGCCAAGTCCGGTCAACTCCACATAATTCAGATGCAACACGATCAAAATCAACACCGGACCGAGTAAGAAACAGAAAATGACAATTACTAACTTCAGGAAGATCAAGAAACAGCTGAAACACATCCCCAGTGATAACAAGTGACTTCTTCCTAACCCAAGTCTTAAAGGATGCCGGAAGTTCTTTCCGAATGGAATGGATATTGCAATAGAATTCCCGGATGAGACTCAAATTTTGTGGACCGAAAAAATACAACACTTGATCTCCACCTAATGAATCAAATAAAGGCCAAATGATATGAACCTCAAAGGCACTAGGGAGGACATTGCACTCTAAATGGACTTTACGAGTGACAAATGACTCCCTAAACAACTTGGACTTCTCTTTAGACGGAAATATATCAGTGTTGAAAGGGGGACGGGAAACAGTGGTCTACGATGTTTAGACGACTCAACCATGACTAAACAAAACACACAGGCAGAACAAAGACAGAGAAACCGTAAACCCACAAATGCATAAGACCCACATCCCCAAAGCCAAACCAATGAGCACAGTAAAAACATTAGTCCATTAGTCCAAAAAGCAGATCATCAATAAGAAATATATGAAAGCCATGAATAGAAAAAAGCAATGTATGGAGCAATGTATGAATAACATGTACAGTATGTGAAGAGACTTAATCAACACTTTAAGGAAAATAGAGCACATGTGCACAGGACAATATAGAGTAAAAAAAAAGAAATCCCCAAATTAAACCCTAGCAAAAAGCTACAAAAAACAAACCCTAGATGCAAGATAAAGATAAAAAATTAGTATTTAGTAACCAAAAGCAACAAGAATGAACCCTAGATGAAAATAGAGCATATCTCATTCACAGGACAAACGAAAAAGAGAAAAAAAAAAAAAAAAAAAACTTACCAATGATAGAGAATGCACAAGTAGAGAACAGAAAAAGCCCCAAAACCAAGAGAGAAATCACAGACGAGGCTAGTAATGGGTAACGCAGAAACCCTAGGGGAGAGAGAGAGAGAGTGAGAACACGAAGAATGGGGGGAAAAATGAACTGAAAAGATGCCCTTTTAGAATTTGAACCGCGACAGGTCGCTCGAGCGAAGACTTACTCGCTCGAGCGAGGACAAGAATATAAAGGGTTCGCTCGAGCCAAGAACAATGTCGCTCAAGCCAAAAACACACGCACTCAAGTCTAACTCAGAAGCAGAAGCATGCTCGAGCGAGGACACCTTCGCTCGAGCGAACAAGAGAAAAAAAAATAATAAAAAACCATGAGACTGAATATCATGAAGTGAGACCTGGAACACAAGTAGATGATCACATTGGGCCAAAATTGACTCTAAGATGAAATAATCCGCACATCATGAATCTTGTAAACTTGCAATTTTTGTAAAAAAATGACACTGGAAATCATTAGCAAAGCAGACAAAATATAATTAGTGATCATAAGCTACATAAGAATGTACTACTCAAAATCCAACATGAGATCTCACAAAATAAAGTGTGTGTGTGTAATCCAGGAGAGTCCACTGAGCTAGAGTTAATTCTCGTAGTGATCGGATGGCTGGACCTCCACCAAGAGTAACTTAACAACACAGAGAAAAGTCAAACCACTAGGAATCACAGGGTATTTGTTGAGTAAAAGCGGAGGCTCCCCCTCAATCAATTAGTCCCCTTTTGTTTTATTTTTTTTCGGACTTTTTCTTTCTTGTGGGCACTCACTGGTGGCATTCACGCTCAAGAGTATGGAAACCAAACCAGAGAAGAATGAAATCAATAATGATGGCCTGGTTGGTGCCTCTGAGGTAGCCTTTTCCTAATGCCCGGACTTCAAGGAACTAAGGGAGAAACCGTGGAAGTGAAAATAGATGGTGGATGGTTAAGAGACTCAACATCACCCATGATATACTAGTATCGGTCAATTCCACTGTAAAAGTACAAGAAACACTGTTAGTGGTCCATAGAGAACTTTGATCACTTGTGCGGAAACCCCTGCAAAAATTTATCTCAAAGATGTGTACAGAATAAGGTCATGAGGTTAATGAGCATGGGCATTCAAAATGAGCTATGAACAATGAGCAATGAGATCTTGTGGCGGCAAAGATGAGTAGTGTACATAAAAGTTGGATGCAAGAAAAAGAGATATCAATGACAATGAGATTATAGCATCCAAGTACACATAAGACCAAACACTCATACCTACACAAGGAACAAGTAACACTCTAGTGATCGAGCATGACACCCAAGGTCTTTCTAAGGAACTCAAACCGAAGAAGATCAAGGGGATTTGTAAAAATATCAGCTTTTTGATGCTCAGTGGGACCATGCTCAAGAACAACAAGGCCCTTTTCTACTAACTCTCGAATAAAATGATGACGAATGTCAATGTGTTTGGTGCGAGAGTGTTGGATAGGATTTTTTGAAATGTTTATGGCACTTGTGTTATCACAAAAAAGTGTGAGAGTGTTCTGTTCTATTCCATAATCATGAAGCATTTGCTTCATCCACAACATCTGTGCACAACAACTCCCAGCAGCAATGTACTCAGCCTCAACAGTCGAAAGGGAGATGGCATTTTGCGTTTTACTATGCCAGGAAACCAAATTATTCCCAAGGTAAAAACAACACCCGAATGTACTCTTCCTATTATCAGCACACCCTGCCCAGTCAGCATCAGAAAAACCAATAATTTCAGCTATAGAATCAGTAGAAAACCAAACCCCATACCCCAATGTCCCATTAACATATTTGATGATGCGTTTGACCGCAAGAAGGTGAGACTCTTTAGGATGCCAGAACGGGCACAAACACCTACATTGAAGGCAATATCGTATGATCGTCAGGAGGTAAAGAAGACTCCCTATCATACTCCTATAAAGGGTAGGATCAACATCAATACCAGAAGAATCTTTGGAAAGGTGAAGACTGGTGCTCATTGGAGTACGGGCATGTTTGGCAGACTCAAGACCAAACTTAGACACAAGACTTTTGGCATACTTAGTCTGAGAAACAAACATTCCAGTAGGAGACTGTTTAATTTGAAGACCCAAGAAATAAGACAACTCTCCTATCATGCTCATCTCAAACTCATGTGTCATGCAATCCGAAAAATATTTCACAAGATGATCAGCAGTGGATCCAAACACAATATCATCAACATAAATCTGAACAACAAGAATATAAGACTTAGTATGTTTCACAAATAGAGTCTTATCCACACTACCCCTTTGAAAGTCATTATCAAGAAGAAAGGTAGTAAGTCTATCATACCAAGCTTGAGGGGCTTGTTTCAACCCATACAAAGCCTTGTCTAACTTGTAGACATGATTTGGACATTTAGGGTCTTCAAACCCTTTTGGTTGCTCAACATATACCTCTTCTTTCAAGTACCCATTCAGAAAGGCACTTTTCATATCCATTTGAAACAATTTGAAACCAAGATAACAAGCAACACTAAGTAAAATACGAATAGATTCGAGACATGCAACTGGGCCAAACGTCTCATCATAGTCAACACCTTCTACTTGAGTGTATCCTTGAGCAACCAACTTAGCTTTATTCCTAACCACAGTACCATTCTCATCAGATTTATTTTTAAAGATCCACTTGGTACCTATCACATTCATGTCTCTAGGTCTGGGAACTAGAGTCCAAACATTGTTACGTTCAAATTGACCTAATTCATCATGCATAGCATTGACCCAGCTATCATCTAGCAAGGCCTCTTTAAAATTCTTAGGTTCAATTAATAAAACATAACACATATGTGATACCTTATCCCAAATCTGTCTTCGGGTTTTCATTCGATCCGATACACTTCCAATCACCTGTTGAGCTGGTTGATTCAGTTTCACCCTTGCTGATGGTTTGAACTCAGGACTTGCGGTGACAGTAGCATCAAGGGTGATGTCTCTTTTTTCACTCTTTGGACTTTGACTTACCTGTGAGGATGGTGCCGTCTCAACTTCTTATGCTTGGACCTCAGCTTCTCTTTGACTTTGTGGTTCAGTATCCAAGATTGGAGACTCACCATTGTCATCCTCATTTGTTGCTGGAGTAGGGGAACCTGTATCATCTATAACCATATTGATAGATTCCATTAAAGAAGAAGTTCGCAGGTTATACACTCGAAAAGCCTTACTAGTGTTTGAATACCCTAGAAAAATACCTTCATCACTTCTGGAATCAAATTTGCCCAAAGGCTTTCTATCTTTGAAGATGTAACACTTACTCCCAAAGGTTTTGAAGTATTTTACATTAGGTTTCAATCCCTTCCACAATTCATATGGAGTTTGTAAAGTGTCGGGCCTTAAATACACGCGATTTATGACATAAACAGCAGTATTTAGGGCTTCAGCCCAAAACTTTGGAGGAAGACTCTTACTAAGGAGCATGACCCTAGCCATTTCTTGAACAACCCTATTCTTCCTCTCAACCACTCCATTTTGTTGTGGAGTAATGGGTGCAGAAAATTCGTGTTTAATTCCATGTATATCACAAAAATCCGAGAACGAACTATTTTCAAATTCACGACCATGATCAGTTAGGATTCTTATGATATGCCCAATGGAAACACCCTGTTCATTTTGGATTTTAAGGACTAAAGCCTGGAAAGCATCAAACGACGATTTTTTTCCTTAAAAAATTCACCCATGAAAATTGAGTAAAATCATCAAGCTAAAAAATATATCTTTTACCTCCAATGCTTTCGGTCAAGTAGTAGGACCCATTAAATCCATGTGAACCAATTCAAGAAGATGTTTGGTTGTAAAGCTGTTCACCTTTTTATGAGAGGCACGGGTTTGCTTTCCAAGTTGACATGGTCCACACACATGGCTCAAATTCTTACCCAGTTTAGGTACTCCTCTCACAAGCTCTTTGTTGGCTATCTTAGTTAGGTCTTTGAAATTCATGTGACCTAATCTTTGATGCCACAAATCAATGTTACTTATGATGGCAGAGTGACAAGTGAGATCATTAGTAGTAACAATCCCATAGCAGTTATCAGATGTGCGAACCCCATGTAAGACAGTATTTCCCTTTTTATCCAAAATTTCACATTTATTTTTAGAAAACAATACTTCATGATGGAAATCACACATTTGAATAATGCTCAAAAGATTTGCTTTAAGACCATCAACAAGTAGACCATTATCCAGCTTGGGAAGACCAGCAACACTTATAGAGCCCTTACCAATGACTCTAGAAGTGCCACCATCTCCAAAAGTAACAATTCCTCCTTCATATTTTTCAAGAGAGGTGAAGTAGGATTTGTTACCAGACATGTGACGAGAACAGCCACTATCAAGATACCACATGTGTGAGTCACATGCTTTTAGGGCAGTGTGAACAACTAAACAAGTCAAATCATCTTTTCTCACCCAAATCTTTTTGGTCTTGGTCAATGTCTTGGCGTTGTGAACACCTTCATGAATCTTGGTATTCCACCTAGACATGTAAGGTTGTCTCCTAACCCAAAAAGTATTCGAATTTCTACCCTTTTGAGACACCTTACCAAACAATTCATAGCAATAAGGACGAATGTGGCCATACCTACCACAGTGATGACAAATAAAAACAGGTTTTACCTCCCTTTTGTTGATCTTACCCACTTTCGGTAGATGAAGAAAGGAATCAACCTGGACCTTCAACTTTCCCTTTGCTTGAGTCTTCAGGTTATGTGAGGTAGAGGCCTGTCCCTTGTGAGTTGTCGCATCATAGCCTAGCCCACTTTTGTCACAACCCATTTGTTGAGACCCGAGGATGTCTTCTAGAGATTTGGAACCTTTGTTCCACATGGCAATTGTTGCTTTAGCAATACGGAGTTCTTCATCTTTCTGACAGACTATCTCTTCCAATGTAGCTTGTGACATCTCAAAGCTTTCAAGCTTTTCTTCATATGTGGAATACACTTTCAGAAGTTCATTCCTTTCAGTTTCACAGGATATAAGTTTTCCACATAAGTCTTGCCTGTCACTTGAGATCTTGATGACATTCTATTTTGCTGCTACAAGTTCTCCTTTTAGCCTGACATTCTCACTCTCACATGTTTTGAGCTTGAGAGAGAGTTTGTCGTTGATTTTGGACAAATTCAAAGATTCCTCGTACAGCTTTTCGTAAGCTTGTTGTAGTTCATCGCCATTGATCTCATCATTGTCTTCAGATGTTTCATCATCCTCTTTTTGCTTTTCATTCTCCTTGACCTCATCCAATCTAGCAACTAAGATAAGGAAGTTGCTGGATGATGGGGAAGGTGAATCTCTTCTTTCATGGAATTGGCTCAGAATTTTCCATGTATCTTTAGCCTTTGTGCAGTGAACAACTCGTTGCTGTTCTTCATCAGAAATTGTTCCACGAATAGTAATCAAGGCTCTCTGATTGCCTGGATTGTCTGTACTTTCTGTATCTTCTTCAATGGCTTGCCAACCTTCTGGGTCAAAAGCTCTCAAAAAAGCTCTCATTATGATCTTTCAATACAGGTAGTTACTCCCATCAAAGGTGGGAGCATGATGCAGGTTTTGACCACGATCTGATTCCGATGGCTTTGGAAGAGGTTGGCGAAAGAGGACCAAAATGCCACGAAGGCACTATCCCCGTCTTCACCGGATTCTGGTTCTTCGGGTTCTTGCTCCGACCCGCTTTCATCATCCCAAGTCACAGTGTAGACTTCCTTTCGGTTCTTTTTCGAACGGCATTCAAGGGCAATATGACCAAAGCCTTGACATTCATAGCACTTGACCCCTTGCCCCTTTACAATCTTCTTTTCAGTTTTTGGAGCAAATTTTGGTGGAAAAGTTTTGGGTTTTTCATTACTTTTGTCTTTTGAACTAGAGTCTCTGAGATTAGGCTTCTTTTTCTTCAAAATTTTTTTAAACTGTTTAGTAAGCATAGCCATCATCTCAGACTCTAAATCAAATTCAGTCTCCGGAGTTTTTGCAGTCTCATGAGCACTAGTGAAAGCTACACTATCTTTTTGTTTTTTCTTTGAAATTTGGTAGGCTTCATAAGTTTGCAAGTTTCCAACCAATTGATCAAGCTTCTGAGCCTCCCTAATGGCTGTCGCTTTTGATTGGAACCTCTCAGGTAAGGATCTCAAAAATTTTCCAACAATTTTAGCTTCTGGGATTTTTTCCCAGAGTGTGAAACAGGAATTCACGATATCACTAAGTTTTGCATAGAAATCATCAAACGTCTCATCATCGTGCATAAAAAGGGTTTCAAAAGCGGAGGTGAGACGTTGAAGTTTTGACCTTTTGACAGAAGTAGTACCTTCGTGAATCGTTTCAAGAATGTCCCAAGCCTCTTTTGCTACCTCACACGTGCAGATACGACGAAACTCTTCAGATGTGACGGAGCAAAACAGGGAATTGAGAGCCTTGCTGTTCAAACTCGAGTTTTGGTAATCAGTTGTGTCCCATTTATCAAGGGGTTTAGGAATATCAACACCATCAATGGTGACAATAGGTTCACTCCACCCATAGATCACGCACTGCCAAACTTTCTCATTGATGGATTTTAAAAACGCTCTCATACGAGCTTTTCAATAAGAATAGTTTGTACCGTCGAGTAAAGGAGGTCTATGAGTCGAGTTACCTTCACGAATAGAATCCATAATACTAGTCACACAAAATCACACTCCTATAGTTTTGATAAAAACAAAGAGTGACCCGCTCTGATACCAATTGAAAATCCTAAGTGATTCGCGATTAGATCAGGATTTAAAATATTCCAATTCCCAAATATTTAAAACACTCAATCTAAATCATCAAGCACTTACAAAAGTGATTTAGATTGTTGTTTTATGAATAAACAATGAATCGACACAAACGATTTTTACATGGAAAAACCACAATTGAAGAATCTTCAATTGTAATCAAAAAAATCACGGGCGAAATGCCACTAATCAATCCACTACTGAAGAAAGAAATATTACAAAGATAATACACAAATTACCCAACTCAGTCAATTTGCCTTTGAATCTTCTGTAACTCTTTCACCAAGCTTTCGTCTCGGAACTGATCTACCTGAAGTTGAATCCACAACTTCACTTGTCGAATTAACGACTACGTACAGAATCAAACGCCTTTTGAAACTCTACGTTTGAATCTTCGGAATCCACCAAAGAATAACACTCTTGAATATGAAGTAACAACCTCCTTGATGTATGTATCTTAGATCATGAGTGAAGAACTCTCTCAAAACATCAAGGAAAACTCACAAAAAACTCTCCAGAAGAAAACCTTAGAAAACCTCAAAGTAGATCTGAAAGAGTAATCCTAGTTTTTGGAGAAAACCACTTACTTATAGAAATTTGGATTTTGAAGCTCGCTCGAGTGAAGCTTCTCTCGCTCGAGCGAGAACCTTAACTCGCGTGATTTCCATAAGCGCCTTCGCTCGAGCCACGAAACCTTCGCTCGAGCGAGAAATGAACTCTTTCAGGTTTTATGCAGACGCAGTCCTTCGCTCGAGCCACCTAGTCTTCGCTCGAGCGCACATTCATCTCTTTCAGGTTTTAAGCCAAACACAGTCCTTTGCTCGAGCGAGGACTCCTTCGCTCAAGCGAGGAAGACAAAACAGTAAGGAAATTTTACAACTTGATTAACAAAGTTGTTCGCAGGATTGACAAGAACAAGGAACCTAACAATCATGTCTTCTGTTATTTTTTCATCACCAACAGAAATCAGTGAATTTCATTCGTTTCACTAATCATATTCGATTTGTGACATCCCGTAATTGTGCTCTTGAAGCACAAAATTATTGTTTATCATTGTAAGAATACAAAGAAATTATAGAATGGTCATTTCTCCTAGAGCACTGATTGGGAGCTCTAACTCAAATATTTTAATGCCAGCTCTAATGAGCTAGCATGGAGGAAGGAAAAAAAATAGAAATAAAAAAAAAAAACAAAAAAAAAACAATGCTCTTGAAGCACAAAATCTATGTATAGCAACATACCAGAAAAATCAACAATGTTACAGACTCCCAAAAAATACAAAACCCATAACTTTTACTCACCTATGATTGGTTCAAGAAGGAAAGAAAAAATAAATAAAAACACATGATTGGTCCACATTATTTTAGGGGTCATGGGATCCCCAACTTTGGGGTTCTTAATCATTTTTGCTAGAAAACAACAATGCTACAAACCTCCAAAAAACACAACACCCACAACCCCCACTCACTTGTGACTGGTTTAGGAAGGAAAGAAAAAAATAAATAAATAAACAAAAACTCATAATTGGTCCACATCATTTTGAGAGTCATAAAAATCTCCAATTTTGAGGGTCCAAGCATTTTTGCCAGAAAACAATAATACTACAAACCCCCCAAAAAAATTTGGAAGTCCCAAACATTATTGCATGTGCTAGGAGTTTTTTGGGAGTGCCAAATTTTTTTTTTAAAGACATGTAATCATTGTACTTAAATTCAAAATTTAAAATATTTTTTCAATAATGTTCTTTTTTTTTTTTTTTAATATATTTATAATCATTTAACAGGGATAGTTTTGAAATTTACATTTTTTTTACTTTAACTTTTTAAATGGGACTATTATTTTGAGACATTTCAAAAAAAATAATAGAATAGGAAGGAAGAAGTATATATATATATTACAAAAATACTTGGTAGCTCAAACCTGTATGGTCCGAATGACTCGAATGTATCAAAATGACGTCGTTTTACTTTCAAAATGACGTCATTTTGAAACATTTGAACCATTCAGGTCATAAAAATTCGAGCAACTAATCATTGTTGTATTTTTTTATTGGTATAGGATAGTGATAGTTGAACAGCTCAAATTGTGCTAGAAAAAAAGTATGTGTGTTTTTTGTTTGTTTGTTTGTTTGTTTTTTTTAAGATTGACCAGGAGAAAATTAAGATTAGGCATGGATTGAGGCCAAACTAAATAATGGAAATGAAACACATTGACATGTAATTAGGTAGTAGCTGCTTCACGTCAATTCATGCATTTGTTGATTGAGAAATTAGTCCTGTTTGGTAGAATTGTGGGAAAGTGCTTATAGCTTATGCCTAAACAGCTTATAGCTTATAACTTTCAGCTTAAGCTGATTTTCAACTTATTCTTAAAGCATCTCTTGCCCCACTCAAAGAATAAGCTGATTTCTGACTTCTACAAAACTATAAGCTATAAGCTATAAGCTAAACCAAACACATCAAAATAGCTTAAATTAAACTGAAAGCTAAAATAAGCTGTAAATAATTTCTGCTAAACAGGCACATTGTAAATAAAAAATGTTAGAGAGTCAAAAGATTTATTAAACATCTTGAGTATGAGATTCATATGAACTTATATGGGGTTAGTCTCACACTTATATGAGGTATTTAGTAGAAATTTTAATAAATCTTTTAAAATTTCTAGCAGTTTTCATTGCAAATTACATTACTTTGATATACATAAAAGATTTACACCAAGAAGAATTTATCTCATACATATAAAAAATGTATTTCATCATAAAAATACAAATATTATTTCATTGTCAGACTAATTTATAATTTTACCTTTGTTGTTTTCATTACCTAACAAAAACTCAACATCATCATGGTTAATCTTTGTTAGAAACTTCTGCAATCCTAAGATTGTATAAAATATCGTCTAATTTGTTAAAATCACACTGATCTATATCAATTTGTATCGTTCTATTCACTAATCGTGAATTAAATTTTAAAATTTATAATCTGCCTTTAAAACTGCTCCGCTCCGCTATAGTTAATATATATATATATATATTTTTTAACCCTGAATGAAATATCAAAATAAAAATAAGTGTGAGAAAAATTTAAGATGCAAAATTTGTTACAAATTAGTAATTATATATATGAAAAATATTATGCAAAATTAGTTTGTATTATATATAAAAAAAATATTATGTAAATTAGTGTTATATATTATGCAAATACTTGATAATTGGTTAAAAATATTCTTTAATCCTCCAATTCTCCCAAAACCGTCCAGACCTCGATTTGCTTATTTGTCGATCCATCAATCTTCCATTTGATTTATAATTTTACTCTCACACTATCTAAACCGTACTGTGCACACCCCTACTCCTAATGACATCTCTAGAATTTTAATGAAAAGAATACAATATTTGTTTCATAAATTATTTTCCATAACTGACTTTAAAATTTCTTTTGATAAATTTATATTTTTCTAAAAGTCTGTTTGGTAATATTTATCATTATGGCTTTCTATTTATATTTACAGAATTTTTAAAATTATAACTAAAAGAGGATTTTTTTTTAGTTCAAAATTTGAACTATTGAACCTTCGAACCCATTACGGATCCTATTTTGATAATCCAAATTATTTATTTTGTCGAGCACTTCGGATACTTCATCTACAAAAAAAAAAAAATAATAAATAAATAAATAATTAGATCGATCTAATAATCATAACTTATTCAATTTTTTGCACTTGTCATCAAAAAAATAGACAACAATTGTGTTTTTAAAAATAAATCATCCATTTTTTGGACAATAAACATGATAAATAAGTTACAATTATCAAATTGATTTAATTTTTTATGAATTAAATACATGAAATACTCGACAAAATGAACGATTCAAATAATCGAAACAAGTTCCGTGACCTCATGGGCCTCCAGTCCATATGTTAGATTGTATAGAATCTACCTCCTCACCAAAAACTCGTTTAATATCTGTTTTTGTTTATAAAAGGTGAAACAGTTCACAAATTTTACAAAATTTTACTAACCACAGAAAAAGATGTTTCACTTATATCATTTTTGTCCATTTCTTCATGTTATATGGTACACATTATTTGTTTCATAAGGGATTGTTTGGTTCAATTTATATGAGTTGTTTATAATTTTTTTTTATAAAATATGTACCAGATTATTTAGCATGCATCTTTTACTTATAATTTATTAAACAAAATTAATTTAGATAAATTAAAAAAAATTTGTTATCCAAAATTGAGAGAAGGATATTTGTGACTTTGAGTATGGGGTGTGCTCTTTCCAGGTCACTTTTAAATGATTGGTTCTCTGAATTAGTCGAGATGTGCATAAAGTCATTTAAACGCTTGATTATCAAAAAATAAATAAATAGATATTTATGACTTCTATTTTTTAATTACCAATATTTGGAAACTTGCGTTCACAGCACAGTTTGTTGGGTGATTATTCAGCATTTTCGGAGTATGAGCACGTGATATTCCATAAGGTTTTGATTGATAAAGAGAGGTAGGAACCCATGATTTATGTTGAGGATGAGAAATAACATGAGGTTAACTAATTAGTGATTGACTTAGAGTATAGCCACGTGATATTTCAAGATTATTAAATAATTTTTTCAATTTGTCTTTAACAGTGATAGATGAGATGGTAGACATTTGTTTCCCTATAAATACAGGCTGTACTGCTCATTTCTTTTCAACCCTTCCATACTTATTTCTTTAGTTCCAAGTAACCCTTTATTCCCTAACCCCTTCAAACATAATACCAAATTTCAACTCTCAGGAAAAGTAACTATGCCGCCGGCCTGCCAAATCTCTCCAGGAGGCTTCATAGCTTCATGGATTGTCGAACTTCTCTTTGAAAAAGGCTATTCTGTCTAAGGAACTGTCAAAAATCCAGGCAAAGAGCTTTTATTTTGCAAGTTTATATTCAGATACAGAGTTACTGTGTGTGTGTGTGTGTGTGTGTGTGTGTGTGTCTGTGTGTGTGTGTTGTTAATTGGGTGTCTTTGTGGTTGCAGATGATCCAAAGAACTCTCATTTGAGAGAGTTTGAAGGAGCAAAGGAGAGATTAACTCTATGCAGAGCTGATCTTCTTGATTTCGAGAGTTTATGCAGAGCCATTAACGGGTGTGATGGTGTTTTCCATCTTGCTTCCCTATTCTTGGCGACCAGAAGTATTTTTTGTTTAATTTTTCCCCACCCCTCTGTTTGGTTGGAGAGAAAATGGAGGGGGAAAATGCCAACTAGAATTCAAAATATTTATTTCTATCTGGGTTTTGCATTTTTGGAAAAAGATATGCATCCAACAGAGAAAGCTCATCCCAACTAAACCCAAATCACTTTGCCATCCCAAAACAATAATTGATACAATGAGGTGGTCTGGGAAAATTTTCTAAAGAGAAAATTCTGGTTACTTGATTTTTCCTTTACTTTCTCAAACCAAACATTTTTTGTTGTTTTTTGTGACATGGGGATTGATGGAAATGGTGTTAAAAATTTTGAAGGAAGAACTGGTGGAGCAGGCAAAGGAATGGAACAAAGAATGTGATGATTGCAGAAGCCAAGGTTCGGCGTGTGGTGTTCACTTCATCAATTGGTGCAGTGACCATGGATCCTAACCGGTGACCTGTCACCGTTGTCGATGAGAGTGGCTAGAGTGATCTTGAGTTCTGCAAGAACACTAAGGTTTATTATTATTCTACATTGATTTCTACCTGTGCAATTTGGCTTGTACAAACATTACAAGAAATTAAGGTTTTAAAGACAAATTTTTAAGGATAAAAATAATTTATTTGTAAAAATTATACTTTTAAGGATAAAACGAAAGAATTTTAAAAAATATATATTTAATCATGTTATTACATTTTCTAGACAAATTTATTTGAGTGTAAAAAGATCAATCACTTCTCCCTACAATTTTAATTGGTCCCTAATTAACTCAAATCATATCCCTACAATTTAAGTTGGTCCCTAATAACCCAAATCATATCCCTACAATTTTAATTGGTTCCTAATAAACCCAAATCATATATTATTATATTTTATATATTTTTGATCTCAAAGCCGGGACTATCAAAAACAAAAACAAAAACAAAAAAAAGTTTCATCACTCCGTTGCCGCCTCCGATTTTGATTCTCTCTCTCTCTCTCTCTCTCTCTCTCTCTCTCCTTCTCTACTGATTCATATATCTCTTCTCTACGGATTCGATATCTGGATAGCTCCGTTGCCGCCTCCGATTTCGATTCTTCGATTTCCCGGCAAATCTCCAGTAGCGATTCCGATCAGGTATCATATATTATCAACTTATTTGATGATCGACTATCATATTTGTGAATCGCCTATATTTAATATATTTGACGTAGCAGCAGCTTCTTGGATGCTTTTAACATTCTGAGATTTGTTGGAATTGAAGTGAATGGAGATCTCCCTATTTCAATGCATGATACATGGATGTAAAATTTGAAGTCAATTGTTTATAATTGTTATGTCAATATGGATACGTTTTTGTTTTTCGATTTTTTTTTTTTTTGAGAACTAATATAGATACGTGGATGTAGCAATCTACATTTGCTACATTTATAGACCATTGAAATCTCTTATTTCATTCATGTAATGATGAGGATCATATCCAATCTAGGCTTCAGTCCATCATAAATCATCCAACTGATGCTCTGTTAATGTGAAGCCATGATGGAGTGAGGGAAACAATTTCACATTCAGAGGGCAAATGGAATTATGAGTGGTTGAATGTAGTACCTATAATCTGTTAATCTCTAAAATTTAGAACAATACCGAACCACATTTGCCTACCAACATGCACATGAACTTATCTCCTTGTTACTATGTCTAATCAGTAACTTCAAATCTTCATTCATACGTTAATCTGTTTTTCATATTGTCATTTTAGATTTTTCTTGATATCTTAAAATTCAGCAAACAGAATAAACCTACAGAGACGATTCCTATGTATTACCGTTAAAAAAATGAAATAAATTTGGCTTTGGCTAACCTGCTTTCTTATTTTTAGAACTACTTGTTTTCATACATAACAAAACAATTGGGTCTTTTGTCATTTGCAGAGAATGTGGATGGAGGTTTAGTGATAATACTCCTGCTCCTACATGCTTAGACCCTTGTGTTGTTTGTTTGGAAAGAAAGTGCACTGTAGCTGCTCAAGGTACATTCCCTTCCAAACTTGCAAACTAGCACCATAAGGATTCTAATCAATTTTTTTGAGTAATTTTTTTTTTTTTAAAAATTTGTTTGGATTCTTCCTAAACATTAACATGTGAAAATGATGCAGTTCAATGCCATCTAAATATTAACATGTGACAGTATATATCTTGATGCTTCAATTTACATTAAGCAGCAAACTTGGGTATGGATTTTAGCTGCTTGTTTATCATGTATTGCTTTCTTGTGATTGTATTCTCATGACCTACTTTGAACCTATATTAACTGTTGTATTGATTTTTCCCTAAGAGATGAATCCATGTAAATCAAATATATGTTCTTGATAATAATGTTCTTTAAAACTGTCAATAAATAGTTGAAACTTTAACTAGAAAAGAATAATAAAATAGTTAAGTAGCTGCCTAATTACAGACTGGCAGAAGAGTTCATTGATTCTTGGGATTCTGTTGGATTAGTATCTGCTTGATATTACATACTGCTGATGAAAATACTTGTCAAAAGTTATGTGCAACAAACCTTTAAAGAAGAAAAGCCTAACATGTGAAAAGTGAAAACAAGTTTGCTCAAATAATAAACTAGTATCTCAAATAACAACTTTTCTCAAATAATAAACTAATATCTTTGCTCAAATAATAAACTAATATCTTGAATAATAAACTAATAAACTAATTTCTTGAACAACTTTGCTTAGATATTAGTTTTCAACTTTGCTCAAATAACAAACCTTTCTTGAATGTTCTCACTAAATTATGTGAATGTTCTCTTGAATCAGCAAGATATTAGTTTTTGTGTGAGTGTGTGCACTAAACATAATTTTTCTAAATTTCTACACATTTTGAGTATTGTGAATTATTGCAAGTTGCAACCATATGTGCATTGTACAATGTAGACCTAATAATTCTAGAAAGACAATGTCATTCTTTGCTTTTGTTTTCTATATCTATTCCTCCTCTGAACCATTCTGTGTGTGTGTGCGCGCGCGCACACGCATTGGTAATTCATTTGCTGAGCTATTTGTGGCATCAAATAATAAACTAATTCGTAATTTAGAACAGTAGAACCAAACTTTGATTTTCTTTGCCTTGATTTTCAAATGCTATATATATATCTATCATTGGCCAACATATATATTGGCTATGTTTTTAAATAAGAGTATCGGGACATATATCAATATTGGCAATCACGAGTTATGAATATATATGTATGTCACGAGTCACGGGATATACATATATATTGGCTATGGCTTATCTTCTTATTTCAGGTTGTGATCACAAGTCACCAGAAAACTCTAAAATGACAATATGAAGAACAGATTAACGTATAAATGAAGATTTAAAGTTATGATTAGACAGAGTAACAAGGAGATAAGCTGTGTATGAAGAATTTGCAGAATCGCTATATTGATGCTTAATCTGATGTTTCTTTTGCTTTGATGATATGGTTTGATCTAATCCTGATTTGTTTGATTTGATTATATTTGTGTTATTTGGAAATGTAGATGCCAATTTGATTGAATGCATTGTTAAATTTATTTTGATTCGCTTGTTTTATTAGAGTCGAAAATTGTAGCGTCATATTTGCTATTTTTAGTATATCCTATTTTTTAAGGGGTTTTTTTTTTTTTTTTCTCTTTCTTCTTCAATTCTTTTGCACCATAGATAGGAGTTAGATGCAACTTCATAATAGAAGGTCACCTCAATACATTGATGGGGTGAGGGAATTTATCTTGTTTGCTCGTGATCATATGAAACCAGGGGCAGATAAGATTTGGTGTCCATGTTATAGATGTAACAACCATATTTAAAAAATCATAGAGAAAGTTGAAATTCATTTGTATGCTTATGGGGTGGTCATGAGTTACACTAGGTGGGTGTATCATGGGGAAGGTTTTGAGTTGAATGACAATGATAACTCACAAAATGAAAATGACGAATATCTCGACAATGTGTCAGAGACGTCAAATAGCCCCCATACTGCGGTGCAAGAAGTTATTCATGACATACGAAGTGGAACAACCACATTTGGTTATGTGGGAGAAGCATCTAGTAGTCGTAATCCTGACTTACCAAGTAGTTGCTAGAAAAAGAACTAGTTTGGTAATACAATGCCCAATCAATTGAGGAATTTTTGTTTCTATTTATTAGCAACATTTTCAAAATTTTATCGCCGAAGGTCATTATATTTTTACTTTTTTGGACGACGTTTGAGTGCCTACAAGAATTGGTCTCTTAATGCTTTTGTTCACAAAATTTCCACTTTTGAGGGGGGGGGGGGAATTTGGTTCATACGCTTAACTATTAGGTCACTTTGGTGGTTTCCTAAGACCTCATAAAAAAAATCAAAATGATTTTATTATAGAAAGCACTATTTTTTCAAAAACTTAGATAAGGCCTTATTTTAATGTTTGGTCTGAGGCCTCTAGAAATCTCGAGCAACTACTGCTAAAACCCTTGTAATGATAAGTCTGATATGCAAAATTGTAGAACTGGTATTGCTATGGAAAGACGGTGGCAAAGAAGGTAGTGTGGAAGGTGGCAAAGGAGAAAGGGGTGGACCTAGTGGTGGTGATTCCAGTTCTGCTGATTGGACCATTGTTGCAGCCCACACTCAATACTTCTAGTATTCATATCCTCAAGTACCTGAATGGCTTTGTAAAGACTTGTGCCAACGCAGTCCAGGCCTACGTGCACGTTTAGGATACATCGTTAGGGCACATACTCATTTATGAGACTCCTTCAACATCAGGGCGGTACATTTGTGCTGAGGGCAATCGCGTGATTCAACGCGGTGAGGTGTTGAAATTCTGGCCAAGTTCCTCCTTGAGTATCCTACTCCTTCCAAGTATGTTGAATGGTCATAGTCAAGCAATGTTATGTATACAGAACTGGCATATAGAAACATATTCAAAATATGTGAAATCTGAATGACACGTTATATTTTTGCATATATATTTTTGTATATAGTCGTTAATTAAGTTACTCTTTAAACAAAAAAAATGCAGGTGCTCTGAAGAAATGAAACCAAGAGCCAAGTTATATAAATTGTCAAACCAAAGGCTAAGGGAGTTGGGCATGGAGTTCACACCAGTGAAACAATGTCTATCTGACCTGTCAGAACCTGCAAAAGAAAGGCCACCTCCCAGTTCCCTTGCAACGCGATCCATATTCTATTCATATTCACTCTCTTATGTAGCTATTTGTAAATTATATAGCATTGCCCCTTCTATGATTTTATTTAAATATATATATATATATATGTTTAAGTGGTGGATCTCTCTGGAATAATGTGTACCCAAGCTTATTAATTAATGCATAATCGACTATATTCTTAATTATATTTTGAGTTTTATTTGTCTTGTATACAATGTCACATTGCACAATATGTACAAGTTAGACCATGGACGATTATCGCCACTTGCACCTTAATAGAAGATCAATGATTCGACTTCCGAACCTTCGTTTGGTGTTATGGTGATTAAAATTAAGTATTAAATTTTAGATGTCATCTGATGTATTAGTGTCACCCTAGTATAAGACATGAAAAATGTCATCCCAACTCATTGACCTTATTATAGTGTAACATTTTGAAACAATTGTTGAGCTTAATCATCTCTTTAACAAAGAGTTGAATTGGATTTCTCTAAGAATTGGATCAATTCAAGCAGCCTTTTGGTTTGGCTTTCGATTAGGACTGAAAACTTGAATGTGCTTTTAAACTAGTCATTTGGTTTAGGGTTAATTACTATAATTTAAGGCTTCTTTCAATTCCATCCTCATAGTTTATCACCAATGTTTCAATCACTTTCTAATAAATTTAGAAGTCAGTTAAAATTGGGGCACTTTTTCATAAATTCCTTTTTACTTACTTATGTTCCATTTAGTTCACATTATTTTTTTATATTCCAATAAGTTCTATAGGTGGCATAATTACCAAAATATCCCTAATAATATTCACATTTACAGTGCGAATATTCCTTGATGTGAATGTTCACACCGTCAATGTGAATATTTATATTGTAAAATATGAATATTCATATCACCAAATTACTAACCGTTCAAAAAATATTTCTAAGGGTAGAAATGTCCATAAAATACCTTAATTATGAAAATTATGATTTGGTAAATCAAATGTTTAAATAATATGATTTATTGGAATATAAGAATATCTTATGGACTAACTAGAATACAAATACTTGAAAAAGAATTTTCTAATAAATCTTCTATTAAAATTCGGACAAAAAGTTACAAGCTCATCAACGACATTATAATAAAATTAAAGATTACATTTTTTATCCTCAAAGTATGTGTTTTTTTTTTTTTTTTTTTTGTTGCTTTTTGGTCCACAATGTTTAAATTATGTCATTTTGATCCATAATGTATAAAAAGTGTTTCAATGTAATCCTCAATATTTAAATTGCCTCTCTAAACGGAATTATATTAATTGTGTCTAAGTAGATGGAAGTGCTTCTCAGCTAGAGTTGGGGGTGGGGATCAGCCACCTTAAAAAAGCATGGAAATACCCATCATCAAAGCAAGCCCAAGTCCATGCAAGAAGGCCCGCTGGGAAACTGGTTTTTAGTAAGGGTGAGCATGGTCCGGATTGGGATAAAATCAGGACCAATCTGTTATCTATGGTTCTTGAAAAATTGGAACCGATCCAATCCGTTTAAATCATGAAACCAAGCCGAACCAATCCATTTAAACACGGATTGGATCGATTTAAGACCACGAATTCACACAATTAAATAACAAAAAAATATATATATAACACTTTAATTTCATAAAAACATAAACATAGCGCTATATTAGTTCCACAATAGCAACATGTTTTTTTATAATAGCGATATACTGTTCTATAATTTAAACGACCATAAGAAAACTGGTTTTACCATAAGAATTTAGACCATTATAAATTAAAACTAAAAACTAACAAACAAAAGTAATAAAAGAAGATATTATACGGGTTTAGGTTTGAATTTAGGTTTTATATAGAATAAGAGAAGATACTATGGGGGACAATGTATAATAAAAATATAGACTATTTGTATACGGTTCGGATCGGTTCCAATCCAGAACCGTGGGGTTCAATTCGGAACCAATCCGTGGACTACGGATTTTTAATTCTTCAATTCAGAACAGAACCACGGATTCAAAAAATCAATCCAAACCTATCGGATTGGACTGGACTGGATCGGATTACGAATTTTACGGATTCCTTGCTCAGCCCTAGTTTTTAGGGATATAAAAGTTCCTCTCTAGGAACAGTAGCGAAAATAGTTTCCTTATACCAATTAGATTATATTGCAGGGGTAGTGAGTGTGATTTTCCTTTAATCATATGTTCGTTTAAGTTATTTTGAATAATGTATTTATTTTGATTGATATATCAATTGTTTTGTAGATTTGTTTACATATGTTTCTGGTGGAGTGGATTGATAGTCTCCCTTTGTGAAGATCAATTCCTTGTCTTAAAAAAAATTAAAATATTTATATATAATGGGTTGGCAAAGTTTAAAGATTCACATTTGTGTCTGTTAAACAAAAGATTTTGTATTGATCCTCAACTACCAAACACAGTTGTCTTTTTTCTTTTGTTCCTTTTGGAATGGCCCATGTAGTTTTCTTTTTTTTATTTTTTATTTTTTTCAAAGATAGAGAAAAAAAGTACAAATGCAGTATTTAGTTTACCGACATGAAATAGGAGAAATGACCATTTTTTTAATGAGAAATATTAGGGATCATGAAAAATTTGTGACCCTTAGATTACCTTGATTAGTGTGTGGTGTTTTATTGTAAGTGTAATTCAAAGATCACAAATCTTTCATGACCATTTTCATGAAAGACTTTTCATGATACCTAGGATTGCTGTTCTTTAATCTCTTTGTATTCTTACAACAAAAATGCTTTATATCACTAATTTAACACCACTAAGCAGACCGCTAATAACGTGGCGAGATGTGGACCCTACACTGATGTGATAGTTTGGCCTTTATTTTTTTTTTTTTTTTACACTACCAGGTCGTTAGTGCTGCTTTTAGTGATGGTGTATTAGTGGTCTAAATCGGAACTCTTCTTACAATGACCCTTTGAGGTTTACTTAAATTTCAAGTTACCCCTTATAGTTCTAGAAAGGTTTCTAATTTCATAACAAATAGGTCATTTTATTAATAAATTATCAAGTTAATTAACAGTTTTTGATAATGTTAAAATTTTATTTCAATTAATAATTCAGATAATTTTATTATTGTATAGGTGAATAGTTAGAAATTTTATTTTTTTAATAAATTCTATTAAATAAAAAATTCTAACAGGAAGGTATTTGTAATTTTTTAAACCACAGGGAGGAATTCGTATTTTAAGCAAACATCAGGGAGCGTATTTGTAATTTACCCTAAATATTATGATAAAAATATTATGGGTGGAGTATCAATAAATCTCATAATATGAACTTGTGCACTAATTAGTCCTCCATCTTTTCTGATAAACCAAAAGGTCCTAAAACACTAGGAACACTACAAGAAATTGCATTTTTCGTGACGCAACAAAATATGTTACTAAAAGAGAAAATTCGTTGGCAAAGAATTTTGCCGACACAGAAAGCTACGTCGACAACCCATAGGTAAAAGTGAGTCGGCAAAAGTTTTTGCCGACGAAATTCGCATTGCATTGGTAAAAGTAATGCCTTTAGCGACGAACATAGTCGTCAATAAAAGCCTTCATCCATCGTCGGCAATTTACCTTGCGTTGGTAAAAGTAATTCAAATATGATGATTGTGTGACACTTTTTGCGACACAAATTTGCATGGGCAAAAAATATGCTTTTAGCAACAAAATATGAGTCGGCAAAAGTAAATATTTGGTGACACATTTACATCAGTAAATGTTGCCATTTGCCCACGATTTGGTTGTCGATAAAACTTTACTTTTGGCAACGACAAATTGGTATTGGCAAAAAATACACTTCTAGCAACACAATATGAGTGCGCAAAAATAAACTTTTGGTAACACATTTACCAACAAGTAATTTGTCGAGAAAGCTTTACTTTCTAGCAACGACAAATTTACAGCGGCGAAAATAATTGAAAATCATGTATATATTTTTTTTTATAAGATTTATAGATTTACAAGAGGCATCCCTCAGGCACCACTATTACAAACTAATAACATTGATATGAAATCACCTAAAGTTGATTTGCAGGCAAAAAAACACTGTTGATACTGCTTTTAGAAGCAGTGTCTAAAACCTAAAAGACTAAACTCACTAAAATACTCAAATACATCCAAATTGTGAATCCACAATAGAAACAGTAGATAACAAAATAAAACATAAAACTAACAAAGATAGGCAAAACGAGACCACAATCACCCACAAACTTACAACAACCCAAATGTCTATTGCACATTGATTACATCGGCTTCCCTAAGCCCTTTTTCTTGTCTTTCAATGGTCCTCTTGGAATTTTATTGAGAACCTTGGCATCAAACACTGCTTACTGTTTCTTTATCTTGATCATTGCTTTCTCTAAAAACGAATCAACTTGATCCTCGTACTTCTCATATAGTACAGGCACTCGTGTGTAGCAATACAAAGGTTGTTTCATCAAATCACAATAATTAAGACTAGGTATAGTCTATAAACAAAAACCTACATTTGATATATCACAAAAAAACCAAACAGACCACTAAACAGACCTAATGACGTGGCGAGATGTGGACCCTACACTAATGTGATAGTTTGGCCTTTAGTTTTTTTTTTTTTTACACTGCCACGTCATTAGTGCTGCTTTTAGTGATGGTGTATTAGTGGTCTGAATCGAAACTCTTCTTACAATGATAAATAATAATTTCATTTATAATATATTTTCTATTATTAATTTAATAAATCAAATATGAGAATAAATATTAGGGTAAATCACAAACACACCCTTTGAGGTTTACTTAAGTTACAAATTACCTCCTGTAGTTCTAGAAATTACATTATGCCCCCTAAGGTTTCTAATTTCATAACAAATAGGTCCTTTTATTAATAAATCATCAAGTTAATTAACAGTTTTTAATAATGTTAAAATTTTATTTCAATTAATAATTCAGATAATTTTATTATTGTATAGGTGAATAGTTAGAAATTTCATTTTTTTTAATAAATTCTATTAAATAAAAAATTCTAACAGGAAGGTATTTGTAATTTTTCGTATTTTAAGCAAACATCAGGGAGCGTATTTGTAATTTACCCTAAATATTATGATAAAAATATTATGGGTGAAGTACCAATAAATCTCATAATATGAACTTGGGCACTAATTAGTCCTCCATCTTTTCTGATAAACCAAAAGGTCCTAAAACACTAGGAATGTCACATTTGTCCTATGTCACGCACTTGTTGATGTGTGTATTAGGGACGAATTTGGTTTTTTTTGCTTATGGTGAAATTACAGATCTGTACATAAAACGCACTATAGGCTTTTTGTGTTTTCCGTCATTTTCAATTGAATCTTCTGATCTTCATATGGAAACGTTAGAAAGCAACATTTCCACATTTGAACATTCCCATATTTGTTGATTAAAATCATTGATAGTGTTTAAGGATTTCAAAAAGAGGGTTTCTGAAAATTCTACATTGTGATTTCGGCTGGAACCTTAGATAACGAAACAAGAACACTAACGAACCACCTTCAATTTAAGACTAATAATAGCAGAGTATTCTCCACCCGACGCTTGTTTGACACAAAGGCACATTGATTCTGCCATTGTTGGAGCCGTAAACGATGACCATGAAATGCGAAGTTGTGTGATCTTAAACACTGTAAACGATGCAACGACGATTCAAACCCCAAAACTACAAAATCGCATAGACACATAACATTGCATATGGTGATGAACACAGAATGTATTTGTTACATTAGGAGGTCGTTTCGTTAGTTATTGTTGTAATGGTGGTGTGGGGGTGATGTTAAGCAGTTAGGGTTTCTTATTTAGAATGGAATACATGAGTTGTGGTTAACGTGTCAATGTAAAATTTATGTAAATGCCTTGTTTGGAGTCTTGATTTGTCCTGTTTTCTTGTATTTTTTTGAAATGTTCATTATAGTGGTAATGTGATTTATCCCATGCGGTGAATGGATTTAGCGTCATTTTTTTTATTAGGGTAATGTGGAATTACATTGTCCCGATCAAGGTTGTGTCTTGCATTGTTTAGTGATGTGATGTAATTATCATTCTTTGGCTCCAATGTGAGGTTACTATGTGGGTGTTTGGGAAGTGACTATTTTAGAGGCTTTCTGACTTTTTGGATATTTAAGTAGGCTATTTTAGTTTTTGTGTTTGGGAAGATATGATGGATTTTTATTTGAGTTGGTGTATTGAAAAATGTGTTGAAATGATGTTTGAAGTTAAAATGACAAATTTGTCCCTAACCTCACATTTTTCAAAATTAATCTAAAGGGGCAAAATTGTAATTTACCAACCTGTTACTATGACAGTGGTAGGCTGTGCCTACACAATCATTATGACAACCCCACAGCCAGGCTATATTTTTTTTTTTTAATTTTTTTTTTAAACCATTGGTTTAGGGGCTATTAGGCCTTAAAGTTAGGTTCCCAAACCACTACAAGAAATGTCACTTTTGGCTACCAAAAGATTGGTCGCCAAAAGTTAAAAATTTGGTCGGTGATTGTATTTTGCGACTAAGAAGTTTTGTAGCCAAGTTCGTCGCCTATACCCTGTAGGCGATAGTATTGGCGACTAAAATTTATTTGGTTGCCGAAAGTGTAACATTTGCCTACTAAATTTATTTTAGTCGGCAAATGTTAGCTTTCGGCCACTAAAACCATTAGTCGCCGAATGTGATTTTTGGCTACTACCATTCGTGTGGTCGGGGAAGGTGTGACTTTTTGCTACAAAAGAATTAGTCATCGAAACTTAACATTTGGCTACGAATCCGTAGTTAGTCGCCAATTGTGACATTTCAGCCACTAATGTTGTAGTCACTAAAAGTTCTAAATGGAAATTTTAACCAACTATTTATTACTTTTTGCTACCAAATGTTTTAGTTGCCAAATGTTTTTGCTACTAAATTATTGGTCGCCAAAAAATTCCAACTACGTATTTGGTTACCAAAATATTTGGTGGCCAAATATTTTCTATTTTTTTTTTTCCAAAAAAATTCTAAACAACCTACATCCATGTTTAATACAACCTGTACGTACATAATACAGGATTCCATATAACCCAATATAACCCATCAACGCTAAATATATTATCAAGCATTCAACAACGTGCACACATTCTAGTTCCAACAATCCAAAACATTAAAAATAAATGTTCAATTCTATATATAATACAAATTCCATACGAACCAAGTCTAATCCAACGTCAATAATTTCATTTCATACATAATACAGATGACTGTCAAACATGATTTTGAACAACCATTTCATGGCAATATGGAATAGGATCTCAAGAACAATGTGTCAAGCCTGGCCTCATAGTAGCCGTGATCTTGCTTTTAGAAATCAATAATACAACCAAGGTTAATAATCTATTACACAAATATTTTTAAGTATCGGCTTCTCTGACCCTAAACTTGGATTGAACTATGTCGATTTTTATGGGCCCACCACATAACCGACATCGATGATCCGAACTGCTCAATGAGCAGGCTAAGAGTTAGATAATACATCCATATCCACCACTTGGGAATTTGCAAAGAAGCAATATAAAATGCAACTTAGGTCAACATCTCTAGAGTTTATGAAAATAACGCATTTTTAGAAGACATCAAAAATTCTTTTTCAAATTTTCAGCAATTGTTTTTCTCACAAAAATTAAAATAACAAGTGTTAACTAAAACCAATGCAGATACCACATCTTGAGTAAAGGTTAGTAGCTTACGGTTGAGGAATCGAGATACCGGAGAACAGGCTCAACATTGTGTAGAAGGTCGATCAGAAAATTGCGACCTTTGGAAAGGTCGGTGTCAATGCAACAAACAAAGATTCCAAGATAAGTGAAGTAAAGAAATGTACAAAACATGGCATAAAAAGTACCGAAAACCTTACAAGTGACCAATAATACCCAATCATTGGATATGCAATGATCACAAATGCAATCACTTGGACTTGGAGATCTGAGAACCTCAACCGTGACTCGCAAAATTAGCACGTGCATTTAAATTTGGACAAGATGGATTTGGTTAGCTCTAGTATTCGATTGAAAAAATCATAGTGCAATAAGCTAGCATTTTGGAGGACAAGACAATTATAAAGAAGCCCATTGCATAAAGCATTATTGATTTCGAAGCTCTCTGAAAAATGCCAAAAACATTGAAATAGCTCAATGACTCTTGAAGCTTTAGGTACTAAGAGGTTAAAACTTTGATCCCATTTTGAGAAAATCAAGTATTTAAGAAATTTATACTGAGCAAGTGCATAAGCCCACGAACCATACATCTAGATTGCTCGCTATTCGGCATATGGTAAAACCGATGAGGAATTATTTATGCCCAAGAAGATCGAGCAGAGAATATTGAACAAAGTGGATTGAAGACACCTGTTGGCTATTTCTATCAAATAAGAGGATTATTTATGTTAGACACGCATGAAGTCTATCCAATAAAATAATAATGGAATCCCAGATCTAATAATGTAGTAATTACAGTTCAAATGAATCAGAGGTGGAGTACTCCACCTATTTACATGCTCTCTATTGTTCCTACAATCACAATGAACGAAAATGAATCACAAAAATGAAAATTGTTATCATAAAACAATCATTATTGTATCACAGAAGCAAGTTTGTAATGACCATCCTAACTCAAAAGAGAAAGAAGTGGTGGCGGTTGAACTCACGATACAAGACACAGTTCTTACAAACTTGGGCGAAATCAATGCAAAGTTGAGCTTCTGATCTAGAAGTGATCTCTAATATCCATGTTCTTTGGATTGTAATTATTTACGATCTTTTGCACCTGAGGTAGCTTTGTTAGAGAGAAATGGTTGTAATTAATATGATCAATACTTCAATTTCGCTCTTTTATGTATTCTTGTAGCAACCCGACCTCAAAATATTCTATGACCTTTGCTTGAATCTTGACCCAATGGTCGAGTAAATAACCCGTCATTTGGCTTTCAATAGAATTAACTACAATGTAAAGGAGGCATTAGACTTAATTAATCTACATTGAATAAAAAATATGGAATTAGATTAAAAGACCATTTTTAAATGGTGGATGTTCTCTAGAAACAAATGTAAAAAATGTCCTGCTTATTGAAAAAGAAACAAAATGTAACAGTAATGTAATGCAATAGACGGAAAGACTCAATATTCCAAACTCTTCAAATCAGGAGGTATGGTAGGCCTTGAAGCTTGTCACATTAATGTATCATTTTCTGAGTCAAGCTTACACTATTGAGCTAGAAATTCATTCAAAGCAAGTCCAACCTCGCCATATGTCAACGGGGCAACCCTAAGTAGCACGGACACGGATACGTGACACGACACGGACACGACACAGACACGCGGACACGCAAATTTTCAAAAAATAAAGGACACGACACGCTGGGGACACGTTCAATATATATAATTAATTTTATTTATTATATGTCATAAAATATATAATTATTCATTGAAAGGTAATAAAAAAAATGCAAAATAACACTAATAAAAATTAAAAAAATCAGAAATTGCATTGCTTGAACATCAAAAACATGTCATATGTCATTAAAGTACTACCAACCATCATCTATTACAAAATCCATAAAAACTACAAAATGTCAACTTATACAAACTTTAACTTGAGGGAACTTCTACAACTTCTTCATCATTGCCTACACCTTCGCCATCTCCATCATCTGTAAATAAGACTGCCTCCATATCCGGTTCATCAAGTGAGAGGCTAGCTATCCCAAGCATTCCAACACCATCAAGCGAGTCAAAATTATCTCCTGCAATGTCCCACATTTTTGTCTCTCCTTGCAAGTAGTGGGAGCTCCTCCTCGATAGAAGACGAAGATTGCTATGAATGAACACTAAGTCTTCCGCCGTTGAGGGTCATTTTGTTCCGCTTTCACCGAGTGAATAAATAAGTAAGTACTCCAATTTCTCTCACAACAAGAAGAGGAGGCAGGCTGGACAAGTAGTCTCAAAGCTATTTTTTGAAGTGTTGGTGCATATGCACCATATGCACACCACCAAGTGTAAGGATCCATGTGCCACCTAGTATGAATGGAATCATATTCGGAGAATGGCCCAACATAGCTTTGAAAATTTTCCAAACCCAGTTATCACCTTGGTGCGCTCCATGATATCATCAAAGTACCTCTTAAAGCATTTGTTCCTCTCACGTGTCACCTCTTCATCTCTATGTGGAGGAACTCTATTTGAATCCTCATGTAGCCACTCATCACTATAGTACCTAAAATATATAAAAAAGGAAAAACTAATCATTTCAAGAGAAAGAAGATAAGTCTATAAAATTCTAAAACAATTCAAAATAAATACTCACTTGGGATTCAATGAATGAGCCAAACAATGGAGAGGAGTATTGTTCTTATTCCATCGGTCCACAAGAATTGTTTGTACCACATCATAAAATGTAGAAACCTCTTCCATTCTTTTCCCTTCATGCCTATATATGCCATCTTCACCTTCTCTATCATTGAGTCCCACATATCATAAACCAAATGAAGACAAGGCTTGTCCGTATCACAAGCCCTAAGCATGTCATATATAGGTCCCGAGAAGGAAAGAATGTAATCAATGAAGTCCCACCACACATCATCCAAAACCTTGTCTTTCACAAATTTTGCCTTTCCAACATCATCTTCTTTATAACAACTCCACTTGTCACTAATCACCATTGCTTGAAGACCACGTTTTATAAGCTTCAATCTCCTAAGCATAACAATTGTGGATGCAAATCGTGTTTCGGCAACCGAAAGCAACTTCAAAGGGACAAACTCATTGTAGATGGCCAATCTCATTGAGTGATTAGTAATAAAATTTTTGACCATCATAGCATCTCCCGCAATATCACTAATCCAACTACATTCCTCATATGTTACTTCATTCCTCTCAACATTTTTTGCGGCACAAATATTTTTTAAAGCAGGATTTGAAGTGTGCACCACACAAGGAGTCCATAGAATATGAGGGAATTGAGTTTCAATGAGTTGTCCGGCTGCCTTACAATTAGGAGCATTATCAGTTATGATTTGAACCACATTATTCGCCCCAACCTCATTAATCACCTCTTTCATCAAGTTGGCAATGAAAAATTTGTCCTTTGTTTCTCCGAACAATCAAGCGCCTTAATGAACATAGGTGCACTTTCGATCCGCCATAAAATTAATTAAAGGTCTCCTTTGGGAATCACTCCAACCATCACTAACAATGCTCACCCCTTTTTCCCTCCATGTGCTCCTAATCGGTTGCAACAATCTATCAATGTTTGCCCTTTCTCTTTGAAGTAATGTGGTTCTTAACAAATTATAACCAAGAGGCAAATAACCAGAAATATAATGATTTGCAGCAAACGAAAATGAGCTAACATAGTAAGGGTTCCTAGCAAGATTGAATGGTAACCCCCCTGAGTAAAACATCCTAGCAATTTCAGCATGCAACTGATCCCTATCCTTCATGTTGAATGCTTTCTCAATACCACTCCCAATCCCAGTCCCACTCCCACTTCCACTCCCAACTTGACTTACTTTTCTCTTCTTTGATTCCAAATCATAACTACGACCATTGACATACTACTAGCGGAGCTAATGGTACATTCTTTTGTTGAGCATTTTTAATTCTCAATTCGGCCTCATCATTTTCTTTTTGCAACTGTGCAAGTTTTTGACTTGTAATTTTCTTACAAGCACCAATTCCCTTTCCTGGAAGTTTTAACAAGTGTCCCTTTACTCTTGTATATGAACCTTTGAAAGTTTGATTACAAAAATGACATTGTAATTGATAATTTCCTCCTCCTCCTTCCCCAGATTTTGCTAGTTTAGTTATGTACTTCCATAATGGCTTGTTTTCATCAAAATCATCAGGTAGGTCACTACCACTAGCACCCGTAGAAGGTAATGCCATATTCAAGAATCACAAATTATTGGTTCCTATAAAATAATAATAACAATACATAAAAATAAATAAAAATAACAAACAGATAGAATAAGTAAAAGAAAGAAAAAAAAATTAAATAAATAAAAACAGTAAAAGAAAGGAATAAAAAAAACTGATTTTATTTATTTATTTTATTTATAAAATAAAATAAATATTTATGAGTGAAGAAGAAATTAAAAAAAACAAATTATTATTTTTATTCCTTTATTTTAAATAAAGGATTGATTTTTTTTATTTATAAAATAAAATAAATTTTTTCTTTTCTTTATATCTGTTATAACAGGGTCGTCGACTCACAGAGGAGAGAAAACAAAAAAAAAAAAGAAGAAGAAAAACAGAGGCAACGCAGCACAGAAACGAAGGGAGAAGAAGAAGAGACGAACAGGAGCAGCGAGACGTACCTAGGTTGTCGATCGTCTGCTTCAGCGATAAATCTTCCACTCGCGATCGTCTTCTTAGGGTTTCCGATCGACTCTTTGATCAGTTCGACTTGCGATCTAGGTTTCTCCCCTTCGATCAGGTTCGACTTCACTCACGATCTAGGTTTCTCCCTTTTCTTTTCCTTTTATTTTTGTTAATTTTGCATTTGACCCTGTTTTAAGTTTCAAAAATTATGTTTTTTACCCCGCGCGTGTCCCTAGCGTGTCTGGACGTGTCCGGAGCGTGTCCGGAAAACAAAAAAATAAAAAAAAATTGGGACACCTTTGCAGACGTGTCGGACACGTGTCAACCGCATGTCCGACGCGTGTCCGTGTCCGACGTGTGTCTGACACTGATACGTAGCCCCCGGAGAGGTGTCCGTGCTTCTTAGGGGCAACCCGAAATCCCCACTTCAACCATGTTGGCATAGAGGCTGCAAGCAACAAGATAGCTTAGCTTTAAGTTCATCTTCTTAAATAATCATCCAAAAATCAGGTTGGAAGAGTGATCGAAATCTTACATTTTGGGATGATGAAGCCACTAAAAAATAAGACAAACTATACAAACAAACTACCAGCTGTTGTAGAAGCAACTACGGTGCGGAAGACAGATGCCACAAAACGAAACATGGATGTAGCTGCTAAGTGTAGAGCTAAAAATAGAATGAACTGGAGAAAGAACCTAAGATACAAGGCAATGATAGAAATTAATTCAAAATTCCCATTCAGTTTCAAAAGGGTGTGTATGTGTGGTGTGAATGTTTATTTGAAAGTACCAGTAAAGCTTGATTCAAATATTGGTAAAACAGTGACAACTTGCTCAAATCAAAGACATATTTGGAGAAAAACAAAATATATATATATAGAAGAAAAAGTATGGCCAATAATGACAAAATATCCTCCAAACACATTCATCCACAAAGTAAACCAGACAATCATATCCGATTGCACTTCGAGAAAATCAAAAAGAAGAAAAAGCATTTCAGATCCCTTATCTTTCTTAACAGAACTTCAATTAATTATGTAGTAAAAATACAAGAACAGAAAATAAAGCTAAAGGAACAAACAAAAGCACTATAATATCGAGAAAACATTATGAGGAGAGAAACTTTGCTTTTCAAATAAATAATTTACGAGAACAACTTCATTCAAAGCACTAGATGTGTAGAACAAAGTTCTGACGCAAACCTTTTGACATCTCCGGTGGTCACCAGAGGTCTAGCAGAATCATGGATGCAGACAAGTTCAGACTTTACATCAACTGCCTGTAAACAAAACAGTATGTATCAGTTAAAAAGTTTGCCAATAGAAAAATGCCTTTGTTTAATAAATATTTGGAAAGAATGTCCTCATTTCTTCCTTTTAATTAGTCAATAAAATTAATTTTGTTGTTGATAAAAAAAAAATGGAAAGAATGACAAACTAATTCAAATGGTTTGGGATACTAATTCAAATGATTATTGGTTGCCAAACTTCAATGCCTACATATTTTATTGGCTTCAACACATAAAGGATTTGGAATACTTTAATAGTAATGAGACATTGCATTAGCTTGGGATATGGATTAAATGAATAAATGTATAAACAATAAATGAATAAAAAGAGACGAAAAGATTATCAAAGACAATGGAGCAAGAAGCGTCGGTTTTACTTAATACCGTTCATCACTCAAACACAGGAAGCATCAATCATTCCATCTCCAAAACAGCCCCAAAGGGTGTCACGTTTGAAGACCACATTAATTGAGCCACGTTTATCCAGCGTGTGTAAATCCCAGCATAACTATGCACGATGTCGAGCAGTGCAATAAAAATGCTCTAATGCGGCTCTATATATGGGTTCCTTGATTGAAAATCCATCACAGACATTTTCTCAAACAGCTTATCTGCTTTCCCAGAATTGACATAGACTAACGAGAACACAACAATGTTGCTAACCTTTTATGCTATATACTATTGATACTAGCCGTCCTAAAACAAGAGTTGTATATGGATCTACAAAGAATGACCACTACCTAACTAGCACATATATATATATGATTACATAAAAAAATGCTTTAGATTGAAACAAGAGTGATGAAAAACATGGTTATAAAAAGAGTTGAATCATGTTGAAATCTTCTTGTGAGTTGAAGGTCAACCTCCAATAGATTCAACAACAATAGACTTCTCAGAGCAATTATATGATCATACTTAAAGTGTTTACATATATATCTAACAATAAATGAATAAATGTATAAACAATAAATGTATAAACAATCATTTTTCTCACATACTGGCGATTACGGTTCAAGGACATTTTGTTACTTTCTTCTTTCTATTTCCCACTCTTCTTGTACTTCTTTCTATTCTTTGAGTTACTATACAACAAATGATGCTTTATGGCACTCTTTAAACTAACATGACTATAATTTTGTGGTCTTGAAGAACCATTGCATAGGCTTAAGAACAATTTGTTGTCATTTTTGGTTTTTGTTGACACCTTGTTGTGTAACATATTCTTCCTCTTTGTTGGCCTTTTATTTTCTTTTATCGATTTTCTATTTGTATTTGGGTTGCATCTGTCGATGCCCTTTTATAAAAAATCTTTCTTACTAATAAGAAAACACCCTATTTAACTGTTCACAACTGTCCTGATCTGTTACATTTGCAAACTACCTATTCTTCTTCAAAGTCTTTGAAACTTTTAAAGATCCGCACATGTCCTTCAACAACAGCTTTGCAAAAGAAGCTATGTTACATAATTCTTTTGTGAATCAAGAATAACCAACTTCTAATCAAAAGTATAACATAAAGATTTCGAGCAATAAGATAAACTAGCTTAAATAATGAATGCAAGATGCTAGTCAACACTGTTTTGTAATAAAGATTGCGAACTTCTTGTTTTTTAATTTGGTATCAAGAGCATCCACTTGCATATATTTTTCAGATTCATAATACTAAACTAACAGAACAAATTTGGAGACTCCATATATGATAATTCATTCATGATTAAATATATCAATTCATACAGAAAAATTTTAAATTCAAAGGCAACAAAATTGAGATCATAACACCTTAAAATGAACTTTGAGATTGGAGTCCTGGCTTTGCAGGCTACAAAAAACAAAGTAAAATGAATTTCTCTTACTTTCGAAAAACAAATTGAGAGAGAGAGAGAGAGAGGTCACCATGATTCAGATAAACAAATCTTTGAATAAAGCACATTGAAGAGAGCCACCAAACAAGTTTGCAAACCACTGCAAGTACAATGAGACTATGAGGTACAACATTCAAAATGAGAAGAAAATTTGAGATAAACAAACCCATTAGGGCAAGAATCGAAAGAGAGAGAGAGAGAAAGAATATAAACTGAATCGAAATTAAAATTGAATCAAGAATATAAAACCTTAGAGCAACAATTAGAAAGGAAATAGAGGAAGGGAGACAGAGACACGAGAGACATTTCGATCGAAGAGAGAGCAAGAGAGCGAGAGAGAGAGAGAGAAGAGAGAGAGAACACTGTGCTTTGTAGCAATGGCGATGGCGATCTGCAGAGGTGGCGGTGGCGGCGATCTGCGGCGGCGATGGCGTTGCCATCTGAGGCGTGGCGGTGGCGGTGGCGGTGGTCTGTGGTCATGTGAAGTGGGGTGAGGTTTGGTGTGGTGAAGGAGAATAAGCGAGAACGAGGCGAATGTTATATATATTTATATATGTATTATACCATTAGCGACTGAAACTTTTTAGTCGCCAATTAATTTTTCAAATCCCTCTCAAATTTAAAATATCTCCCTCCAAATATTTTAATTTTTGGGCGACTAAAATTTCTTTTTGTCGCTAAAAATATGTTTTTGGCGACCAAACTTTTGGTCACCAAAGATAAAATTTAATTTTTTATTTTACATTTGCCGACTAAAAGTTTTAGTAGACAAATCTATACCTGCGGCGACTAAAATTATTTTTGGTCGCTAAAAATCAACTTTTGGCGACTAAATTTAATTTTTAGTTGCCAAAGACAAAAATTAATTTTTTATTTTATATTTGCCGACTAAAGGTTTTAGTAGCCAAATCTATACCTACGGCGACTAAAATTATTTTTTGTCACCAATTTCTGGCATTTTTGCCGACTAAATTTCTTTTAGTCGCCAATTGTGATATTTTTAGTTACTAAAATTTTTTTTAGTCGCCAATTGTAACATTTTTAGCTACTAAATTTTTTTTAGTAGCCAATAATGAACATTCCCCTACGAAAAAAAATTAGTAGCTAAAAAGCTGACTTTTGCCGACTAAAATTAATTTTCGTAGCCAATTCCCACACTTTTGGCGACTAAATTTGTTTTGGTAGCCAAAAATGGTCGCCAAAAATGTGTTTTCTTGTAGTGAACACAACCATATGTGTACAGATTTGAATAACAATAACACTATTGTGGTTTTTGTAAAAGCAAGTGATATGTTAGTAGTTAGGGAAACGGATTTAATGGTTGACATTGTTACGAGTATGGAGTTAACGTGCCCTTATTTGCGAACATTTCATCCCGGTTAGGTTCAGTTAATTGTTAGTGTTGAACCATTTTAATATCTTTTATTTATTATTTATATATTTTGTTCATGAATCTTCTTTTGTCTTGTTCATGAATCTCATATTGTTCATGAATGGAAATTCATTGTTTTGGTGACCTTTTATCTTGTTCATGAATGGAGATTAATTAGGTTCATGGACTTGGTGGTGAGTTAATATTTAGATACACTGTCTCTTTTCTCTAGGTTCATGGTCATTATTATTTTTTGGTGTATTTTGTAAAGTCCTAGTGGCCTATAAATAGTTCATCTCATCTACTCTTTTCTACACCAACACACCAACTATTTTCTATACAAGAAAGATTACTAGCAAAGAATGGTTTTTTTCTTGATGGAGTTTTGGGTTCACCATCTTATGCAGAGTTGGCTTGAACCATACGACAAGTAGTCGGGCTGTTGTATCTTAGAAGGGACAAGTCATAGTTTTGTAACTGTTGCATCGGTATTTGGGTTCTTCCTACCGCAGTGGGCTTGATCTCCTTAAAGAAAACGAGATATCTGTGCCTCAACCTAATCTATTTGTATCTCATTTTTTTTGCATTATTTATCAATAAAATATAATTTTTTTTTATATTTTCACCAACAGTTAGCATGATCATTTGCATGATATTGCATCATGCCACATTGTATCAGTTAATTCCAATTAACCGTTAGCCCCGCATTGCATCCTACCACCTTGCCGTGATGTTTGTCTTTTTTTGTGTGTGGGTTTTTGCTTGCCATTTTGATTGCCCATCCAAAATTAAAAAAAAAAAAATCAGTCTATTTGCGGGTTTTTGCTTCGTAAGACAATCAAGCATGTTGGTGTTTGTGTTATTGTGTCTTTCATTTTGGGTTGCCATCCATTGATTATGCAATGTCCAATTCATCCCTTGTAAGTTCAATTAATTGTTAGCATGTTCGTTTGCACGACATTGCGTCATGACATGTTGCATAACGTAATTTCAAGGAACTGGTAGCACCACATTGCAATAAGGGTGTAACTTGAGAGGATTCAACCCGAGCAACTCAAATTCAGCTTGAATTTTTTTCAGGTTTGGACAAAATATTTTTAAATTCGGTACGGGCTTGGGCAAAAATTCATAAACCCGAATTAAATTTGGGCGGATTTGGGCAAAGACGTCAAACAACCCGAGCAACCTAAAACCCGAATTATACATATATAGATATATAAAAATATGAAATATACGTATAAATTATTAGTCATTACATGATATTAAAGTAATTTAGATTATTAAATTATACTAAATATATATTATATATACAAATAACATAAAATCTTACTTTTTTTTTATTTTCACTCATAAATTGTAATGACCACTATAGCGGTATATCTCTTATGTTATATAAATTATTTGTTTGGATGGTATTAATGATTTTCTATATTAAAAAAAAATATAAATAGAGTCAAATTTTAATAATTTAATAATGTAGCAAAAAAAAATTTGAAATTCATTTACAATTTGGGTAATTCGGGCAATTCGGATAATTCAAATTTAACTCGAGTCGGGCTTGGACAGGTAACCTCTAGTTACAATTTGGACTTAGGCAGATCTCAGCATAACTTTAGGCTAGACTTGAACAATCTCTCAACCTAACCAAATTCGCTCGAATTGCACCCCATACATTGCAACATGCCACATTGCTGTGATGTTTGTCATTTTTCTGTGACATTTAACCAATATGGGCATGCGCATACATTGTGTTTGGTTCACGTGTACCATAGTGTGATAAATGTCTAGCTGACATAACGTATGTGTGTGATGAAACATGCGGAGTTACTGATCTGCAACTATTGTATCCATGTCTCATTTATTAATAGATTTTTGAATTTTAACCAGTCAATAAGTTGATATAAGCCGAACTTATTTAAAAAAGTTAAAATCATGTCTCATCTGTAAGTCTAAATCTAACGGGTTAAAATCAAATTGAATTGGATTATACATTTATTAAAGTCTACATATTTATTTTTTCTTTTTAATAATTCATATGATCAAATTAATTAATACTATCAAAACAATCAAATTAAAATATAAATTCACCAAATTAACAAATTTCGACAACGTTATGTGTAAAAAGTTGAGAGTTAGGAAAATATCACCGATCACTGTCAAATTCAATTTTAACAAATTGTATTTTGTGTAAATTGTATTTAAAGTACAATTTACAATGATAATATATACTGTCAAATACATATATTTTGTTAAATGGGACAATATTGGTTTTAATAGATTAAAATTAAATTTAACAATGTTATTTTTTTATATAATATTAAAAAAAATTTGGATGAGATTGTTTGAGTCTAGTTGATGGGATGATCGAGTTAGATTTACCCATGCGGGCTTGTATGGGCGGGGTTCATGGGTGGGCTTCGGTTTGAAATCTTTGTCCAAAGCCTCAAATTATCTTTTATGGGATGGGGCGAGATGGATAGTCAAGCGGGTTGGGACAGGCCATGGGACGTGTTGGTAATAACGGGTTTTTTGTCCACAGACCATTTAATAACCCATATCTTACATTGTACACATCAATTAATTACTTTTTCTCTCATACTTGTAGCAATTCCAATTTCATTCCTTCTTTCATGTTTTGTCACTTATTTGGGCGATTAGGGGTCGAAATTGCCGTCATTCATGAGGTCTAGGGGGCAGCGCCCCTTGGCGGGTCCTAGGTGTAACGCCCTCCAAAATTAAACCCGAAACATGACATGCATTAATAAAAGAAAAACAGTATATTATTTAAGTCACCAGAGTAATATGGGATAAAACATCAAATAAATGCCCTATGGGCTTACATCTTGCCAAGCCAACACTTGGACACAAATTCATGAGTTCTAACTCAAAACAAATAAAGCCCTAGGCTTGAAAGTTTACAATGTTCAAATAAAATAAATAAAAAAAAATAAAACAAGTCTTCCAATTCAATTCCTCACAAGCTAAGTCCTTGGAGGTAGTGAACCACCTGTACCTGAAAAATGAAGTTCCCATATAGGGTGAGCCACACCAATAGAGAAATACTAAACCAAGCATAAGAATTAACTAAAGTATTAGCATCTAATACATGGTTAACACACTATAATCCAGATTACACTTTTTAAGACATGAATGTCTATATTGCCTATGACACATTGTCTATGGCACATCTTACTTTTCATCTATGGCTCGAGAACTGGCCAAATAACTCAACGGGTTTCATCTTTTATTAACAAAACTTCCAATTCCACAGAATAACAATTCAAGTTAAACCTAATCATAACAAATACACGAGTTGGTATTATATCAATCATAATCAATTCACTTCCATACTTCCCAATTGATACACATTTTAGTCTTTGTATCAATAAAACACTTCAATATAAATAAGCACACATAAAAGTGATGCTAATGGAGTCCATCCTATCTCCTCCCAAACAAAAATCCGGTTTAGAGGTCCATCCCTATCTTCCCTAAACCGTGGAGTTCATCCTATCTCCTCCAAACAAATCCGGTTTAGAGGTCCATCCCCTATCTTCCCTAAACCGTGGAGTTCATCCCTATCTCCTCCAAACATCATGCATATGCAATGAAACATACAAATTGCCATATGCAACACACAATCAATACAAGTAATGTTACGTATTAATTCAACGGTCAACATATGTGACTTAATTCGATTATACCTAAAAGATGCAAGGTCTACAACAATCAATGGCTATCCTCCACCGATAGCCCCAAGCGATTATTTCTAAGCGAGAAATAAATATCACAATATATATACATTATCAAATCCACATATGAGTGATTAAATATTCAATTACATCAACCAATCTCAATTTCCCAAATCTCATGAATTTAACCCAATACACAATTCCCCTTTTTAAATTAATTACATGAATTAATCTCTGACAATACCCTAAGATTTCTCCCAGAATTACTAAACCACCCTCCCATATGCGAACACCAACACTTAGGATTAAAACATTATACAAGGAGTAGGAAATCCCTACCTCAAAGCAATGAACCCAATAAAAGAAGATGAAGATGTTTGCCCAAATGTTAAAGTGCTCCAAATCCAACAATGCTCCGATTAAATGAAAGCCCTCACTCCTCTACCTTTTTAATGAAGGAACTAGGTTAAGAACGCCCCTAGATAGATCAAACCCAAGGAAAAGATGAGTTGAGAAAGAAGAAACTTGAACTAGGGTTTTTGGATCAAAAAATGTGAAAAAGGCCGTTTTAAAAGCTCCGCTGCGTTTAAATCTTCGGACAGGCTCGCTCGGCGAAGACATGGTCGCCGGCGACCGACTAAAAGAATACTCGCCGGCGAAGAAAAGCTCGCCGAGCCAAGAACTCGATGCTTCAGTTCGCAGCCGGAAGCATGCTCGGCGAGAATGCTCGCTCGGCGAAGAACTCAAACATACAACTCGCCGCTCGGCGAAGAAAGCTCGCCGGCGAAAACACTCGCTCTCGGTCTATACTAGACGCAATCTCGCCGGCGAAGAAATCTGGCTCGAGCGACTAGAAACAATACTCAACCGTCGCCCGAGCGACCAAACCCTCGCTCGAGCGACCAACTCAAAAACTGGACAGCAAGATTTGATTTCCGAACCCAACCAACCTGAAACAAACCTGCCCAACACATCCTATAACTCAATTGAGGAATTAGAGAACAACAAATATAACAACAGAATCCGCGGAACGTAAGTCCGGATACAATAATCAAATGGGAAAAAGACCGGGGTCGCTATACTAGGGCAATGCCCATTGGCGGTGTTAAGGGGCAGCGTCCCCAAAACAAAAATATAAAATGCATTCGAAGTTGCTTGTCTGCTCGAGCGGCCGTTTATGCGCTCAAGCGGAGAATGTTTGGTTTCAGAAGTTTGACCTATTTGCAAAAGTACTGGGTTAGTGTATTTAACGCTCGAGCGGGTCATTCCACGCTCGAGCGAACCATGTTATATCAGTTCGTGAATCTAAGATTTTATATCACTTTTTTAGTCCTCTCTCTCTCTCTCTAAAACTGTCCAGAATTCCAGATTGGGAGCTTCTCTCTCTACAAGTCATCTTCTCTCTTTGATTTCTCCAAATCTATTGGGATTTAGACCTAAGTTCTTCACCAAAGTTGGTTATCATCTCGAGGGCTTTGTTGTATGCGGTGAAGATCGAGTTTCGACAATGTTGATTTTGGGTGTTTCATTTCATTTCTTCTTCAAAACTTGAGGTAGGGATTTTCTTAAAGTTATATATATGTTTTTGCAATATCTAGATGATTTTCGAAATCATCCTTTGATTAGCTTTGAGAAATTGATCGTTGATTTCAAGAAGATGAGTGATTTTGAAAAAGGGTTTAATTTCTTTTCCTTTTAAAATAGAAATTGAAGGTTTTAAACCATATTGATTAAAGAAAGATGATTTTGGGGAGATTCTTCTAAATATTTTGGAGATGAATGGTTTTGGTGAGAAAACCTAGAAATTGGGTCTTTTCTTTGAAATATGTTGAAAATCCTTGAAAGATGTTGTCATATTTATTTTGTGTACCAAAATAAATTGATGTTTTGAAAATTGTTTATTTATATATAAATGACGAATTTTGTGGAAAAAAAAAATGAGAAATATTGTTTATTTTGGAAATTGTTGTCAAAATGTTGATTTAGTCTTGAATTGACTAAATTGTTGAGATTGCTCGAAATGTGGGAATTGCGTTATTCTCTTGAATGAATTTGATATAAAAGTGTATATATATATTCATCTTATGGAATTGTGTTGAAAAGAGGATTGAGAATTTCGATCACAATGGTATATTGTGTGAAACAATTGAATATGAAAGTAATGTTGCATTGCATTATTAAGCATACATTGGCATTTCAATTCACTAGACTATGTTAAGTTTTGGAAATTTGCATTGAGAAAAGATGTTGGGAAATGGGTTTTCATGAAATGGTTTTGGGGTAAATACGGTGGTAAGTCTTGATAGGTGGTCTAGATGAAATTGTTTAAGTTGGCCTGAGTGTCCTTAGTGAAAGACCAGAAAGTCGCGCGGATAGGTGTCGAGCTTTCCGGTTAATACCGGTAAAAATGATAGTTGGTAGTACTCGTATAGTTTACTTGCAGACACCGACCTAGGGATTACCAGAGTTGTATTTACCGCCCCCTTTAATTAAATTGATAAATTTTGAACAGTTGAAGTTGCATAACATCATTGAGCATGATGGTTTTCAAAAGATGAAAATGTGTTTTATTTTCAAAAAGGCATGGTATGGGATGTGCAATCATCTCTTGAGACTTGTATAAAATGTATATACTTTGTTAAGGATTTTCTACTGGGCTTTATACTCACCCGACTGGATTTTTTTGCAAGAAAAGATGTGGTGAATCCGCCTAATTGAGGGCGTGGAAATGTGTGTATTGAGAGCACTAAAGTTCTCATTTGCTGTGATCCTATTTGTAAGCCAAGGGCTATGTATGTCTGGGTTTGAATAACCATTTTGTGTATCGGGCTTAAGCCTTGGAAGATTGTAAACCCTTGGGGGTGCTTATTTGATTATTTACTTATTGTTTAATCAATGTAATATCACATGAGGAACTATTATTATTATGCAATACATGTATGGGAATTTATATTTGGTTTTCCTTTAAGAGAGCCATGATTGTTGCATTATCATTTGGACTAGAAATTTGGGACATTACATACTCATCTGAATAACTAAAAACCAAAAAAATAAAAAGAAAAAGATACAAATCATTCTAAACTACAAAATTATTTTCAAAATATACAACTAAACAAATTTTTTAAATTTGAAAACTCTTTCTAAAAACTTATCTTTCAAAATTAATTTCAAAACCAAACCAAACAATATTTTTTTGTGAAGAAAAAAAATTATATTTTTTGTGACAAACGTCATATATTTTGAAAAAAAAGTTATGTTTTGCATAAAGTGCACACCATATACATCCCAAAAGGGTGCACATAATAGCCTTACTTCCAAAAAAAAAAAAAAAAAAAAAAAACCCTTGTATTATAGTTATTTTTTTTAGAGTAAATTATACTGATCTCCACTAAATTTTTTTAAAAAATACAATAAATCTTATAATTTTGATATAATTAAATTGAATTCCTTAAAGTTTTAATTCACATAAGACTTACTGTCTTTTTATTAGTTATATTGACAAAAAAAATAAAATAAAGTTATTATCTCTTTTACACTAAAACCTATATTTTACTTTGTTTATCTTTATATTTTCAAATTATTTATATTAATTTCCGTTCTTTTAACTTTACTTTAAAAATATCAATATAATTATACTAAAATTTTATGACTTGCATTTTTTTTTAAATCTCAAAAGAAAGAGGGTTAATTAAACTTTTTATCTCTACAGTTGGACCCAAATTTTATTTTAATTCTTATTGTTTTAATTTGAATAATTTGGTCTATACACTTTAAGTCAAGTTTCAATTTGACTCTTTCATCTAAATTTCTGTTAATTTTGTTTACATGTACACCCTAGAAAAGTAAAAAAAAAAAAAAAAAGCCAATTGCCAAATAGCAACTTAGGCTTATTTTGAAAAGTAAATTAAAAGTTAATTTTTTAATTTTTTATAGTTTTTTTTTAAATGTGCATAAAAATAGAGAAATGATGTGACCTAAAAATATCAAAAAAACCAATAAACTAATTTTTAACCTAGTTGCCAAAAGAGGCCTTACTAAATTTCCTATCAAATATCTCAATGAAACTCACATGATGTTGGTCCTATACTTATGTAAGACATTTGATAAAAAAATTTAATAAATCTTTTGAGGTCTCTAATATTTTCTATTGCAAATTACGTTGTTGATAATATATAAATATAGGGCAATTTTACAAATTATTTGAGATGATCAAAAGAAGTATATTTTTTACATTTTACGAAAATATGTGTAAAATGATAGAGAGGTGATTTGATTCAAATAAAAGATGATGTAACCTAATTTACAAAATTTGAAACAATTCACAAAATTTACAAAATTTTGCTAGTTACAGAAAAAAGAAAAAAAAATGTTTCACTTATTTATTTTTTTGGGGTTTTTTATTGATAAATCCCATCTAGAGATGTTTTATCCCAATAAGTCCACAAAGAAAAATTATAACCCAATGAGTCCCTTATAGTTTTGTTCTTATTCCATAAAGCTCATTTTTCTAATTTTATATTTATACATGGACTATTATGTCCTTATATATATATATATATATATACACTCTGTTAATACGTAACACACGTTCCTGTGATTTCGTGATTCAGTTTTGGCAGTTTCTATATTTCTAATTCAAATCGATACGTTTCTATCTTGCATGTTGTCGTTCTACCGTTCTGAGGCTTTGATGTGCTAGGGTTCGTTTGTTGCTGTTGTAGTCTGGTATGGTGATTTTCAAGTGAAGAGGACGATTTTGAAGGTGTTCGGTTCTGTCATTTTCTGGAGTATAACTGCCTCAAAGCAGTTGTTTTTGAGTTTCTGGACGACTGTAGGATTGGATGATTAAGGTTAGTATCATTTTGGTTATAAATAAATGTTCACTTTTTGTTTTGATTTGTAGGATGGATCAGATACTTTGTTCTTGGATTGATATGGATTGAATGCTCTGTTTTTTCAATTACATGCATCATACGTGGTCATTGTAGGGGAGGTCATTCAGATATATGTTGAATTTTATAATATTCCTTTTACTTTGATGTATGCATAATGAGGCTCTATGTGAGTGATATAATTCTGAGTATATTGAACAATGTGAATGTTTACATCATGTTAGTATGACATGAAGAATGTGGATGTTTGTATTTTACTTTGATGTTTGTTTTATGAGGCTCTGTCTGAGTGATATAATTGTGAGTATATGGATCGATGTGAATGTTTCCATCGTGGTCATGTGGAGGGGAGGTCATCAGATTAGTGATGAATGTAGATCCTCTATAATTCACAGTATGTGGAACAATATGAATGTTTACATCGTGTTAGTATTACGTGAATGATGTCGATGTTTGCATTTTACTTTAAGTTTTGTTTAATGAGGCTCTGTGTGAGTGATATAATTGAGAGTATATGGATCAATGTGAATGTTTACATCGTGGTCCTGTGGAGGGGAGGTCCTCAGATTAGTGATGAATGTGGATATTCTATAATTTAGATTGTGTATAACAATGTGAATGTTTACATCCTGTTAGTATTACGTAAAGAATGTCGATGTTTGCATTTTACTTTGATGTTTGTTTAATGAGGCTCTGTGTGAGTGATATAATGGAGAGTATATGGATCAATGTGAATGTTTACATCATGGTCCTTTGGAGGGGAGGTCATGAGATTAGTGATGAATGTGGATCTTCTATAATTCAGAGTATACGTGTCAATGTAAATGTTTACATCGTGTTCATATCATGTGAAGAATGTGGATGTTCTCACTTTTACTTTGATGTTTGCTTCATGAGGCTTTTGTGTGGGTGTGAATATTCACATCTTGTTTAATGATGGTTGTTGAATTTAACACTTGAACTGTACTTGTATGCTTGTAATTTTCGCACAATGTGAATATTCATATCGGTTTGGATTATTGTTAATTGTTGTATTGTTTTGTTTTTACAGGAGATGGATAGCTTTACGATGTTGGTGTGTACATATGGTTGCAGTACCACTGTAATAAATGTTGCCCGCGCATTGTGTTATTCGTGTTTGGTGGACTGTTTGTGTGAAAAATGGGGGGGAGTTGTCTGCTGGTTCTATTTCATTGTTTTGTAAATTACCTGGGATTAATAGGTGTGATTTAGAGAATGAGAAAGAATTTCAGAACATGTTACTGCGTGCTAAATCAATGGGGGTACAACATGTAAAAGTTGTGGTTGAGTTGAAAAGTGATATTGGTCAGTCAAGTAGTTTGGGATTGGTGTGTATGGGGGTTGAGGAAGAAGTTGATGCACTACGGAGATTTTGCCACCATAAGGAGAAAGTGTTGTTGTCAGCCCCTTGGGCAAATGGTATTACGCATGTGGGACAACGGTTTGTTGGAGGTGCACAAGAATTTCGTGACATTTTGTGTAAGTATGCCATCCAATGTGGGTTTCAGTTTACATACGTGAAGAACGAGACAACAAGAATTACTGCTGTGTGCGCGATGCGGGAGGAGAGGGGCTGCTTGTGGGCTATACATTGTAGAGCACAACAAGCAAATGATTTTTTCTACATCAAGAGGTATAGTGATGTGCATACTTGTGGTACGGATGTCCGAACATCAAAGAATCCGCGAGTTAGTTCGGATTTGGTGTCGAGTACCATATATGAAATTGTGAGGGACAAGTCGTTGACTCGGCCGTGTGATGTAGTGACTATTTTGAAGAGGGATTATGGGCTAGATGTGAGTTACCATGTCGTATGGTTGGTGTAGACGTCCCCGAACGCATCCCGGGGAGGGTGCGACTCCCCCCCATTCTGGTTCGCTTGCAGGTCTACTACAGTTCGAAGGACTCAAATGTCATGGTTCTTAATCTTGAACCAAAGAGTCCAAATCCAGCAAATCGTTTTGAAAATAGATTTTTTGAAAGATGTGCCAAACATGGGCTGCTTTGCCAGATACAGAGTCGCCACCTAAATATTTTATTTTTGGGAAATTTAGGAAACCCTGACTCGGTGCCAAAGGCCACGTGTCCGTCATCACCAAAGTTACCTCGGCTCGGGAACTTGGGTACGATTGGGGAAGGTCACTTCGTGAGCACCCCCGCTCGCCCGGTCAAAGACCGGCCTCTACTAACCATGATATCTATTTTTGAAAACATTGTGTGTTCTTATTTTGGTTATTAGCCTAGATTTACTATGTGATGCGCACAGCATACAAGTATAGACTGAGTCGCCTGAATTGGAACAAAACATTTCATGTTTGTTTGTTTGAAAATGGTTTGATGGTGCTACCCTCAGGTAGGCTAAGACGTGGATTTGCCACCCTCGGGTGGGCTTAGAAAACATGATTTTGCCACTATCTAGTGGGCTTAAAACAAACATTTGATGAATTGTTCCAATCCAAATAACACAACCTCCACCCACAGGCATTCAAGGCAGTTATATCACGTAAGCACATAGCCTCATGGTAAGCATGCTATTCATGGTAGTCACTCGCACGCATGCAAGGATGCTAAAGCATAAAACTCACCGAGTACTCCAAGCCAAAACAAAAGCTCATTAGAAATCCATGCATGATCCTAGATATACAGAATTGCCTAATGCAACACATGCAAAGATGTAACTATAGCAGGCTCGGCTATTCTAAACATGGTATATGGAATGCTACAACTAACACGTATTCAATTTGGAATTGAAATACAAATGCAGTTTGTATGATGCGCCGAGCCCGGTGCGTGCAAAACAGATGAATGATGCAAACATGCTGTCATACTGTATGCTAATTGAAATATGCCCTAATCTAACCATCATAAGCAGGTAAATAAAAGGGAAGAAAGACGTGGGGTTGGAAGATATACATCACACTCACCCACACTTATTACAATTATGCCCTCGCATAGAGGGTCCAAATAAATAATATACAGTCCCAAATGAAAGAATAGTACAGTCCAAATAATGTACAAATTCCTAATTAATTAACGAATTAACTAAGAAAATAAATAACTGGCATGCAAGCCAGGGACTGCCTTGACTCTTCTTCAGATGCTGAATGATGCATGTCCGGGTTGCCTTTGCACGGAAATCCATGACGATGCCCCAATTAGCCTCTGTTTGCACTTGTTCTTGAAATGCGTGCCAAACTCCGAAAAGTTGCTGATTCTTGGTTTTGCTGCAATAGAGAACAGGAAAGGAGCATAGCAATGTATTTTCACAAATGTATGCACGCCTCGATCCTTGTGCCACCAATCACGCATCTTGATGCATGATGGCCGAGGAGTCGAATTGCATAACTCAATATGGAATGAATGCACATGAAAACACAACAAGTCCTAACTCCATCATGGATAATCCGGAGTGTCGGTGACTGGGGAATTGAGACACATTCCGTCACCGAGTCTGGAACGCACTGCTTTCTCGTGCCCGGGCTAGCTCCTATCCCGAACACGATGCAATATGTATGATATGCATGAAATGCAACTAAGATACAACCTAACATGCAAGATGTTATGCAATGGCATACACAATGCACGAGGTAACCTGGCATACACAATGCACTAACATGCACCCTAGCATACACAATGCTATGAAATGAAATGGCATACACAATGCAATATGGACTTACACCAACACAAGTGGACCTCAGTCACACTCACATAGGAGGCCATCAGATAAAAACAAGACAACTCGAAATGCGTGCACGCGTGCACGCAAACCTAGGACCAACCCTCAGGCACCGAAATTCCACTCTAATGAGACATGGCAAAGACATGGAATATGGTATGTAAACATGCAAAAATCAGTAGCAAGATGAGGTGCAAAACAGCCCTGAATCAAGGCGAAATGACACCCGGTGCATGGAATCACTCTCGAAACATGAAATTAGGCATACGGAATGGCCTACAGCTATACAAAGCATGCATAATTGGTACATGAAGTGTAAAGGTAGAAGCAAGGCAGCCCAAAAACAAGAATTTTTACAGTTTAAATCATGACCAAACAGTGGGCCCAAGTAAGGATAAATTAGCATGCAAAAAAGGCTCCGCAAGAGGGGTAATGAGGCAAGTCACAGCTGCTGGTCTCAAACACAGGTGGCCCCTTCTACAATGTTGAAGAGGGACCAAAAATATGATATTTTAAAGTTTATGACAAGCCCCAAAAACAGATACAAGTATGGACAAATTAACATGCAAGAAATGGGCCAACAAAGGGGCAAAGAGGCAACTGATACATGGAGGTCTCAAAAAGGTAAGGGCCCTTCAACAATATTGTAGAGGGGCCCAAAATATGTCTATTTACAGTAGATGATCAAGCCCAAAACAGTATACAAACATGCTCAAAATATGATGCAAAATTAAGGCCACAAGAGAGCTATAACATGAAGTATACCAAATATGTCTCAAACAGCCCTAGACCCTTGATTAAACATGTAGGGGGGGTCAAAATAGGGCCATTTTAAGTTCTGAACAAAGTCCAAAAACAGAAGCTCAATAAGCTAATGAATCATGCAAAAATGGGGACCAAAGAGGGGTTCAATGGAAAGTCATGCATGGAGGTCCCAAACAGTGATGAGCCCTTCTTCAATGTTGAAGAAGGGCTCAAAATAAGTCTATTCATAGTTTATGACAGAGCTCAAAACAGATTATATATAGGCCAAAAATATCATGCAAAAGTATGGCATCCAAGAGGATATTGAAGCAAGTGTAAGATGGGGGTCCCAAACAGGGTAAGACCCTTAATGAAAGATGAAATAGAGCCCCAAAAAATGATACTTTCAGTTTTGGTCGGAGCTCAAATGTACAAGAAAGAAGGGCTAAGAAATAGACCAAGAAAAGAGCAAAAAAGGGAAAAACGAGACTCACCCTTGAAGACCAACCCTTTAGCAGCCTCTTGGTCCAAAATGCAGCACTTCTAGCCTCTGAGAAGGTCCTCCAAGCCACTAGAATGGAGTGGTGGTGGTGGTGCTAGGTGGTGGTGAAGAAATGGTGGAAGGAACTTGGAGTTTTGATGGTCAGAATATAGAGAGAGAGAGAGAGAGAGAGAGAGAGAGAGAGAGAGAGAAATTTAATGTGAGAGGCTTATACAAAAAATTCTAACCCTTCAACATAGACCTGGGGTGCTGTATTTATAGGCAAAAGAGGCTGGAAAAGAGGGGGGAAAAAAAGGGGGGAAATATTTCAAGTTTCCCTCCAAAAATTGGCCTAAAGTGAGACAAAGAGGCAAGTGGTAGCTGCGGTTCTCAAACTGAAGAGAGCCCTTCAACAAAGTTGAATAAGGGCTCAAAAAAAGACACTTTGTAGTTTACGACCAAGTCCAACACAGCCCACAAGTACGCCTAAAATACCGTGCAAAATAGGCCTAAAAAGAGGTAAAGAGGCAAGTGACAGATGAAGATCTCAAACAATAAAAGGTCCTTAATCAAACATGAAAAGGACCTCAAAATATGACTATCTCAAGTTTGGGTCGGATCCCAAAAATGCAAAATGAAGGTTCGGGAGCCGAAACACGCAATTCGAGGCCCCGAAAGTGGGCTGTTAGGCACCGGAAGTGGTGTCCGACCACGAAGTTGGTCTCTCGGACCACAGTGTCCCTCGAAAGGGAGGAAATAAGGTGTGTGCCAAAAACCAGAGCAAACGGAGGTGGTTAGGCGGTCCCGAACCGAGGCACACGGCCTGACGACTCCGAAAACCGGGAACCGGGCTCCGAAATGGGAAAAATGGCCTGCGACCACGAAACGTAGCCTATGGCCACTGAGAGATGATCTACGAGACCTCTCCCTCCCTTCGGCAAGAGAAAACAGAGAAAACAGAGCCTGGTTTGCAAACTGAGGCAAAGTACGAAAGAGTCCGGAAGTCCGAAGGCAAGGCTCGCAGCCGAGACTCTGAAACCTCTGGACGAGCACGATATGCAACATCACCAAGCGCTCAATTGGTGACGTCTGAGTCTTAAGGTCGGTCAAAAATGGAGTGTCTATAGTTGGGTGTGGAGAAAGCAAAGGCTGGTATTTATGGAGATCACTCGTTATCGTTTGACCAGCTGCGGTGGTATTCAGATGCCGTGATGCGGTACAATCCGGGGAGTTATGTCAATATTGACTATGATGCGAGTAGTCAACTGTTTTGTCGCTTCTTTATGTCATTCGCTGCGTGTATTTCTGGGTTCAATGCTTGACGGCCTTTATTAGTCCTGGATGGAACATTCCTCAAAGGAAAGTATAAAGGTCAGCTACTTGCGGCAACGGCGAAAGACGGAAACAATGGTTAGTAGTTTTTTTTAGCTGTCTATTCATGTCAATATTCACTCTGAGCAGCATTGTCTGGACAAAAGAGTGATTGGTAAATTATAAGTAATGTGAACATTGACATTAGTATGCACTGATGTGAAGGTTTACATCTGTGTATGCTAATGACAGTAATGTGAACATTCACATTGTTACACACTAATGTAAATATTCACATTAGTGTATACTAATGTTAGTTGATCCATTAATGAACAGTACTGTGAATGTTAACATTGTCAGTGACTCAACAATCCGCAATGAATTATGAATGGTCGTTAATGTGAATGTTCACATTGTTGATGTTTACAAACTTGAATCCAAAAATAACAATAGTAAATAGGGCAATGTAGATATGAACATTCACATGACCTGTTTCGTTTATACTGTTTTCTATTCATTTTGGAATATTGTGAACAGTTGTGTATTGGTGTTGTGTTGTAGGTCTGTTTCCTGTTGCCTTTGCGATTGTTGATTCAGAGACCACGGCCAATTGATCGTGGTTCTTGCATGAACTTGGGAAGGTTGTTGATGGGAAGCGCCATATTACTTTTATTTCAGATCGTAATCTTGGTCTGTTAGAAGCTATGCCAAAGGTGTTCCCATTGGCTCATCACGGTTATTGCTTACAACACTTGAAAAGCAATTTAAGAGACCGGATGAAAGGAATTGATAATGGATTCAGGGATCACCTAGTAAGTAGTTTGGGTGACTATGCCTACGAGCCAACTATGGTAGGGTTCCATGAAAAGATTGCAAAATTAAAAGAGAAGGGTAAACAACGAGCTCATAATTTTTTCAAGGACTTGGCACCTGAGCACTGGGCAAATTCATACTTCAGGTAATAATAGTTTCCTAAGGTGTTTGTCTTTGTGAATTTTAGAATGGTAGCGATGTGAATTTTCGATTTAGAATGGTAACAATCTTCGAATTGTGTTTCATGTTCACTGTAAATGATGTGAATGTTCACATCTACTAATGATGACTGATGTGAATGTTCACATCTGTTAAGTTGTCAAATAGTCATGCAATGTATTACAGATTTGAATGTTAACACGTGTCATATTTTGTTGTTGTTAACATTCACATATTGTCCATCGTTTAAGTTGACAACATAATAAGCATATAATGTGAACATTCACATTATTATAAACTGGTAGCAGATGTAAACAGTTACATTATTATACCCTGATGTGAATGTTCACATCACTGTATTCTAATGCCAGTACTATGAATGTTCACATCTATTAACGTCAATGGTCAGACCTGTTAAATTCCGTATTGTACAATGTTTGTGGTATTGTGCAGGGGCATGCGTTATGGGGAGATGACATCCAATGCGGTAGGGTCATTCAATAATTGGATTAAAGAAGCACGTAATCTTCCTATCACTCAAATGGTGGACACAATTCGTACTCAGTTGATGCGACAAATGTCTGCAAGGCGTGACCAAGCAAACAAATGGAATGAGCTTATTTGTCCGACATTCGAAACAAGACTTATGGATTCGTTCAATGACAGCAGGGCTTGGCAAGTTAGCAAAGCCAACGAGGATGTGTTTAAAGTTCATTCAATACCATCTGTTACAGTTGATGCTTCGAGGCGTACATGTTCTTGCTTCAAATGGAAAATCAACGGATTCCCATGTGACCATGTTGTTATTGCCATTCAAAAGAGCCGCTACAATCTCAATGATTGTGTGGAACATTACTTTCATGTTCAGACATATCGTGCAGCCTATTCGGGAGCCATATTCCCTATACCATCGATGGAGAAGCCGCCTTTTGATCCCACGGACTTCACTATATACCCGCCAACTGTGAAAAGACCACTCGAAAGGCCGAAGAATAATAGGATCCCATCTAGGGGTGAGAAACTGAAGCAAATAAGGTGCGGGAGATGTGATAAGTTGGGGAGCCATAATCGGAAGTCATGCACAGAGCCGATATAGGATGTACCTTTTTTCCATTTCAACATTGTATTTTACATTGGATTCTTATATTCATTTTTGAAATAAGATGTGAATATTCATGACATCGTTGTTGCCATTCGCATAATCAGAAGTTATGATGTAAATATTCACATCATCAAATTATTAGATGTGAATATTGACTTGTGTTAAGAAATATCAACTCATAAGATGTGAATATTCATGACATCGTTGTTGCCATTCGCATAATCAGAAGTTATGATGTGAATATTCACATCATCAAATTATTAGATATGAATATTGACTTGTGTTAAGAAATATCATACGCACACCTGCCATATTGTGTTACTTGAACACTTTAAGCAATATTCACATTCATCAGTATGGTTTAAAACAGAAGAAAGTGCACGATGATTCTGTGATGTGAACATTCACATCATGTCATGTGCATTCAAAAAAAAAAATTACAATCTCAATGTGCATGACCAACGCAAAATAGGCCTGAAAATGCATATACATATATTGAATGAAAAATATCTGTACAAACAGTGATATAGACTTGATTTACAATTAAGCTAGTCTGCTCCAATATGAAAAATCTATTGACACTAAATTGTCTTAAATGTGGATAACAGATTTGGGTAACAGTGATAGGTGGACAACCCCCACCTATAGGTTTTCACATTGCACTGTCTTTCTGTGGTTCAGGAAAAGGTGTACTAATGAGTCTCTTATTTGGCACCATTCATAGCGAGCTAGGCTGGCAACAATGTCTTCACGGTATAGATGCGCCCTCATGATGTAACAAACTGCAGGCCCGCAATCTACCCTGAAAATGCAAACTTGTTGTTAGATTTTGAAATTTAGGTGGGTAATGGTTGTGGAACATGTGTAGAAATCGATTTTAGGCTTACGAATTTGGTGCTTGCTGAGGACAAATGTCTACTGATATGATTGTTTTCGAAGTATTTTGGCTTGATAAGTTGGTCCATAATGGTGATGATGGTCCAATGTTGTGCACCAAAGCTGTGATGTAGTCCCTCTGCCAACAATTAAATTTCATATTAGGCACCAACCAACATAGGCATACATCCAATTTCAAATATTACACATCACGACAAGTATTATTTTTGGCAGCCACTTACCAGTATTTGTGCTTTGTCAATATGTGGGTCATGTATGCCTTCTCTTGGGCGCAGTGAGTTATAATGTCTCCATACATTCTCTTTCACGTCGTATACAACAATTGTCTAGTGAAAGTTGTCGTGTATTGGGAAGATTAAGAATCTCTGGCCTTGATACTCCTTGATGTGTACATCAATCAGTTTATTCCTCTTGTGAGGGGGGTACTCTTGCACGATTTTCTGCACACAAAGGGCATACAATGATGCATATCAGTTTTAATATCAATGTTTGATGTTACTGATGTGAATGTTCACATCTGCTAATGGTGAGTGATACTACTGATGTGAATGTTCACATTTAATGGTGAGTGATACTACTGATGTGAATGTTCACATCTATTAATGGTGACTGATACTACTGATGTGAATGTTCACATTTCCTAATTGTCAGTGATATTACTGATGTGAATGTGCACATTTTGTAATGGTGAGTGATACAACTGATGTGAATGTTCACATTTCCTAATGGTGAGTGATACTACTGATGTGAATGTTTACGTCTGTTAATGTCAGTGATATTACTGATGTGAATGTTCACATCTGTTAATGTCAGTGCTATTACTGATGTGAATGTTCCCATTTGCTAATGGTGAGTGATGTTACTGATGAGCATTCACATGTATTGAAACATAATCAAAATTAAAGTCTAGTGGTTACCAAACATGTGCTTGTAAAGATGAATGATGAATCCTCCAAACTTGGGTTGACTAGGCCTTATAGTTCAAGTAGAATTTCACCATAAGCATCTATCACCTGCAGAACCAGAGGGGTGGCAGTACATTATTTTGCAGTGTCTTTACTCTGTGTGTGTGCGTGTGTGTGTGTGTGTGTTTTGTACACATTTACAGTTCCCATACGTTGCTTGTTATTGAATCTTCCTTGATGATGTATATGATGTCATCAAAATACACATCTTTAGTCTTTGAGTCCCCTCGCCACACTAGCAACCTATGCATTGTAATTACAGAAAACGTTAATGTTAACATTGCACATTTATGAAATGATCTAATTTATTAAATATGTATGTGAAGTGAACATGATCCAAAAAAAAAAAAAACAGTTTGGGATATGTAAGATTACTTACTCGTCACCACCATTCTTGTGCAAACTTTGGACTTTTTGCTTGTTGAGTTTGTTCATGTTAGCCCAGACCTTCAGTTTGTTGTTCAAGGTTAACTTCTTCGACTTTGTTGGCTGCTTTTTTGGTGGTTGTTTGTCTAAATCTTATGCAATTTGGACTGTATGTGATTGCTCTTCGGCTCCCTCCTTCCCTTTCTTCAGACCAGGCAGGTTGGGGTATTCAAACTTGTCCAACCTGTGTTCTTTCCTTACCTTTTGTTTTATGCGCTTTACCCTCGATGGAGGGCTGACAATGTGTTCCAATGTGTAGACGTCCCCGAACGCATCCCGGGGAAAGGGAGTGCGAGTTCCCCCCCTTCTGGTTCGATATTGGGTCACTACAGTTCGAAGGACTCAAATGTCACGGTTCTTAATCTTGAACCAAAGAGTCCAAATCTGGCAAATCGTTTTGAGAAAACAGATTTTTTTGAAAGAAGTGCCAAACATGGACTGCTTTGCGATCTGAGTCGCCACCTAAATGTTTTTTTATGGGAAATTTAGGAAACCCTGACTCGGTGCCAAAAGGCCACGAGTCCGTCATCAACAAAGTTGCCTCGGCTCGGGAACGTGGGTACGATTGGGAAGGTCACTGCGGAGCACCCTTCGCCCGGTCAAAGACCGGCCTCTACTAACCATGATATCTGTTTTTGAAAACATTGTATGTTCTTATTCTGATTATTAGCCTAGGTTACTATGTGATGCGCACAGCATACAAGTATAGACTGAGCCGCCTGAATTGGAACAAAACACTTCATGTTTGTTTTTTTGAAAATGGTTTGATGGTGCTACCCGCAGGTAGGCTAAGACGTGGATTTGCCACCCTCGGGTGGGCTTAGAAAACATGATTTTGCCACTATCTAGTGGGCTTAAAACAAACATTTGATGAATTGTCCAATCCAAGTAACTTAACCTCCACTCACAGGCATTCAAGGCAGCTATATCACATAAGCATTTAGCCTCATGGTAAGCATGCTATTTATGGCAGCACTCACACGCATGCAAGGATGCTAAAGCATAAAATTCACCGAGTACTCAACGCCAAAATAGAAGCTCGTTAGAAATCATGCATGATCCTAAATATACTGTAATGCCTAATGCGACACATGCAAAGATGCAAACTATAGCAGGCTCGGCTGTCCTAAACATAGCATGTGAAATGCTACAATTATCACGTACTCAATTCGGAATTGAAATACAAATGCAGTTTGTATGATGAGCCGAGCCCGGTGCGTGCAAAACAGATGAATGATGCAAACATGCTGTCATACTGTATGCTAATTGAAGTATGCCCTATATCTAACCATCATAAGTGGGTAAATAAAAGGGAAGAAAGAAGTGGGGGTTGGAAGACATACATCACACTCACCCACACTTATTACAATTATGCCCTCGCGCAGAGGGTCCGAATAAATAATACAGTCCGAAATGAAAGAATAATACAAATCAAATATACAAATCGAAATGACAGATTCCTAATTAATTAACAAATTAAAGAAGAAAAATTGTAAACTGGCATGCAAGCCAGGGACTGCCTTGACTCCGCTCCAGATAATGAAGTGATGCATGTTTGAGCTTCCTTGCGCGAAAATCCACTGGGATGCCCAAATTAGCCTCTCTGTTTGCAACGTTTCTCGAAATACGTGCCGGACTCCGAAAAGTTGTTGATTCTTCATTTTGGCTGCAACAGAGAGCAGGAAAGGGGCATAGCGATGTATTTCACAAATTTATGCATGCCTCGATCCTCGTGCCACAAATCACGCATATCGATGCATGATGGCCGAGGAGCTGAATTGCACGACTCAATATAGGATGAATGCATATGAATGCTACAACAAAACCTAACTCCATCATGGATAATCAGGAGTGTCGGTGACTGGGGAATTGAGACCCGTTCCGTCACTCGAAGTACGAAACGTGCCTCGTTTCTCGTGCCCGAGCTAGCTCCTATTCCGAACACAATGCAATATACATGATATGCATGAAATGTAGCTAATATGCAATCCTAACATACACAATGTCATGGAATGGCATACACGCTAAACGAGATAACACACAACCAAGCATACACAATGCTACGGATGAAATGACATACGCAATGCAGTAATGGGCCTACACCAACATGAGAGAGCCTCAACCACACTCACAAAGGAGGCCATCGGATAAAAGTGAAGTGCCTCGAAATGCGTGCACATGGGCACGCAAACCGAGGCAATGGCATACGGAATGCAATGATGCTAAAATGACATAAACAATACAATATGGGCTTACACTAACATGAGAGAGCCTCAGCCACACTCACATAAGAGGCCGAGAGATGAAAAATGAGATGTGTCGAAATTCGTGCACACGGGCACGCAAACCGAGGCAATGGCATATACGATGCAATGAGACTAAAATGGCATACAGAATGCAAAATGGACTTACACTAACATGGGTGAGCCTCAGCCACACTCACATAAGAGGCCGTCGGATAAAAAAAAAAGAAGTGCCTCGAAATGCATGCACACGGGCACGCAAACCAAGGCGATGGCCCTAAGGCATGAAATGGCATGGAAATGATATGCAAACATGCAAATGAATTTTGGCACTGAAATGTGGGGGAAAACAGCCCCGAAATGAGGCGAAAGTACACCCGATGCATGAAATGCCCCCAAAACATGAATTTAGGCACCCGAAATGGCCTATAGCCATACCAAGCATGCACAATATAGACATGGAATGAAAATACAGTAGCAAGGCAGCCCCAAGAAAATCATTTTTCAGTCATAAAAAGGGCTAAACAGCAAGCACACATAGGATTAAGCAAGAATGCAAAAATGGCTCCCCAAGAGGGGTATTGAAGTAAGTGATATATGCAATGCCCAAATGGAAAAATACCCTTCTACAACACTGAATAGGGACTAAAAATATGAACATTTACAGTAGATGACATCCCCCAAATCAGTATGAAAATATGCTAAAAATGCCATGCAAGATTGAGGCCACAAGAGGATATAACATGAAGTAGGCCAAACATTCATCCAACAAGAAAAGAACCTTAATGAAATATGTCCAAAGAGTCAAAATATGACTCATTCCAGTTCTGATGATGGCCGAAAACAGAGGCTAGATAAGCCTAAAAGAGCATGTAAAAATGAGGGCCAAAGAGGGGTAGAATGGTAGGTACTACATGGAGACCCCAAAAAAGATTGATCCCTTCTACAATGTTGTAGAGGGACACAAAATAAGTTTACTCACAGTTCATAACAAACTCCAAAACAATTTACATATAGGCCAAACAAATCATGCAAATTTACGGTAAATAGGAGAGATTATGAAGTAAGTGCAAGATAGAGGACCCAAAAAGGATTGATCCCTTCTTCAATGTTGAACAGGGGCTCAAAATAGGCCCACTTACAGTTTACATTATGCTCGAAAACAGATCACTCATAGGCTAGAAATTTCATGCAAAAAAATGGCATATAAGATGATATTGAAGCAAGTGCCAAATGGAGGGCTCAAACAGGGTTGAGCCCTTAAACAAACATGAAGATAAGCTCAAAAGAGTGACCCTTTCAGTTAGGGTCGGAGCCTAAAACAGTGAGAAAATAGTCTTAAGAAATGAAGCAAGAAAATGCTACAAAAGAGGGAAATGGAGACTTACCCTTGTAGACCTTTTCTTTTCTACCTCTTGGCTTGAGGAATGTTGCTTCTAAGCCTCTGAGAACCTCTCCTTGCTGCTGGAAATGGAGTGGTGATGGGGATGCTTGATAGTGATGAAGAAATGGCACCAAACTTGAAGAAAAATGACGTTGGAGCTTGGAAATGGAGAGAAATGGGAGGTGGAAGGTATAGCTCTCTCTCAAATGTGTCTAACAAATGTCTAACCTTGAGCCAAGAATCCAAGCCTCTCCTTTATAGAGGAGAGGCATGAAAAATATCTAAGGGACCTCTCTAATCCTCCATACACGTGTATGGAGGATGGTCCAATTGGCAACCAGCTGGCACAGCTGGAATACACTGAGGGAGAGGAAAATGGCCGGCCATCTTACAGGGGCAAAAAGGTCATTTCACAAAAGGGGTGGCCGGCCAGCTAGATTTTCTGGCCGGCCAGCTACTTTTCAGGAGCTTGCGGGAAGAAAACTGGCCGGTGGGTGCTAGGGAAGTCCAAATGTGGCCATTCAAGTGTCCAAATTGAAGACCCGGAAGTTAGCTTTCCAATGGCGCAAACCTTGTATAAAAATTCCTCCTATGGAAAAATTTATGCCAGTTTCCGTGAAGCTGCGCAGATTTCAGTTCAACCGGAGTGATGCCTTACTTCAATCAACCATATCTCCTCCGTCCGGAATTGAATTTAGGAGATTCTTGAGTGAAAAATGAAGCCCCTGGAGTAATATTTCCAACGATGGTGGCTTCATACTTTAATTCCTCTTGTGAAAAGAGTTACGCCCGTTTCGGTGAAGCCGCGCAGACTTTTCCTCTTCCCAGATTCATGCTGAACCACTTTTGACCAAACAAAAAGTTGGTTGTCAAAAAAATTTCTGGACTCCCACCCTCCTACAAGCTTCCTAACCATGAAAATAAGGCCTCCACCAAAAATGAACCCAAACCGATGCGAAATGAAGGTTCGGGGGCCGAAACGCGCAGTTCGGGACCCCGAAAACTGACTGTTGGGTACCGGGAGTGGTGTTCAACCACGAAGTGGGTATCTAAGACCCCAGTGTCCCTCGAAAGGGAGTAAATAAGATGCATGCCAAAAACCGGAGGAATCGGAGATGGTTAGACGGTCCCGAACCGAGGCACACGGCCTGACGGCTCCGAAAATCGAGAACCGGGCTCCGAAATGGGCAAAATGGCCTACGGGCACGAAATGTAGCCCACGGCCACTGAGAGATAGTCTACGGGACCTCTCCCTCCCCTCAGGAAAGTAAACAGTGAAAACCGAGTCTGGTTCGCAAACCGAGGTAAGGCACAGAAGAGGGTTCGAAAGTCCGGAGGCAGGGCGCACGGCCGCGACTCTGAGACTTCTGAACGAGCACAATATGCAATATCACCGAGCGCTCAATCGGTGACGTCTGAGTCTTAAGGTTGGTCAAAAATGGGGTGTCTACAGTTGCCCCTCTTTGACAGAACTCGGAAGTCACAAGTGACGGGAGTGAATGTCAAAGCCCAGAGACGACCCATTTTTGACAAGGCCGAAGACCTAGACAATCATACAAGATAAACAGAGATATGTGTGCCCACAGGCATGCCCGCAGGCAAGGGCAAAATGCAAAATGATATGCAGGGAGATTTTGATAATTGGACTTATACGCTACGCGAAGCCGGTTTGACAATTGGACTTATACGCTACGCGAAGCCGGTTTGACAATTGGACTTATACGCTAAGCGAAGCCGGTTTGAAGATTGGACTTACATGCTAAGTGAAGCCGGTTTGAAAATTGGACTTACACGCTACGCGAAGCCGGTTTGAAAATTGGACTTATACGCTACGCGAAGCCGGTTTGAAAATTGGACTTACACACTGCGCGAAGCCGGTTTGATAATTGGACTTATACGCTGCGCGAAGCCGGTTTGAAAATTAGACTTATACGCTGCGCGAAGCCGGTTTGAAAATTGGACTTATACGCTACGCGAAGCCGGTTTGAAGATTGGACTTATATGCTACGCGAAGCCGGTTTGAAGATTGGACTTATACGCTACGCGAAGCCGGTTATCACTCATGATCATGCAAAGAGAGCTGTAATGAAGCAAATATGCAAAATAAATGCAACATTTTAAGCGAAAGATTGGCAAGTAAACTCGAGACAAATTACATCTTGTGCAGAAAGGATGCAAGAAAAATTATGCAATGCTCACTGCGTCTCACGCGGAGAAGGCTAAAAGCGACTACCGAGAATACCCGTAGTCTCGCACAAGACATCTCTCTGCGTATCACACACAAGAGAGGGAGAAGGTAAACCTCTCAGCGTATCACACGCAAGAGAGGGAAGGTAAGTTTCTCAGCGTATCACACGCAAGAGAAGAAAGGTGAACCTCTTAGCATATCACATGCAAGAGAGGAAAGGGTCGTCTCTCAGTGTATCACACGCGAGAGAGGAAAGGGTCGTCTCTCAGCGTATCACACGCAAGAGAGGAAAAGGTAGAAACCGGGTAAACAATGGTGTAACCAACAGGCGTATCTCAACGCATTCCATACGGAGAGAGGGAAGGTTTTAACCGGGGAAACAATGGTGTAACCAACAGGCGTATCTCAACGTATTTCATACGGAGAGAGGGAAGGTTTTAACCGGGGAAACAATGGTGTAACCAACAGGCGTATCTCAACGTATTTCATACGGAGAGAGGGAAGGTTTTAACCGGGGAAACAATGGTGTAACCAACAGGCGTCAACGTATTTCATATGGAGAGAGGGAAGGTTTTAACCGGGGAAACAATGGTGTAACCAACAGGTGTATCTCAACGTATTTCATACGGAGAGAGGGAAAGTTTTAACCGGGGAAACAATGGTGTAACCAACAGGTGTAACTCAACGTATTTCATATGGAGAGAGAGAATGTTTTAACCAGGGAAACAATGGTGTAACCAACAGGCGTATCTCAACGTATTTCATACGGAGAGAGGGAAGGTTTTAACCGGGGAAACAATGGTGTAACCAACAGGCGTATCTCAACGTATTTCATACGGAGAGAGGGAAGGTTTTAATCGGGGAAACAATGGTGTGAGTGTGTGTGATCGATACACAAAGTAGGCAAAGCGAGTGTGTGATAGATACACTATTTGAGCAAAGTGTAATTGATATACTGAATGTGAACACAAAGTGTGATAGATGCACTAAGTGAACAAGTGTGATGGATACACTAAAGGTGAACACAAAGTGTGATAGATGCACTTAAGTGAGAATGTGTGTGATAGATACACTAAAAGCGAACACAAAGTGTGATAGATGCACTTAAGTGAGAATGTGTGTGATAGATACACAAAATGAATGAAGTGTGATTAATACACTAAAGCAAATGAAGTGTGTCAGATACACTGAGTGAAGCAAATAAAGTGTGATTGATACACTAAGTGAATGAAGTGTGATTGATACACTAAGTGAATGATCTCAAACGGAACTTCTTTGAATGAACCGTACATACAATATCATGCATGATTGAGAAAGAAACTTAATAGGTACAATGCATTACAATGCATGATGCTTAAGGAAAGCAATAAATGGACAAAGCGGCGCTTTAGAAAGCACCTCATGAGGTGAGTGGCGGTGAGCCGCTCTACTCTGATTGGGATCTCCCCTCATGCTCTTCGAACACTTTACCTTGGACTCACAGTACAAAGTCTTTGGAATGCTAACAAGTAACAATATCTGCATGTAGGAGCCACGGCTGCCGCTTGTCTTCCTGATCATACTCACAACTTTCCCTATTCTCCAACGGGGTGACAGACTAGGTTGGTTCAAGATCGAATTGAGGTGCATACACGCTATCTCAACCTATGGGGCTTCCATACTGATTTCTGCCGAGGGCACGCCTCGGTATTTAAACCAGACTTTTGTCTCGAAATCGAACCTTTGCGTTCTAGGCAAAACCATTCGAACTCTAATTTCCACCGTCGCTTGGTCTCCTAGGAACTCATCGCAAACACGCCAAGATGCATCTGGCAATGTATTCAGAGAGAGCATTTCTGATCGCCATTCTGGCTTGAAGTAGACTTGATCTCGAGCTTGAGGTAGAGGCACACTCATACTTCAGAGCATTGGCAAGACCTGAAGAGGTACACACGGAATATAGTCTCAGAACTTACTGAAGTTGGAACAAACTCAGATGCCCGATATTTTCCTCTTTGGCTTTTGCTTTGCAGCCCGAAACTCATAGCTTTAGATAGGTCCTGGTTTCACTGTTCTCATATGACCTAGGTTGAACCCTGAGGTTTTCTGAAAGAACAAATTTTGTCTTGCACAAATGTGGAGAACGGCACGGCACTCATAGCACAAAACGATTTTATTTTTTTGAAAATGAGAAAAGGATTCTCAACCGGGTATTAAGCCTACAACTGACCACAGCCAAAATAACTCAACACAGAAAAACAAAAGGTAAACGACCTAAACACAACGAGACACGCTCGGGATGAAATGAGACAAACGAAAAGACACGACACTCAGACGTGCAGGAGCCTGCTTTTACCGTAGTGTTTCCCACCCTTTCTCACTTGTGATTCTCACATCACTTGGCACTCAATCTCTAGTTTTGAAAAGCCCTTTTCACTTTTTTTCTCATCGCACATCTCTATTCTTCAATCTCTCATTTTTCAATCCTCCCCGGGTGGTTGATGGATAAGGTAGTTGTGGGCTTTTGCCCCGTATTCTACCAAATTCTTCTTCTTCTGCATGCACTAGTGAATTCCTCCCACGAGGGGTTGTGCTACAAATGAGTGTATAGCGAATCTGCGGTGACAGGTTGATGATGCTCACTAGGGAGCTTGGACGTGATCAGATCTGTCAAGATGAGGGAGTGGAATATCTTGATCCATTCCCGTCAGGCTTCGTGACTTGGCTTGATACCTCGCTGCTTGGAGGGTGAGAGAGCCTTCAGCACTTTGTTGTTAGCTTAAATTGTGCCCTTTTTCTTGGCATGTAGAGTGTCCTTCTTGGCAAATGCATTGATAACGGGGAAAAGACAGAACACCTGACTCCACTGTGCCCCTAGTTCATCGTTTTGACCATTTTTTGTTTTTGCTTTCTACTAAAACAATTTTGACCAACATGAGGGTTAGATTAACATGCTTGTTCAATTTTTGATTTGAAATCACGCAAGTCAGGCTATGAGCACTGAAAATTTTCCTTTTTTGGGTCCAAGAAATGGTCCAGTTTTTGGAAAAGATGGAACAATTTTTGAGAAAATAGTCAACCTCAGTAAAAATTCTCAAAAACTATTTTTGCACACGGCCACTTGCTCAACGAGCATGAAACTTACTCCTGAGTTACACAACCTCGGATCCAAGGGAAAACTGCCCCGTGCTTGAAGAGAGCTGCATGGCAATGGAAAGTTGCCCCTTGTTTGAATGGCACCGCGGCGCGTTGAATGGCAACGGAAAGTTGCCCCTTGTTTGAACGGCACCGCGGCGCATTGAATGGCAATGGAAAGTTGCCCCTTGTTTGAACGGCACCGCGGCGTGTTGAATGGCAACGGAAAGTTGCCCCTTGTTTGAACGGCACTGCGGCGCGTTGAATCAGTCCTCAGAGCGATGATAGCACTCGAACACTCGGATACAGAGGACGCAAGGATGGACAAAACCATTACGTGGACACACTTGATTTGGAAGAGTTTATGGCTGGACTTCAGAATGAAGTTGCCTACGTATCCCAAAGATGGGAATCAAGCCATACGTAGTTCGGGGTTAAGGTACACTCGGTATTTAACCTCTTTTTATGCTCTAACTTTTGCCATACGCCTGCTGTGTTTTGACCTTGCGAGCTTTGTTTTTCTTTTCTTTTCAATTCTTTTCTTCTTTTTTTCTTTTCTTCTTTTTTTGTTTTTTTTATTTTTCATTCTTTGCATTTTTTCTCTTTTTTCTTTTTTTCATTCTTTTCTTCGCTCTAACTTTTGCCTGGGTCGCCTTTCCGAGTTTTCGGCCCACCGAGCCTCTCGAAGGGTAAAAGTGTAACAAGTCCATGCCAAATGGTTTTGAGATTGGAGCCCTCTGTACCCAAGAGAGTGGCTGTTGTATTGATTAGCAGAAAGATCCACCTTTGGCTTTTCGAGCACATCGGACATTTTTGCCCCTAGTTCGAGGGGTGCTTCTGTTCTAGCTTTGCAAGCTTCTTCTGACGAGGTCTGACCTTCTTGATCTGACTTTGGTGCCTCATGTTCGAGGGCTGCTTCAAATCTAGCCACACAGGCCTTACATTGTGGTTGACCGTTGAACATTTTGAATCCAAGTTCAAGGTTTGAAAGCAAAGGGGTTGAGTCTCGAGGCCGAGAGCGATCCTAAGCTGCACAATCTCAAGAGCGATTCCACACATGTCTTCGCAGGACCACGCAAAACATTTTTTTTGAAAGTTTTCAATAAAACGACAAATCGCTACCGAAGACAAGTAGGGACCACCGATCAAAGCTAGGGTCCTTCTCAAGACTATATTAACAAGCATGATCTCAATCATTAAGGGCTTAGCATGCCTCTTTCTCTCATTTGATCAAAGTTTTGCAAATCCCGAGGAATTCCTTCCTCTTCGTTTTCAACGCAGTGTTCAAAAAGTTTTGAAAAACTTAGGTCGTTACAATGACTTCAGGGCACAGGAGAGCAGGTGGAATGCACTGCCATTTCATTCAAATCCCGGCACAACTAGCACACGGCAGAAGCAAATGCGAGAGCGTGGAAATCACTGCTGTTTCATTCAAAATCATCATTGGCATAACTGCCTCGGCGTAAAATGACTCAAAACAAAACAAAAAGACAAACACAAAACAAAATGGTGACGCCTGAGGTAACACCCCCGGAATCACCCGACTCCTATACAACAGGACTGACTCGATACAACAAGACAGACCCAAAACAAAAGAGACTGACTCAAAACAAAAAGACAGACTCAAAACATAACAAAAGATGACCCAATACCCAAGTCAAAATGCAAAATTAACAAAGACTTGTACATTGCTCAAAACAAGGCGTGCCATTCCCACGTCGAGTTAAATCGGCGCCACCCGCGGTGGTTCATCCCCTAATCACATCGCATTGTCCCCAAGTTCACCGATCCAAAGGCCAATGGACTTTGCAGAGCTTGGCGGAGGACAACTCCGTTGTCAAACAGATCTCAGACTTCATGGTGAAGACGGAAGCAGCCGGTAGTATGGCGGTTTCTTGGCGTTACGCAAAGATCGGGTAGCATCATGTGTAGCGGAAGAGGGTTCGGAGAGGCCGAGGCTCAAGGGGTTTGAGATGGCCTGTCCAACACGGATGTGGAAAGCTTTGGACAGGGGCGTGTGGAGGGCATGGAAGAACCTTTGACCTCGAGAATGGTACTTCTGGGTTTGTGGATTTTTTGCCGGCCTTTTCAGAAAGGATTGGCAGTGTGCCGCCTGGTTTGCTGATCTCTTCTGAGTGCAGGATTATAGCTAAAAGAAACGTTTCTGATACAACGACCCTTCTCCCAGCTTGCCCCTTGATTCAGACTACCCCTGACTTGAGTAGCGAAAGTGTCATCCACAATTTTTGCAACAACTGCGAGGACTTGTTCTTTGTTCAGTCCCTCGGCTTTCAAAGCCTCAACAGCGAACAGAAGATGTTCATGGGGATCCATACCCGCCCCTACCTTGTTCTTACCACCTGCCTCCACTTTGCTAAGAGATTCGCCTTCTTCCAATGCAGCCCGTCCCAAGATTAGGGAGCATTTTGACATGAACTCCCTGGTAAGCGATGTGGTTAATGATGGAGCCAAAACTTCAAAGGTTAAATCTGCCACTGTTCTCTGAAGATCTTCAATCATGCTCCCCAGCTCAGAAGTAGTGGGTTCACGGGTTTGAGATGATTGGGGTTTAAGTGCATCTATTGTGCTTAAGGCCATGCTCTCTGGGATAAACATCTCGGGCTTGGGTATATGGGTCGGGGGGTATATGCTGGGGTTGTAGGTGGGTGGCAGTGTATGGCTGAGGTTGAGATGTGGATGAAGTACTTGGTCCTTGGGGTTTTGAGGTGGAACTATTGTCCGGTTGTCAATGAGATTCTGGATCTCATGACGGCGCGGTAGCAACCATCTGGGTGCCATGGCATTGATGATATACACAGTATTTGCTTGGGTTATGTTTGGTAGGGAGTGGATTTGGCAAAGGTTGAGGATTAAGGGGTTTGAGATGCCCTCTTTCCCTCAGGACTTTGAATGCGCTGGTTAGGCTCATATGGAGGGGGGTGAAAAATCTACCCTGAGCTCGGGCTGGGCTGGCCATTTGTAGGCTGGCCTTGGCAAAAGGGTCGGCTATGGCATCTGTGTTGACTTTAGTAGGTTTGGAAACAGCGCTACCGCCAGCATTGGTACTCTCGACTGGGAGTCTTATGGCAACCTCGGTGGACCCATCCTCGATGTCGTGAATAGGGCTAAGGCCCTGTGCCCTTTTGAATTGCATCTCAAGGTTTGCAACTTTCATTGCAGTCGGACTGAATTCATTGACATCAGAGGGATGAAGCCTCTCAGTAGGCTGCACCAGGGGTGTGGAAACTCGAGTTTGAGTGAACCTTTCTTGGGGATCTGGACCCTGCAAATCTTCAGCTGGCAGAAGTGGGTCAAAGTTCAGCTGGGGTCCTGAAGCTGGATACGGAGCAGATACCCCAGATGGGCATTGCGTTTTAGCGTTAGTCTTATCCTGCATTGCGCCTCGATGAAGGCCGCTATCATGGCCACAAATTCTTCCGAATCCTGTGCCATCATGGGTCTGCTGATGATGTGACTGGTGACTGTCGGATCAGATGAACAAATGAACCCTGTCTGGCCCCTCCTTTGCCTTGCCTTAGCGAAAGAACACTGGTTGCCCTTGAATTGAATTTCTAACCTAACAAAGTCTATCAGCACTAGTCCAAGGTACCCGGGGGATATCGGAGCCTTCCGAAGCTATGGTTTCAAGACTACCTAGCAAAAGAGAAAACATGCAACATCTCAGCCTGATGTTTACCAAAACAGATCACGGCCTAGCAGACGATCGTGTTCTCAATCGACTCGCCCCAAATTCCCAAAATCAATCGATACCCGCAGATAACTGATTCCTAAAATACCGTTACTGGTGCCCGCAGGCCCGATGCCCAAACTCAACTGATACATACATTCCCTGTAGAGACGCACTCTAACAAGCACATAACAGATAAGTGAGAGCCAAACACCCCTATGTTGGGGTAGAGTTTCCCTGTCCTATTTTGTCAGGAACTAGGGTTTCACTACGCACACAGCGGTTTCAAACAACCTATAAACGGGTAAGCAACCTGTCCTAGTTTGGAATGGTCACTATGGATCCGAATATGCACTAGGTCGAATGGTCAAAAAGGGTGCCCCAGAAACCGGGTTTGTGTTCCCATCGGGCAGAGCCCGTAACGGTCAAATTTATGGACATGCCTTGACAAGACAAGCCTCCGGCAAACCGCTCAGGGATAGCAGATGGCAAACACGGTGTTCTAGGCGCACCAATGCAAATGCAATGCAAAGAAACACACAAGTGTAGTCAAAACCAGATATCATGAGTTCGAGTCAAGTTCTCTAAATCCTCAGTAGTCGCCAGAAGCGAGACGCCCCGAACGCATCCCGGGAAAGGAGTGCGAGTCCCCTGCTCGTTCGATATTGGGTCACTGATTCGAAGGACTCAAATGTCACGATTCTTAATCTTGAACCAAAGAGTCCAAATCCGCAAATCGCTTTTGAGAAAAGATTTTTGAAAGAAGTCCCAAACATGGACTGCTTTGCCAGACCCAGAGTCGCCCCCTAAATGTTTTTTTATGGGAAATTTAGGAAACCCTGACTCGGTGCCAAAAGGCCACGTGTCCGCTATCACCAAAGTTGCCTCGGCTCGAACTTGGGTACGATTGGGAAGGTCACTGTGAGCATTTCGCCTTGGTCAAAGACCGGCCTCTACTAACCAAGATATCTGTTTTTGAAAACATTGTATGTTCTTATTCTGATTATTAGCCTAGGTTACTATGTGATGCGCACAGCATACAAGTATAGACTGAGCCGCCTGAATTGGAACAAAACACTTCATGTTTGTTTTTTTGAAAATGGTTTGATGGTGCTACCTGCAGGTAGGCTAAGACGTGGATTTGCCACCCTCGGATGGGCTTAGAAAACATGATTTTGCCATTATCTAGTGGACTTAAAACAAACATTTGATGAATTGTCCAATCCAAGTAACTTAACCTCCACCCACAGGCATTCAAGGCAGTTATATCACATAAGCATTTAGCCTCATGGTAAGCATGCTATTTATGGCAGCACTCACACGCATGCAAGGATGCTAAAGCATAAAACTCACCGAGTACTCAACGCCAAAATAGAAGCTCGTTAGAAATCATGCATGATCCTAAATATACTGTAATGCCTAATGCGACACATGCAAAGATGCAAACTATAGCAGGCTCGGCTGTCCTAAACATGGCATGTGAAATGCTACAATTATTACGTACTCAATTCGGAATTGAAATACAAATGCAGTTTGTATGATGCGCCGAGCCCTATGCGGCAAGATGATGAATGATGCAAACATCTTTGTCATTACATCAGATGCTAATTGAAGTATGCCCTATATCTAACCATCATAAGCGGGTAAATAAAAGGGAAGAAAGAAGTGGGGGTTGGAAGACATACATCACACTCACCCACACTTATTACAATTATGCCCTCGCGCAGAGGGTCCGAATAAATAATACAGTCCGAAATGAAAGAATAATACAGTCCGAAATATACAGTCCGAAATGACAGATTCCTAATTAATTAACAAATTAAAGAAGAAAAATTGTAAACTGGCATGCAAGCCAGGGACTGCCTTGACTCCGCTCCAGATAATGAAGTGATGCATGTTTGAGCTTCCTGGCGCGGAAATCCACTGGGATGCCCAAATTAGCCTCTCTGTTTGCAACGTTTCTCGAAATACGTGCCGAACTCCGAAAAGTTGTTGATTCTTCATTTTGGCTGCAACAGAGAGCAGGAAAGGGGCATAGCGATGTATTTCACAAATTTATGCATGCCTCGATCCTCGTGTCACCAATCACGCATATCGATGCATGATGGTCGAGGAGCCGAATTGCACGACTCAATATAGGATGAATGCATATGAATGCTACAACAAAACCTAACTCCATCATGGATAATCAGGAGTGTCGGTGACTGGGGAATTGAGACCCGTTCCGTCACTCGGAGTACGAAACGTGCCTCGTTTCCCGTGCCCGAGCTAGCTCCTATTCCGAACACAATGCAATATGCATGATATGCATGAAATGTAGCTAATATGCAATCCTAACATACACAATGTCATGGAATGGCATACACGCTAAACGAGATAACACACAACCAAGCATACACAATGCTACGGATGAAATGACATACGCAATGCAGTAATGGGCCTACACCAACATGAGAGAGCCTCAACCACACTCACAAAGGAGGCCATCGGATAAAAGTGAAGTGCCTCGAAATGCGTGCACACGGGCATGCAAACCGAGGCAATGGCATACGGAATGCAATGATGCTAAAATGACATAAACAATACAATATGGGCTTACACTAACATGAGAGAGCCTCAGCCACACTCACATAAGAGGCCGAGAGATGAAAATGAAGTGCCTCGAAATGCGTGCACACGGGCACGCAAACCGAGGCAATGGCATATACGATGCAATGAGACTAAAATGGCATATAGAATGCAAAATGGACTTACACTAACATGGGTGAGCCTCAGCCATACTCACATAAGAGGCCGTCGGATAAAAAAAAAGAAGTGCCTCGAAATGCGTGCACACGGGCACGCAAACCGAGGCGATGGCCCTAAGGCATGAAATGGCATGGAAATGATATGCAAACATGCAAATGAATTTTGGCACTGAAATGTGGGGGAAAACAGCCCCGAAATGAGGCGAAAGTACACCCGATGCATGAAATGGCCCCGAAACATGAATTTAGGCACCCGAAATGGCCTATAGCTATACCAAACATGCACAATATAGACATGGAATGAAAATAAAGTAGCAAGGAAGCCCCAAGAAAATCATTTTTCAGTCATAAAAAGGGCTAAACAGCAAGCACACATAGGATTAAGCAAGAATGCAAAAATGGCTCCCCAAGAGGGGTATTGAAGTAAGTGATATATGCAATGCCCAAATGGAAAAATACCCTTCTAAAACACTGAATAGGGACTAAAAATATGCACATTTACAGTAGATGACATCCCCCAAATCAGTATGAAAATATGCTAAAAATGCCATGCAAGATTGAGGCCACAAGAGGATATAACATGAAGTAGGCCAAACATTTATCCAACAAGAAAAGAACCTTAATGAAATATGTCCATAGGGTCAAAATATGACTCATTCCAGTTCTGATTATGGCCCAAAACAGAGGCTAGATAAGCCTAAAAGAGCATGTAAAAATGAGGGCCAAAGAGGGGTAGAATGGTAGGTACTACATGGAGACCCCAAAAAAGATTGATCCCTTCTACAATGTTGTAGAGGGACACAAAATAAGCTTACTCACAGTTCATAACAAACTCCAAAACAATTTACATATAGGCCAAACAAATCATGCAAATTTACGGTAAATATGAGAGATTATGAAGTAAGTGCAAGATAGAGGACCCAAAAAGGATTGATCCCTTCTTCAATGTTGAACAGGGGCTCAAAATAGGCCCACTTACAGTTTACATTATGCTCGAAAACAGATCACTCATAGGCTAGAAATTTCATGCAAAAAAATGGCATATAAGATGATATTGAAGCAAGTGCCAAATGGAGGGCTCAAACAGGGTTGAGCCCTTAAACAAACATGAAGATAAGCTCAAAAGAGTGACCCTTTCAGTTAGGGTCGGAGCCTAAAACAGTGAGAAAATAGTCTTAAGAAATGAAGCAAGAAAATGCTACAAAAGAGGGAAATGGAGACTTACCCTTGTAGACCTTTTCTTTTCTACCTCTTGGCTTGAGGAATGTTGCTTCTAAGCCTCTGAGAACCTCTCCTTGCTGCTGGAAATGGAGTGGTGATGGGGATGCTTGATAGTGATGAAGAAATGGCACCAAACTTGAAGAAAAATGACGTTGGAGCTTGGAAATGGAGAGAAATGGGAGGTGGAAGGTATAGCTCTCTCTCAAATGTTTCTAACAAATGTCTAACCTTGAGCCAAGAAGCCAAGCCTCTCCTTTATAGAGGAGAGGCATGAAAAATATCTAAGGGACCTCTCTAATCCTCCATACACGTGTATGGAGGATGGTCCAATTGGCAACCAGCTGGCACAACTGGAATACACTGAGGTAGAGGAAAATGGCCGGCCAGCTTACAGGGGCAAAAAGGTCATTTCACAAAAGGGGTGGCCGGCCAGCTAGATTTTCTGGCCGGCCAGCTACTTTTCAGGAGCTGTCGGGAATAAAACTGGCCGGTGGGTGCTAGGGAAGTCTAAATGTGGTCATTCAAGTGTCCAAATTGAAGCCCCAGAAGTTAGATTTCCAATGCCGCAAACCTTGCATCAAAATTCCTCCTGTGGAAAAAGTTATGCCAGTTTCCGTGAAGCCGCGCTGATTTCAGTTCAACCGGAGTGATGCCTTACTTCAATCAACCATATCTCCTCCGTCCGGAATTGAATTTAGGAGATTATTGAGTGAAAAATGAAGCCCCGGGAGTAATATTTCCAATGATGGTGGCCTCATACTTTAATTCCTCTTGTGGAAAGAGTTACGCCCATTTCGGTGAAGCCGCGCAGACTTTTCCTCTTCCCGGATTCATGCTGAACCACTTTTGACCAAACAAAAAGTTGATTGTCAAAAAAATTGCTGGCCTTCCACCCTCCTACAAGCTTCCTAACCATGAAAATAAGGCCTCCACCAAAAATGAACCCAAACCGATGCGAAATGAAGGTTCGGGGACCGAAACGCGCAGTTCGGGACCCCGAAAACTGACTGTTGGGTACCGGGAGTGGTGTTCAACCACGAAGTGGGTATCTAAGACCCCAGTGTCCCTTGAAAGGGAGTAAATAAGATGCATGCCAAAAACCAGAGGAATCGAAGATGGTTAGACGGTCCCGAACCGAGGCACATGGCCTGACGGCTCCGAAAACCGGGAACCGGGCTCCGAAATGGGCAAAATGGCCTACGGGCACGAAATATAGCCCACGGCCACTGAGAGATAGTCTACGGGACCTCTCCCTCCCCTCAGGAAAGAAAACAGAAAAAATCGAGTCTGGTTCGCAAACCGAGGCAAGACAAAGAAGAGGGTTCGGAAGTCCGGAGACAGGGCGCACGGCCGCGACTCTGAGACTTCTGAACGAGCACAATATGCAACATCACCAAGCGCTCAATCGGTGACGTCTGAGTCTTAAGGTCGGTCAAAAATGGGGTGTCTACACAATGTTGCGGTGGGATTCTTGTTTAGGCTGTCATGAGCCTGTTGTGCTTCAACTTGAGTGATGATGTGGACGGACTGATCATCAAAAAGGTCTTGAAGTATTGTTTTTTCACATTCCAAGTTGATGACCAACTTTGTCAGCCGCTGAATTTCTATATCTTTCAACTCCATGCAAGTCTTCATGTCCATGTCCATATTGGATGGGCTTGATTGGTCAAATAGTTTGGCTTCAAGGGCAGCAATCACCCTTGCCCTCAATTCCCAAGATTCTTCCAATTGTTTGTATTTCGCTTCCCATTGCCAATTGTTTGTATTTCGCTTCCCATTGCCGTACAAGACCCCAAGCTTTTTGATTTTCTGTTATGAGTACTTCTACAATGTCGGGTTCAGTTGGTTGTGCTATGATGATTCCTTTCTCAGCATTGGGGATGCTATAGCTGGGGTTGGTATAATGTCCAACATCATTCAGGTCCGTTTCATCGACAAAAATGCATCCCTGTCATCACTGCGTTGACTGTCTTCGCTTTGATCCTCATTGCTTTCATTTTTCTTTGCTACTGCACTTGACAAAATCTCAGGTTTGGGCTCCACATTCAATTTTGTATGACGGTACATCTTCGCTTCAGTTGGTGATGCCATTAGCTCGCCGCCATATACCTGCATTTGGAGATAGTATGTTAGTTAGATAGTTCCTCATCTCACTATGTGAATAGGCACAATATATTTGGTTGTACTTCTACCTCATTTAAACCCAGCTTAGCCAAAGATATGGACTTCATGTTGTTATGTAAGACTGTGAGGTCCCATTTTACGCATCGTGGAATGGCATTGGGGTTACGGGGTTGTAAGATTGTTGTATGCTCACACAGCCAGTACTGAAACAAATAACAAATATGAGTAATGTGAATGTTCACATCAATTAACATTGATGTGAATGTTTACACCACTGGGGCAGTATTGTGAATTTTTACATCAATTAACACTAATGTGAATGTTCACATCTGCTAATGGGGAGCCATGTTACTGATGTGAATGTTCACATTCCCTAATGGTAAGTGTTACTAATGATGTGAATGTTCACATCTGTTAATGTCAGTGCTATTACTGATGTGAATGTTCACATTTTGCTAATGGTGAGTGCTGTTACTGATGTGAATATTCACATCTGTTAATGTGAGTGATACTATCGCTTTGTGAATGTTCACATCTGTAATGTGAATGTTTACACCAAAGATCTGCTAATGTGTGTTTGTACACATCGAAACAAGTAATGTGAATGTTTCCATCACTGTTGTCACCTTCCACACCAGTGTTGAGAAATGTTAACATCCACGTCAGAGTGTCCAGAGCCCGTAAATGTTCATATTAAACATAGAATTAGTTTTATGAGATTTACCATTAACAACATCACACATTCGGTGACTCGGCCTGGTTTTCCATAGTTTTGGCCCAATGAACCCATCAAGATTTCCCGGATGCTCTCAGCCCAATCATACTCGATCATCTTCTCTAATGGGTCCATGTATGAGTAGAAAGCCCATCCAATTGTTTCTCCGGATGTAGAGAAGAATAGTTTGACGCATGCGTACATGCAAACTAATCTTGCGACCTCCTCATTGTCATGTTTTTTTGTGCCCTTCAATACTTCGCTCAGAATTTCTCGTATTTTGGCAGCAGCTAACCAACTAACATCCTTGCACATTCGGTGTATGATGCCGGTTGTTGGTTTTGCACCATAAGAGAGGTCCATCGACTTGGTGCCGCAGTCCACCCCGAAAATCAGTGACACGTCGCTTCTAAAAATCTGGATGTTCTTATCCCCAATGTAAAACCTCCCACTAGATTGCTTGAATGTCTGTACTATACGTACAATGACATCATCATATTTCATGCAGTGGTTGAGGTCGATTTCGTTACTGATCAAGCAATCAAATAGTGGCCAGAATTGTGTTTTTCTGAGGCACTTTAGTTGGCCACGTGTGAATTTTGTATCCTTTAAGAGTTTGACCAATCCTGTTAGGTTTGATTGGTAGTTAACTTTTTTCATGTTCACTTCTTCAGGAACAGCTATTTGATCAGGCTTGGTTTTGGCACGGGATTCCCCTCGCTTTCACTTGCCATCAACTTTGTGCGGAAGACCTGTGTGTTCAAATAAGCATATTTAATTGGCTGAAACACAGAATATGGAACCAGAAGCACCAAACAACATTCAACAACCATCATTAACAGTAATGTGAACATTCACATCATTGTAGACTGATGTGAATGTTCACATCAGTGTCTACTGCTGTAAGTTTGAGTGAAGTTTGGGGGTTTTGACATTAATGTGAACATTCACATGATGTGAATGTTCACATCAGTGTCTACTACTGTAAGTTTACCCAATAATCAACACTAATGTGAATGTTCACATCATCCATGTTTGCAAAATAAATATCGAAAACGACAACAGTTACAAGGCAATGTAAATATTAACATGGGTGACCACATTACGTTGTAATTTGCGAAAGATCAAAGGGGGGAAGCAACAACGCCAAACAATACCCAATAACACAAACAACTTGGAGATTGATGTCACAATGTGAATATTTACATTAATGTGAATGTTCACATCATCCATGTTTGCAAAATAATTTCAGAAAATGACAACAATTACTAGCCAATGTGAATGTTTACCTGGGTGATCACATTATGTTATAATTTGCTAAAAATCAAAGGAGGGAACCAACAGCACCAAACTACACCCAATGACACAAACAACTTGGACATTGATGGCGTAATGTGAATATTTACATCATAATGCATCACAGTGTTGCGTGAAGTTTGGGGGTTCTGACATTAATGTGACCATTCACATGATGTCCATGTTCATATCAGTGTCTACTACTGTAAGTTTACCCAGTAAGGAACACTAATGTGCAAGTTCACATCATCCATGTGTGCCAAATAAATTCTGAAAAGTATAGTAGTTACAGGGCAATGTGAATGTTTACATGGTTGATCACATTATGTTATAATTTGCTAAAAATCAAAGGGGGGAACCAACAGCACCAAACTATACCCAATGACACAAACAAGTCCAACATTGATGTCACAATGTGAATATTTACATCACATTCCATCACATTGTTGACTGAAGTTTGGGGATTCTGTGGACATCAACAATGAACAATATCAACATTGACAGTAATGTAAACATTCACGTCGTTATACACTGATGTGAATGTTCACATCATTATACACTGCTGTGAATATTCACAGCAGTGTATACTACTATAAGTTTACCCAATAATCAACGCTTATGTGAATGTTGACATCATCTATTTTTACAAAATCAATTCCGAAAACATCTATGTTTACGAATTCAAATCCGGAAAACCAGAAAGATGGATGTATACATCGATGATGACATTATGATTGAAAAGCAGAAGGTGGAATGTTAGTACTTACTTTTGTTCGTCATTGTTGGTGGGTATGGATCACACTCAGTGGATGAAATAAACTCAGTGGGACGACAGGAATTCCGAACGACGAAGCACGCTCCTTCCGATGTGAACCTTCGCAGTGGTGAGATGAAGAGGAATCTGGGGTCGATGGTCGACGATGGACGACGAGGACGTTGGTGAGGCGATGTGAATCTAGGGTTTTTGGAGGCGATGTGAGTATCGTTTCGTGGATTGAGTTTTTGTTTTAGAAATTTTGTGGATTGAATAGTTGGAATAGGAATGGGTTTTGAAGAATCGGTTACACGCGGGAGAGACGGAGAGGGATGTTTCGTCCTTTTACAATTAATGGACCTAATGGAATATTCAGAAATAGTTTGGGTTTTATGGAACTAAACAGTTATAAATGGGACTTATCAAAAAAGAGCCCTTATTTTTTTCTTTGCTCATTTCTTCATTTTCTAACTACCAAGCATTTTCATGACCACCATCAGCCACCATTGCCGATGACCGCCTTTAAAAATTGTTATATTGTTGACAATTAGTGACGTGCAGTGCTTCCAATCACCCATAAATTATTAGTTGGTCTGAAAGGCAAATGTGATTTTGCACCATGCTAATTATGAACTTTCATATTTTTTTTATGTTTCTCAGTTATTTAATATAAAATCATAAATTCTATTTTTTTTTCACTAATCAAAACTCACTTGAGGCACCATATAACTGTACCCCAAGATCAACGAATAACTTCTCCCAATTACCTCCTTCCCTCCCACTTGTTAACGTCATGAATTACTTCCAGTTACCATTTTTTTTATCATTTCCAACCAACTTTGGCCACTACCAATTATCTCTCATTGGTAATAATACTCTGTCAGTGATCAACAATTACCCACGACCCTCATTTTTAATCGTTGACAATAATCTCCGTTTGCCTAATAGGTGTATGGAACATGTTTTTTGTTCTCATTTTTACTAAAAATAATAAATTATAAACATTATAAAACTATACTTAAGAAACACCAAAAAATTAGTTTTAAAAGAAAATTTATATTCATACGAAAAATTTACAATAATGATATAGCAATGCTATCATTATAAACAAGAGCAGAGGGAAGGGCCTATTCGCAGCAGCAAGACCAACAAATTCAAGAATTCCAATAAATTATCTTCAATGGTGTTTTGTTCCAAGATAAAAAGTTCATAATGAGTCACATCATTATATATAAAATTTATATATAAATTTTTTATTTATATAATATTACTCATTTTAAAATTTTTTAAAATAATTTTCATACATAATAATAAGGATATAAAAATAAGGAGTATTTTTCAGACTATTCAATGAGTTGGCCATCATGGTTCGCTGTTGATCTTTTCAACAATAGCCCATTAAGGTCGTTTGAAATGGCTCTAAACACAAGGTAGGTATGGATTTTGACAAAACAAATCCAAAGACTCCAAGTCAATTTGGGAAGGCAGAGTCGTTGACTTTGCTACATGGTAGGCACAAACATCGAAGAAAATACAAGACCCAATCTCAATCACAACATGTGCTCAAAAAAAAATCTCAATTAATGTACGAGACTAATCTCCGGAAAATACAAGACTAATCTCAGGTGTTCCAGGCCATAACGTATGACTATTTTCAATTAATCATTAATTATCATGTTTTTTTTATTATTTTCTCATCTAATACACACATTAATTATTATATCAATTAATGTACGAATATATATTATGACATTATCACTTTAAAACTATAAATCTCACTTATTATATAAACTACAAAACCTAAAATCTCTAAAATTATATAACATCATCCGTTAGCATACCAATTGATATATAACTTTATTATTCTTCATCACCAATAGAAATCATTAATTGTCAATCTTAATCACAATTAAACGGGAAAATTATTAGGTGTTCCAGGACCTAACTTGTCCACCTAGTTTCAATTAATTTTTAATTATAATGTCTTATGTTATTTTTTTATCGCCTACAAAAATCAGTAAATTTCATTCTTTTCACTAATCATATTCGATTTGTGACATCATGTAATTGTGCTCTTGAAGCACCAAATAACTTTTCCATTTAAGGTAAGGTCTTTTGGATCACAACAAACTAAATTTTTTTAAATGCTTACAATCAATCACAAATTACATATTTGTTAAATTTGAAAAAATACCAAGTACTCAAGACAAACGAGCTTATGACTCACCTAAAATTAATCCCCTTGTCCAAATTTGATGATTTTCGATGTTGTTTTCAACACAAGTAGGAACAATTATTATGATAGTTATTAAGATAGTATTAGGGTTGGGCGACATAGGATGCTTTGAGGTCTATTTAGGGTTGATTTTTTCTCAACAAACTAACTAGTTCTCTTTTTCATGCTCTAGTGAAGCTATTAAAGAGTAATTGCAAATGAAAAGGTACCCAAATTTTATATTTATTGTTAACTGCAATGACTGATTTTTATGGTTTTATTTTATATTTTTTAATGAAAAAGTAGCCAAAGGAAGGAGAGAAAAGAGGGGAATGAGCGGTGGATATATTTTTACGTTTTTTTTTTTAAATTTAATTTCATCCTTACAAATACATTAAATTGTGTCAATTTTTTTTTTGTTTTTTTTTTTTTTTATGCACACTTCAACATTTTCATTGCAACAGCCACACACTCACAATTAACAAATCTTAACACATAAAATTGGATTTCACTTTTATTACTCTTTAGCATACAACACGTTGTTGATACTTACTTAAGTTCTAATTTCATATGCAAATCTTTAAAAAAATAAATATAAATATAAAAAAAAGGGTTCTAATTTCACTACAAAAAAAAACACTTTCCGTGACCAACATTTTGGTCGCAAAAAGTATCATATTTGGTCGCTAAAACCTTTTCGCTACCAAAATACGTTGGTCACTAAAGTCTCGTCACAGATAGTTTTCTGCGACCAAAAAAGCCTTTGGTCACGGAAAGTCCAATTCATATTAGTCAAAAGTAAACTTTTAGCGACCAAAGATAAGTTGGTTGCCGAAAGTCAACGCCTTGACCCAAAAAAAATAATTCTTTTGTGCTGCTTGGGACTTGAACTCCTGACTAAGAAGTCACCATGAACCTAATCCACTCTGCCAATAACATGCTTCTTGTTCATATTTGGCAAACAATATATATAACCCATAAAAATTGGGTTATATATTATTTTATAAAACTTTTAATGCCTAAATGTAAAAAATAACATGTAATTACAGTAGTATCATTTTTTTAAAAATTTATCCCGCCATAACTTTCCGTGACCAACTTTTTTTTTTTGTCGCCAAAGGGTAATCTTCCGCGGCCAAAAAAGCTTTTGGTCGCCAACACTATACTTTCCGCGTCCAACTTTGTTTTTGGTCCCCCAAAGGTGATCTTCTGCGACCAAAAAGCCTTTGGTCGCCAATAATAGTATATTTTCGACCAACTTTTTTTTTTGGTCGTCAAAGAGTAATCTTCGAGACCAAAAAGCTTTTGGTCACCAATAGTATACTTTCATGACCAACTTTTTTTGGTCGCCAAAGGGTATACTTTCGTGATCAACTTTTTTGTCACCAAAAGTGATCTTCCGCAACCAAAAAGCCTTTGGTCGCCAATAGGTATACTTTTCGCTACCATTTTTTTTTTGGTCGCCCAAAGGTGATTTTCCTCTACCAAAAATTGTGGTCGCCAAAAATTAAATTTTAGTCGCAAAAGTGGACTATTTATGCGACCAAACAAAATAGGTGGTCGCCAAAAGTGTTTTTTCTTGTAGTGTTTCATATGCAGTTGATCAATATTGAAAAATCTAGAAACCCCCTAGATGTTGATTTGTGATTATGTATCAATTTTAAGCAGAATATAAAAATCCCAATCAAATAATCAAGACAAAGAGACACAACGATTTTTACGTGAAAAAACCATAATTGGACACCTCCAACTGTGATAAAAAAACCACAGGCAACTGCCACAAGACAATCCACTAAGAAGAATTAAAGGAATTACACAGGTATACTCTCAATTATCTAGCGAATCCACAACGCCTAATTGAACCAACCTCTATGTGCCTCTTCCAACTGCATCTTCAGCACGGAATTGTCTTTCTGATGAGCCACTCCGGATTCCACCAAAGTGCTCGAATTCTTCAGAATTCACAACTGAAGAACAACTCTCTCTTTTGTGTATAACAAACAAACCTTTGATGTACTCTCTTTAAATCATGAGTAGAATACTCAATAAAACATCAAAGAAAAAATAACAAAATATCCCCAGATATAAACCTTTAAGAATCAAAAAGAAGATCTGGAGGAATTCAATGAATACCTTAGTTTTGGGAAAAAACCAAGTATTTATAGAGAACCAAAAGTAATCCTAGATTGGGAAGAAAATAAACTCCTTGAGAAATCCGAATTCTGAGGCTCGCTCCAGCAAAGCTTTGCTGGCTCGAGCGAGGAGTGTATTTTTCATGATTTCTACTAGTGCCTTGGCTCGAGCGACAGATCCTTGGCTCGAGCGAGGAATACACTCTTTTAGGTTTTTGTATGGATGCAATCCTTGGCTCGAGCGAGAACTCCTTGGATCGAGCGAGCTCTTCTTGGCTCGAGCGACCAATGGCAGACATGCAATTTTGAATGCAATTTTGAAAGTAATTTTGCATTTTGCTTTGGCCGCGAGCTGACCGGTCAGCTCGACCCCCGTAATAATCAGCGAAGTGGCAATCTTGAAAGCATTAACATTACAAACTTCTCTGCATGGCTCGATTCGGATTTGGATTTGCATCTAATAAACTCATAGCCTCACTGAAATAAAAGTGCGAAAATAAATACATCTGAAAGGAGTTTTGTCAAACGGGGTTGCCAAGAATAAAAACCTAACAAATATATTCACCTTCTTCAGCTAATTTTACTTGGCAAATATCCTTCAAATTCTTCATAAGAATTTTCTTCTAAAGCTTTTAAATTTGAGGTAGGATTCGTCATAAGAATTCACCTTATCCCGATTAGATTAAATTGCAGGGGTAATAAGTGTAATTATTGTTGAAAAAAATGATTTTTTGATAATTTTAATGGGAAATTAAAGTAGATCCCAACCATTGATTGAGGTGGGATTAAATGGATTTAGATTCTTTGTAGCGAGGTCTTTACACCACAAAAAGAATGACAAAAAACTATTAAAAATTGAATGAGAAATTGTCTCATAAAGTTGGCCTCATAAATGAGGTATTGAGAATTGTGTATAGCTACCAATCCCACATTGATTGTAAATGAAAACTTTGATAGGTATTTAAAGCTCAAGATTATGAGAAGGGCATGAACCCTTTGGTGTATCCAAATTTTTCGGAAAAAAGGGAGTTATGGATGCTTCAAGGATGGGTCTGTGGATTGTGGATCTTGGGTTTGGGCTTAAGGTTTGCTAGAATGGGTTAGGTTTAGGTTGGGCCGGATTGGTGATCATTTTGGGCCAAGTCTGCTACAGATATACACACTTCAGATAATTTTTTCCCTTCAATTTTGGTCCATTACTCCAATAGTTTTGCATGAGTAATGGCTATTAGTTGCTAACCTTCATGGCTGGAGGTTCCTCCTCCCTTCCTCATGGTATATAAAAGGAGACTCATCTCCCTTGGTTTTGGTACAGATTTTTGCCTTCTAATTATACAGTCAGTTTGCTTGCTCCTATAATATTCTTCATGTATGAGAGAGCGCTGCCATTGTTAGTTCACCGAAGCTATCAAAAGATGCTTCTGCGTTAACCGGTGTAAACCATCGTATCTTAGGAGATAGAACTCGACGGTGAAGCAGATTATCCTGGAGACAAAAGTCGATGTTCTTCCAACACTCATGGTGAGGCAGTTAATCTCTTTTAAAGATACTGTAGTATCACATAGGTTTCGGTTTGATTCCTTGGTTTCTATATTTTGGTTTCATATGTATTTCTATTAATCATGTTTTATATTTTGTAAGTTAACTGATGAAATATGAATTTAATTGTTTGGTTTATATAGTCAATTTTAACAAGCTTAAAACAGATTAGTTATATTTCATGAAGTTGGTTAATTAGATTCGTATGTAGTATGATTAGATTATTTGTCCCTTTCCTGCTATAGATAAAAATAAAATTAAGGAACCTCACATAAGAATTTCTTTGGCCACTGTTGAACCTAAATAGGACTCTGGGCCATACATTCTAACTGCCTAGTTCTTAGAGTTCCGTGTGTTTAGGATATTACATTCATATATATATATATATAGGGTAATGCTATAGTGTGCAACTTACACCTTACACCTTTTTGTGTTCACTTACACCTTACACTTACACCTTTTTTACCTTGCACTTACACTTTTTGTGTAAGTGGCACATGGTGTGCAACTTATACATTTCATTTATACCTTCCACTTACACTTACACCTTACACTTACACCTTTTGTGTGAGTGGCACATGGTGTGCAACCCACTTATACCTTTTGTGAGTTGCACACTTAAGAAGAAGCCATATATATATATATACTAGTAGTAAACTCGTGCTATGCACGAGACTGATTTATAGTATATAAATTTTTTAATAATGCATCAAGTTTTAAATTTTGTCATAAAATTATAATCATAATGAATAAAGATCATCTTCTCAAATTTCATAAGTAAAGGCAATAATTTAAAAAGCAGAGATGCACAAAATGTTATTATAATTCAACTGATCTATTTTTCTTGAAATAATAAACTTGATTTCTAACTAATGAAATAATACTAACAATAAATAAGATATTTCTCAATAACCCTAATGTCTAAAACATATATATGCTAAAAAGAATTACTAATAAACTGAGTGCTATAAATCTATCTATCTATATTTGTTATGGGTTTATATATATTTTTAATTTATATATATGGTTATAAATATTTGTGGGTTTGTAATTTTTTTTATCACTTTATGCCAAATATATTTTTTATTTTTAAAAATTTAAAAATTGAAAATTTCTATTTAATGCTTGAAGCTCTTGTAAAAAAATAAAAATTCAAATAAAAAAATTCAAAATTTAAATTAGATTTGTTTAGATGGACTTTAAAAAAAATAAAATTTGAAATTAGATATTGAGAGATAAAATAAAGATTTTAACTGAACATATAGGATCAAATTTGTTAATTACGAAAGATTTTAACAGAAGTGAGATAGATCAAATTTGTTAACTTTATCTATTTGTATATCAATTTTTTTTTTTATATTTTTTTTTACGTTTATTTTAAAAAAATAGAAATTAGGAAAATTAGTAAAAGGGACTTGAGAGAATACCAGTAGGAAAGAAAGTGATTAAGAGTTAGTATTAAGGGTTTGGTGGCCTTTCATGTTTCATACTACATTCTTATAATATATAAGAAGATAAAAGAAAAGGAAGGGACTGAACATCTTATAAATATTTTATTTTTATTTTTTCATATGTACCAAAATCACACATTAATATAAGTAATTTTGTCTTTCTTATTTGGTCCTTAGTTTTTTTATTATTATTATTATTATTTATTATCTAAGATTAATGTTTTAACCATTTGTCACACATGATCTCAAGCTAAAACTTTAGCAAGAAAGGAAAAACAATGGTGTGCTCATATCTATTGGACTAAAAAAAAATTGTGCCAAAAAAAATTGAAATACAATTAACAACAGTGAACACTCAAATAGAAAAACTCTCCATCTCATATGCACCATTTTTATGATTCAAGATTCTAGTTATACACACAAAAATAAAATAAAATAACAAAAATGGAAAGAAAGAAAAGGGCAACAAAAACAGAAGTGTTCTCTTTACATAGGAGTCTTTGATAAGTTTCTTATTGACATATTGTTTTAAGACTCGTTGGCCATATGTGCTTCCAAACTAAAATTTCTTCTTCATGGTAAAACTTTCTAATTCCTCTATAAAAGCCATCTATTTGATCGTTCCAGTAATTCTCGATTATCCTTCTCATTTATTGTTGTTTGTTCTCCTTGTGACTTAGGAGTATTGTTTGAACTTCAATGCTATTGTAACTTGTAAAATACTAAATTTTCTCAAATATAAGAAAAAGAAAAACATATACAAAAAAATAAAAAAAAATAAAAAATTGACAGATTGCTTTATTGATATGGAATACAAACACACAAAAATTCTATGTAAAGCAATTGTTTTGTCTATATAATAAGTGAAACATATAACTCAAAAACTTGGAAAGGGGCTTAAAAAATAAATAAAAATAAAGCAATGGCAACCTCTGTTGTATCATATATACCAATCTCTAACTTTCTTACGGAATGGCCATCTAGGCAGTACCAATCTAACTTTCTTATGAAATGACCATGGAGGTGATGGTGACAAATAAGGGCAAGTTTTTGGGAGAGAGATATAGTCATATTTTTATTTTTTTTATAAGAAGCAGTGTGAAATTGAAACAAAAATATAACTATATATAAAGAGGAAAGAGAGACATGTGAGAGAGGAAGTCATGTGAAAGGAGGTTACTTTAATTGAGATAAAGGAAAGAGGTGATAAGAGAGTTTTAAAATTTTTAAATTTATCTAAAGTGATAAATATATATTTTTTCTTATATATTTCATGTGGATTTTTGTCTCTCATCTATTTTGGCTAGAAAAAACAGGGTGAGAGAGGAAGAAGTGCCACCTCATTTTTTTAATCTCTCAAAATTATGAGAAATTAGGATTAAATAATTGATAGTATGTGAGTTTCCACTACATTTGCTTATATAGATAGATAGATAGATAGATAGATAGATAGATAGTATAGATAGATAGATAGAAAGAAGTATAGATAGATAGATAGATAGATAGATAGATAGATATAGATATAGATATATAGGTAAAAAGATAGATATCAAATCTAATTTGAAAAAAGATAAAAGTAAAATAAATATCGTTTTAAAAAAAAAAGAGAGAAATGTGAGAATTCAGTTGTTGATAATCAAAATTTTTAAAAAGATAAGATATTTATGAGAGATTATGTATGAGTAGAAGATAATTTAATTTTTGTTATATCGAAATAAAGGCATATATATTTTCTTGAATAGTAGCAAAATAAATTTACTTTTTTAATAAAGTTGTAATAGAATAAAATATATTTAATTTTTAAATTGCATGCTTGATGATAATTTTTTTTTTTAAAATACATTGATAGAAAATTTTAAAATTGATGGTAGTCAATTGTTATCATTATAGCCAAAAAGAATTTAATAGTGGTCAATCATTAACCAATAATTTTGGATAAAATCATGGATAGCCAATAAAAAATCAAAACTTAGCAACTTAAATTTTGTAAAAAATTTTTAAAAAAAATGGAAAATTCAGAAAAAAAAAAAAAAAAAGTATTGGAATTCCACAAATCATATAGTTAAATATTTTAATTAATTTTAAAATTTAGATGTTAAATCCAGTAATATTATGCCATGTGTAATAATTCAAAATTTAGATAATACACTAATAGATTTGAGTCTTTTTTTTTTCTAATATTGTAAAAAAAAAATTCAAAATTTTAAATTAGATATGTTTAGATAAAATTTAAAGATTTTAAAATTTTAAAATTAAATATTGTTAGATGTACCAATCACTTAAAGCCAAATATAATTTTGTTTTCAAAAATTTTAAAATTGAGAAATTGTGTTTAAGATTTAAAGCTGTTGTTTGTGTTTGTGTTGTTAAGTGGGTGCATATTGGTTGTAGATGATCCAAAGAACTCTCATTTGAGAGAGCTTGAAGGAGCAAAAGTGAGATTAACTTTATGCAGAGCTGATCTTCTTGATTTCGAGAGTTTATGCAAAGCTATTAACAGGTGTGATGGTGTGATAGACATGAGATAAAGTAAATTAAATTAAATTCAAGATTTGATGAGTTTCGAATCTGATTAAATTGAAAAACAAAAGCAAATTACAAATTAAAAAGTAAGCAAGCCCAAATCGTACGAAATGTAATAATGAAGAAGATGAAAAGATATGTAGATAAACTGAAAAATAATGGAAAAAAGAAATATATATATATACACAAAAGTAATAAACACTGAAAAAATACATATAAAGTAAGAAATAATATTATGAGCATACAAATGAAGAAAATGAAAAGATATGTAGATGAACTAAAAATATTTAAAAATATATATACACACAAAGTAACAAACACTGAAAAAATGAATATAAAGTAAAAAATAATATTATCGACCTTGTAATGATTTTTGCAAATAATCAAACTTGCAAAATGTAACATAGGAGAATATGAGTTATTATGAGAAAATAAAAGATGACTGGAATAAGCTGAATAGAGAAATTAATGGAAAAAAGTAATATATATATGCACAATAGTAATAAATACTGAAAAAATACATATAAAGTAAGAAATAATATTATGAGCATAAAAATGAAGAAAATGAAAAGATATGCAGATGAACCACAAATATATACAAATATATATCCACTCAAAGTAACAAACACTGACAAAATGCATATGAAGTAAAAAGGGTGATGAATCATCCCACTAAATTTTGGATCACTAGTAGCACTAATGAACTAAAAAAAAAAAGAAACAAACAAACTCAAGCCAAAACATCACATCAGTTTGGTGAAATTTTCTATGCCACATCATTAGTGATGCTCTAGTGCGCTCCTAATTTATAGCTCTAAAACATTATTGAAGTAAAAAAATAATATTATACTGACCTTGTAATGATTTTTGCAAATAATCAAACTTGCAAAATGTAACAATGGAGAAGATGAGTTATTATGAGAAAATAAAAGATGATTGGAATAAACTGAATAGAGAAATGTGTGTGTGGAAGTTGTAGGAGTTGTTGGTTTCTTTTTCTTTTTTTTTTAAATTGAGATTGAGAGTGAGATAGATATTATTGTGAGTGATGGATATAGATGAATATTTTATTATTTTGGGATAAGTATTATTATGGGCGATGGATATGGATGAATATTTTATTATTTTTTAATTTTATATTTTATATAAGGAGAAAGAGTGAGAAGGCTTAAAGAGTGGGAAGTGAGGTAAAGGAAAGTGCCACGTAATATTTTTTTTTTTCAAAATTATGAGAATTTAAGATTCAAGTTTTAAAATCTTTTGATTTAACAACTACATTTGATAATATATATAATATAGATAGATAGATAGATAGATAGATATAGATATAGATATAGATAGATAAATAGATATATGCTATCGCTTTCCATCTGAATATTGCATATGTTATGTTGTGGCTTATTAATTTTGTATGCTACTGCTTTTGTTATTCCTTAGCCTATTGCAGACCATGTTATGCATAAGGAAAAATTAGTCTATTGTTGCAATTTAATTTATTTAATAGTTAATTGATTGGTTCTAGACTACATGTACCATATAGAAAGCCACCGTTACATGTTTGAATTACTGATTAGAAAGTCATGGTTGGCTTATTAAATTCATAATTGTAATGGAATGGTTTTCATTTAATCAAAATGCTTCTCTCTTGCTTAATTTGTATGCTTATTTGATTCATGTATAGTTTTATTTTATGAGCATAATTTTATAATTTCCTACCATACTTTGCATGTCTTTTTAGTTTATAATTTTATAATATAATTTGCATGTTCACAAGTGTTTAAATTTTTGTTTGGCGAGCTAATGGGTTTCTAGTATAATCAACATGTTCAATATGTTTCATACTAGATTAATTCACATGGTTTTTATTTTCTAGATTTAAGTCAATTTAAATACTTCTTATTCTAGAATTGTTTGCATGAGTCTATTTCAAAAAGTTTAGTTAAATATAATTATTTACATGTTAATTACTATATAGTTGTTTACATGTTAATTGCTCGAATAATTTAAAGGTTTTGTAACTTGTCCATTTATGTACATGTTTATTGTGTACATTAAATTGTAAATTAAACTTTGGGAGTTATAATTTTAATTGTATAACTTGTCTAGCATTTTAATTTTATTTAATTTGGCTATTAAATTAATTTATTCTTTTACAGTTTCTTTAGATTATTTGTTTTATACTTTGTTGTAGTTTTCTGCTAACTTTCTTTACAGAAAGACCCATGCGCAAAAGAATGGAAAAATAATATACAAAGCCAAATGTATGAAATTTGGATTGTAGTAAAAATTTGTACTACTAACCTTTTTGTTGAACGGAAATACCTAAGCGTGAAAAGGAATTGGTTTTGGACAAATAATAATCTTATTTGAATTACTTTTGTTTATATTTGAAGCAATTTTTTTTGCTTGAGAGTTATATGGTTTTTTACCTATATGTAAAAGCATTTTATTTGCTCGTATTGTTGTAACAATTTTTTGCATTACTTGTAATTTGGTTAGCAATTTTTAATGAATCCGGATCCTCCGTCGCACTCCTCTGCAGCCCATTCCTGTCGCCCTCCAAAACGACGTCGTTTTGGAAATTTTTTTTTTTCTTCTTCTTCTTTCTTTTTTTCTTTCTTTCCACACTGGTATGTCTCTCTCTCTCTCTCTCCTCATTTCAGATTGCAAATTGAATCGGAGAGAGGAGCAACAATCATCGACCCAAACCACCCCTCTCCTCGGCATAGATAAGATCTTCAAAGCATGCTATACACAACAGCTAATTAGCAAAAGGGGCTTGAAATTAAGATAGTGAAAATGAAATTACAAACTAACTTTATTGGAGAAATCAATAATCCCTTGTTCAGCAAATTCATAGATACAAACTAGAACTCTTTAAACATATAGTAAAGATTAGCCTAAATTTATTCAAGTATATTGCTTAAATAGAATCTCCTTATCTCCTCCCTGAAGAGTAAACAATTATTTGGAAGATCTCAACTTTCCACATATTGATCTAAAAGAATAAATAGAACAGAAAACCCCAAAAGACTTAACCTTAAATTACCAAAAACATGTCTGAAAATGCTAGATTTGAATCCCAAACCAGAATTACACTATCTTTGAAAATTAATTGACACAAACTATACCCAAAAACCCAAATTAGAAATATTGGATTCCCAGAAAAAAAGCATAACTAAGCTCGACCCTTTACTCCTTTCACTGTTCCAAACAATGGGTCGTCCTCAAAATTATTTTTTTAAAAAAGAAAAACAATTCAATCCAATCCTATCCAATCATAATACCTTATCAGGTTCTTGAACTTCTTCGATTCTGTTCGAGTCAGACGAACAAGGATCATCAACAGGAGGAGGAGGTGGTGGAGGAGAGGGAGAGGGAGCTCCGCCGCTGGAGATTGTGATGGCGGGAGGCGGCGGAATCTCCGGCAAAGGAATCGTTTTTCCGAAGAGCTTAATCACAGGGTCTTTCGATTCTGACATTTCTGCATTGTCCTTAAAGAAAACTTCTAGAGAGAGAAAGAGGAGAGAGAGTAATCTAGGGAGTTTGGGATTGGATCACTGAGAGAGAGAGAGAGAGAGAGAGATCTGACAAAGCCAGAGGTGTGTGTGTGTGTGTGTGTGTGTGAGTGTGAGTGTGAGTGTGAGTGTGAGTGTTGGTGTGTTCTCTCTTTTCGATGATTGTTGCTCCTCTCTCCGATTCAATTTGCAATCTGAAATGAGGAAAAAGAGAGAGAGAGAGAGAGAGAGAGAGAGAGAGAGAGAGACATACTAGTGTTGGAAAGAAAGAAAGAAAGAAAGAAGAAGAAAAGAAAAGAAAAAGAAAACCTTCCAAAACGGCGTCATTTTGGAGGCGGCGAAAATAAATGCGAGGAGTGCGACGGAAGATCCACATTCATTTTTAATTGTTTGTAAGTGTTGGACCTTGGTTTGTTTTAACCTAATTCATCCATTAGAAAACCTTAATTTTAAAAATTGTTTTCCATATACTAGGAGTCAACATGTTCTTGAAAGTTTTGTCAAAAGGTTAACTGGGTTTTAAGTGGGACCGATATAACCCCTTCAGTCTTCCTGAGAACATTCTTGACCATGTTCGATTCTAGGTTAAGTGGTGAGACTAGTTTTGAATTAAATTTCCAACTGTGGGATTTTCTAAGTGTTAAGTTTAATTTCTAGAAATACAAAAAGTGATATTCTGTTGTATTTTTTAGAAATGGCAACTGTCACCGATAATGCTGCTACTGCTAATGTTAGTGAAGATCTGAACCCCGGGACAACTGGCTTGCCAACCCCAACTATGACCTCTGTGGTCAACCTTAGTGTTATTCTAGCTATTATGGGTGGACCGCTTGATTAAGGCCGAAATGTACATCATTGAGGCCGTTAATTAGAATCTCTTAACTTCACTTGCTGGTCAAACTGTATACTTTATGTGTGTTGAGTATCAATCAGGTTGTATATCGTCGGAGCATAAAATGGGAAAAAAGACAGAATTTGGACAGAGTTAACTTTCCCACACGTGCGTTGACTTTTTCTGGGAAAGTCAAACCGATGTTTTAAACTTGTTTGGAAGTGAGTAGAAGTATAAAAAGAAAAGAAAAAGGCTTTTCTAGGGTTTTAAAATTGTTTTGACCTAAAGGAGGAGGCTAGGGTTTGGAAGGGAAGAAAAACAAAAAGCTTCAAGGATATCTCCCAGGGTGGTTTCTTCTCCATCTACCTCCTTCCACTCCTCCATGAGTGGCTAGTCTCATTTTCTAGGGTTTTGATGAAACCCTAGCCATGTAATTATTTTGTTTTCTTTTTGATTTTTAATTATGAAAAGGTTTGAACATTTGTATGGTGATTTAGAAGTTTCTTTTATATATTTTTCATTATTTCTTCGAATATTTGACTTTCTGTGATTGTTGAATGTTATCCATACATCTGTTTTCTATTCCTTCACATTCAAGGTATGAGACGAACCATACTACGAGGAACGAGTCGTATCACTACCTTAGTTTAGAGTGAACGATTCGTATTACTTGGGATGGTTCGTGCTCGTACATTGAATGTGATGATTTTCTTGTCAAATGCTTCGAGCTTGTAGTTGCAAAACATTAATCCGTTCAAACCATAGCATAATTGATTTCAATTGGAAACCCTAATTATGTGGTTAGTGGTGAATTCTCTACCCTAGGATTTTTCCCCAATTCAGTAAACCCAATTTCAATTATTATTGATAATTTAATTCCTTAGTTTAATTTATTTGTTATTAAATTAGGTTATGAACAATCAATCTTTTTATCAAAATTAATTTAGGAATTTAACAACTAAATTAGTTTAATTTCACAATAGTCCCTGTGGATCGATACCTGGACTAGCCATTATTCTAATTGAATTTGGTATAGTTTAGTATTTAATTTTGGTGTGTTCATGACCCATCAAATTTTGGCGCCGTTCTTAAGGCACTTCAGCGAATTAGTTAATTTAAAGTTACATTATTATTTTAATTTTTAGTTTAGGATTTTATGCTTTCGGTGTTGCTAAGTGTGCAGAGCATTTAAAATTAGAGCTATCATTGAAGTGCAAGCGGAGCGCAGCTGAGTTTAAAAAAAAAAAACCGCAGCACTAAAGTGAGTAAACAGAGGCAAACACTTACAAGTAAAGCACCAAAGTGCTAAAACGAAAGTCAAAGCTCCATTGGGGGTTGGAGACAACGTCTACACGCCAAGCACTCGCAAGACGAGTAAAGCGTTTTCGTTAAACCACTATGAGTATTTCTCTTTTAGCATTCTGCTTTCGTAACTTAGTGCACCGAGTCGAACTTATTGTGTGGGTGTGGGTAGTGTATGCACGGGCGTCGTTCTTGTCGCCCTGAATTGTAGTGTTTGGACCTTAAACTAGAAAGGACCCTTAGGAGACTTAGGGCTTCTACCCATTTTCCTAGGCTTGAGTATTTATATTCATACATTGAGCCATTAGATATGGCAGATCTTAATGTTCCGAATGTGCCTAACCGGACCCTTAAGGATTATTTTACACCTACTGCATATACATCACCATCATGCATCCAATTGCCCAACACCACTGCTGCTCATTATGAGATTAAGTCCAGCACCATACAAATGCTCTCATCATTCCATAGACTAACTCATGATGACCTTTATAAGCATTTGAATGAATTTCTTGAAATTTGCTCGACAGTAAGGATCCAGAATTTCACAAATGAGGCGTTAATGTTGCGATTGTTTCCATTCTCGTTAAAGGATAAAGCCAAACACTGGCTAAGTTCTTTACCTACTAATTCAATCACAACTTGGGACCAATTATAGCAACGGTTCTTGGAGAAGTACTTTCCCATAGGTAAAACCAACCAACTTAGGCGAGCCATCATAAACTTTGCTCAAATGGATGGCGAGCAATTCCATGAGACTTGGGAAAGACTTCGAGACCTTCTCCAACAGTGTCCCCACCACCAAGTGCCTGACTGGCAACTTGTTCAACATTCTATTATGGCTTAACTAAGCCGCACCGCCAAATGGCAGATTCGTCTTGTGGTGGGACATTTATATCTAAAAATGATGTCGAGGCATGGCAATTATTTGAGAACCTAAGTGATAATTCCCTTCACCATGCCTCCTCAGCCCGGCAAGTCCAGTAACCAGTAGTTGGAGCCCCAAAAAGAGGGGGCATTTATGAGGCCGGGCAAAACTTAGAGTTAGCCCAACAAGTAGAGGCACTATCCCGAAAGATAGACCACATATTAGCTACGGGACATGCCCTTACCCAGCAAGATCAGCCTCAATTCCGTGAGACATGTATTATATGTGCGAGCCCTGCTCATGACTTGAGTGAGTGCCCTTCGGCATCACAATTTCCGGAGTTAGTCCAAGAGTATGTGAAAGTGGCTCAAGGATTCTCCAACCCGGGTAATGACCCATACTCCAACACATATAACCCGGGTTGGAGAAATCACCCAAATTTCTCATGGAGAACCCCTTCACAAGGCACTTCTTACAATCATCTACCACCAAGGCAGAATTTCAATAATTTTGCCAACCAATCATCCTACCGACCACCGCAACCTTACCGACCCCCATAACCGTATCGGCAACCATAACCCCCGCCTGTTCCTCCGGGCAACTTTGTCTTTGAGACTCAAGTGTTGGAAGTTCTCTCAGAACTGAAGGGGTTAGCACCGATTGTTCACTCCCATACTCACTTTATTGCCAAGATAGAGACCCCATTGGGTCAAATGGCTAGCAACATGAATCAGAGAGATGAGAAAAATTTACCAAGTCAAACTGTGGCCAACCCTAAGGGACAATACGGGGCAGAGAGTTCGGGTGGGAATGGTAAGCAACATGAGCAAGTGCAAGCGGTGGTTGCTTTGAGAAGTGGTAGGGAGTTAGAGCCTCAGTCAGTTGCGCCAGATGCAACTAGAGTTAAGAAGGGTAACCACAGGGGTACACCTAATGAGAGCAAGGGTGAGGGGGAAACACTTAGGAGGGATGACTTAGTCCCTAGCACTCCATATGTGCCTAAGGCACCCTTTCCCCAATGCCTTGATACACCGTCCCCTTTTAATAAGAAAGCGGCATCTATGGAAGCAATGATGGATGTCTTTAAACAGGTAAAAGTCAACCTCCCCCTGTTGGAGGCGATTAAGCAAGTACCATCATATGTCAAATTTCTGAAGGACCTTTGTACGCAAAAGCGTAAATCTAGGACACATGTGTCCCAAAAGGTCCTATTCACGGAGCAAGTAAGCTCCATCTTGTTGAATGACACACCTCCTAAGCTTAAGGACCCGGGTGCCCCAACCATTGCATGTATTATAGGGGACCATTTCATTGATAGGGCCTTATTAGATTTAGGGGCTAGTGTCAATTTATTTCCGTACTCTGTGTACGAGGAATTTGGGCTTGGCGAGTTAAAGCCCACTACTGTCACTCTTCAATTGGTTGACCGGTCCCTCAAAGTGCCACGTGGCATGATTGAGGATGTGCTAGTTAAGGTTGATAGGTTCTACTTCCCTGTTGACTTTTTGGTGTTAGATATGGAACCGGTAGCCAGTTCTAAGAAACAAATCCCGATGATCTTAGGTCGACCTTTCTTGGCTACGGCCAATGCATGCATCAATTGTCGGACCGGGGTTATGGAAGTTTCATTTGGCAACATGCAAGTGAAACTTATTGTTTTCCAAGCATCCCAACAACCTCATGAGAGAGAGGAGTGCTTATTAGTGAATATTGTGGATGAGATTATGGAGGAGGCTTTGCCCTCCATTCTTGTAGAGGACCCTTTAGAGGCTTGTCTAGCTCATTTTGGGTTTGAAAATTTTGATATTGCTGGGTCAGTTGAGGAGGTGAATGTCTTGCTTAATTCTTCTTTTACACCGGATTTTCCTCCATGGAAAGCCCAGTTTGAGTTATTTCTTCCTCTGTCGAGAGAGCCTGCCATACCATCTTTGGTCACACCACCTACACTTGAGTTGAAGCCACTCCCGGCCACACTCAAGTATGCATTTTTAGGGCCCTAAGATACTTTACTGGTCATCATTGCATCTAACTTGACTGTAGAGCAGGAGAGTCAGTTAATGAGTGTTCTCGTGGCACAACGAAGTGCTATGGAGTGGTCAGTGGCTGATTTGAAAGGGATAAATCCCTCCGTGTGCATGCATTATATACACCTAGAGGAGGACACCAAACCTTCTCATGAAATGCAATGGGCTGAATCCTAACATGAAAGAGGTGGTAAAAAATAAGGTATTAAAATTGTTGGATGCGGGTATTATATACCCCATCTCAGATAGCAAGTGGGTGAGTCCCACACAAGTGGTGACCAAAAAAGCGGGCATCACTGTTGTTGAGAGTAAGGGGGGTGAGTTATTTCCCACACGAACCACTACTGAGTGGCGAGTGTGCATTGATTATAGGAGACTAAATTCCTCGACTAGAAAGGATCATTTTCCTTTACCCAGGGGTTTGATGGACCCATTTTATTATGATTGATAGATTGATTCCTTATTCTCTTTTATTTCCCTTCTATACTGTTCTGTTTTTCTTTATTCTCGTTATGCTTTATTTGCGTCTAGGAGACTTTAAATTCTCTAAAGGTGTAATTCCTTTGGTGTTAAATTTGTGCCCGACGGCATCTGATGCAGTATAGCCACCTAACCGTGTTTGTAGTGAGTTCCAAGGAGACTAACTGAGACGGTTGAAACTAGAGTTCAAATGGCAAAGCCTAGAACACAAAGGTTTGGGATTTCCGAGACTAGAGTCTAGTTTAAATACCTAGGGGTGTGGAGATTGCTTCAAAACTACCTCGGCTTGAACGCTGTATGGCAACCCCATAGGTTGAAGTAGCTTTATGCGCCTCAGTGCAGATCTTGAATCAACCTAGGTTGTCACCCTGTTGGAGAATAGGGAAAGTTACAAACACAGCTAGGCAGAAAAGTAGTACCCGTGGTTTTCGCGTGAAGATTATACCTTTAGTGGGCATTCCGTTATGTTCTTATGTGCTATATTTATTTCGGATGTCAATTGAAGGTAGAAATGGTTAAGTATATTTGGGTTGTACTAGCCCGAAGGCTATAAACTACGCTGGGTTTTATTACCTGGGGGATTCTGAAGTGGCAACTTTATGCCATAACTCTGGTGCCTTTTGTTAGGTGTTGTAAGTTAGTTTTTCATTTTCTTAAAGCATGTATGCTTGCGAGTGCTTCTTGTTTGTGTTAAACTATGCTGTTGCAATGTAGCAGAAAAAGGTCATTGCATGCGTGTGGGTGGAAGGGACCCTCCCTGGCCTGGGTAAGACCTTGATTTCTGCTTTGTGGTATATGAGAAATCAAGTATTCAACTACATTCATTAAAAAAAAAAAAAAAAAAAAATGCTTTCATGTTTATTTTCTGTGTTTAAAAGCATGCTTTCACGTTTATTTTCTGTGTTAAAAAAAGAAAAGAAAAGAAAAGATGTTATACTTGTTCAATTTAAATAAATAAATAAATAATAATGAAAAAAAATGGTTATACTTGATCAATTTTAAAATTAAAAACAAAAAAAAAAAGAAAAAAAAAAGAGGAAATCGCCACATGTGCTGCCTGGGCCCCGCACGTGCGGAAAGTTTGGTGAAACAAACATTTGCCCCAGGTGCGGGTGGTGGTGCCTTAACCAAGACGCCTGCGTCTTGACAAGGCGCACGTCTTGAGACGGACGTTTGAGAAAAAAAAAAAAAATTTTGTTTTGTTTTGTCTTCTTCTATTTTTATTTTATTTTTTTTTTTATTTCATTTTTATTTTTTTACTTATTTCAAAATAAACAAATAATTAAATAAATTTTTAAATAAATACATAAATAAATTTTAAATATAAATAAATAAATATGCAATTATTTTGTTTATAATTTTTTTTATATATAAAAAAAATTCATTTTATTTATTTATTTATTTTTATTTACAATTTTTTATTTTCGTACCAAAAAAAAAAATCTCAGAAATAAAGTTGCTAATAATAATCCTAATTTAGTTTATTTTTATTTCCTCTATTTGTTTAGTTTAAATTGTTCGTTAGTGATTCTGGTTAGTTTAATTAGTTTGTGGATTGTTTTATTTTTATTTTTATTTATTTAGTTAGTGATGTTATTTTTATTTTTTTTCAATTCTATGATGTAATTGTTCCTTTAATTATTACGTAGTTTAGTTTTCATTTTATTTTAATTTTATTTTCAAAAAAAAAAAATTTGAAGTGTGTATAGGTTACTCTCTGCCTACCTGGATGTGCGCCTACAATTCTGGTAATTTTCTCTCATTTCTCTTTACTTTTCCATTGAGGACAATGTCATATTCAAGTTGGGGGATCATGGTTATATTCTCTTTTGTGCATTTCTATTTGGCTCATAATTCATACTTATACCTGTTTCACTTGATTGCATTACTTCGCTTGATGTGACTTTTTGCTAGTAGGGTGATGATGTTTGCATATGTTAATTGGAGATCATAGTAGACTTGTATGAAAAGGGTTTATTGGATAGATACTTGCATGCGATGTTTGCACGAGGAGAGTTGTCGGTGTTTGTGGTATTAGTACACTTGTCATGAGTATGCCTTAATTCACATGAACACACTATCATAGCGGTGATCTTTTATTATAATCCTAGTGTACATCATTGATAATAGCTCGAGTTGCGAAAATAATAAATGAGGAGCCAAGATTCTTAAAAAAAAAAACTCTTGGACTTGTTTGGGTTCGTAGCCTTTTTAACTCGAGTTATTAAGCCCGTAGGGGTGTCTCTACACCTAATGCCCTAAAACCGTCTGGTTTGGGAGTCATTGGCCCAAAACTTGCTACATGGGTTAATTAGAAAGCTTAAAGGACTTGGACATTGCACAGTTAAGGAAAAATAAGAAGAATGACTAGTTCGGGTTCGTAGCCTTTTCAACTCGAGTTATTAAGCCCGTAGTGGTGTCTCTACACCTAATGCCCTAAAACCGTCTAGTTTAAGAGTCATTGGCCCAAAACTTGCTACATGGGTTGATTAGAAAGCTTAATGGATCAGGACATTGCACAATCATTAAAAAAAAAAAAAAAACTTTTGAGAATCTTGACTGCAACAGGTTAGTTTTTCTGTATATGTTGGGTGTTATTATGAGTTACATTGGGCTATTATAGTAGACAATTAACTAATATGGAGATTGCACTTTACACTGAGGATACTCATGACTTGTCTACTAGCATGCACAAGTATAGGGAACTTTACTTTTGTATTAACTAAATTGTGGTTTTGACTCAATAGGTTCCTTCATGCTTGTCCACTGTGTCTTTAATGACTCATTATGTCTCAATATCACACTATAGTGGCACATAAGTTGATTGTTAGGTGGAGTAGTGTGATCATTTGTTGTTAAGTATATATGAATATGTTAATGTTTGTGGATATCATTTTTGGAAACCCTCATGAGACTTTACTCGTCCACTTGGGATAACCTTGTGGTTTAAAGGCTTGTTGCGTATGCTAAATGCAACCGTTTTCCCACGAAAGAGGAAATAGATAGATTTTGTTTAATTTTATTTTATTTTACTTGCTTGAGGACTAGCAACTAGTAAGTTGGGGGGTGTGATTAAGGCCGAAATGTACATCATTGAGGCCATTAATTAGAATCTCTTAACTTCACTTCCTGGTCAAACTGTATACTTTATGTGTGTTGAGTATCAATCAGGTTGTACATGGTCGGAGCATAAAATGGGCAAAAAGACAGAATTTGGACAGAGTTGACTTTCCCGCACGTGCGTTGACTTTTTCTGAGAAAGTCAAACCGCGTTTTAAACCTGTTTGGAAGTGACTAGAAGTATAAAAAAGAAAAAAAAGGCTTTTCTAGGGTTACGAAATTGTTTTGACCTAAAGGGAGAGGCTAGGGTTTGGAAGGGAAGAAAAACAAAAAGCTTCAAGGATGTCTCCCATGGTGGTTTCTTCTCCATCTACCTCCTTCCATTCCTCCATGAGTGGTTAGTCTCATTTTCTAGGATTTTGAAGAAACCCTAGCCATGTAATTATTTTGTTTTCTTTTTGATTTTTAATTATGAAAAGGTTTGAACATTTGTATGGTGATTTAGAAGTTTCTTTTATACATTTTTCATTATTTCTTCGAATATTTGACTTTCTGTGATTGTTGAATGTTATCCATACATGTGTTTTCTATTCCTTCACATTCAAGGTATGAGATGAACCATACTAAGAGGAACGAGTCGTATCACTACCTTAGTTTAGAGTGAACGATTCGTATTACTTGAGATGGTTCGTGCTCATACATTGAATGTGATGATCTTCTTGTCAAATGCTTCGAGCTTGTAGTTGCGAAACATTAATCCGTTCAAACCATAACATAATTGATTTCAATTAGAAACCCTAATTATGTGGTTAGTGGTGAATTCTCTACCTAGGATTTTTCCCCAATTCAAGAACCCAATTTCAATTATTATTGATAATTTAATTCCTTAGTTTAATTTATTTGTTATTAAATTAGGTTATGAACAATCAATCTTTTTATCAAAATTAATTTAGGAATTTAACAATTAAATTAGTTTAATTTCACAATAGTCCCTGTGGATCGATACCTGGACTTGCCATTATTCTAATTGAATTTGGTATAGTTTAGTATTTAATTTTGGTGTGTTCAACGACCCATTTAATTTTGCTCAGTCAGCATTCCAGAGAAATTTGCTGGGGTGAACTTCAAGAGATGGTAGTAAGATGCTATTCTACTTGACCACGCTGAACCTTGCAAAGGCTTTGAGGATCCTCCAACCGTGGCAGAAAATAAGCCAGATAGACAGAAGGTCAAGGCGCTTAACATATAGAAGCAAATAGACTATCTTTGCCAGAACAATGTGTTCAACAGCTTGGCAAACTCACTCTACAGCGTGTTTTGTGCCAAAAACTCAGCAAAGGAGTTATGAGAATCTCTGGACAAGAAATACAGGACTAAGGATGCCGGGGCAAAGAAATTTGTCATTGGCCGATTCCTGGACTTTAAAATGATAGATTCAAAAAATGTGATAAGCCAAGTCCAAGAGTTCCAAGTGATCTTGGATGAAAGACTGTGGTTAGAATGACTTCAAGAACTACTTGAAGCATAAGCATAAGGAAATGTTAGTTGAAGACCTGATTATCCGACTCCAAATTGAGGAGGATAATAGAAAGAAATGAGCAATTACCTCTTCTATGAAGGCTAATATCATTGAGCATGGCAAATCTTCTGGGGTAAGGAAGAAGCTCCTTATGAACAATGGCTCGAAGCTGAGGCCAATGGGTGGTGTTGCAAAGAAATCGGCATACAAGCCGCAAGTTCTTAGGAAGTGCTACAAGCTGTGGTAGCGAGATATCGGGCTAGTGACTACCGCAAGTAGAAAAAGCCATACAAAACCTAAACCCGTGATCACATGGCAGATATGCAAGAGCAATCCTATAATGAGGATTACATGCACTTGCTTGTCGTTATCTCTAAGGTGAATATGGTAGGTTCAAATCCAAGAGAATAGTGGATTGATACTAGGGCTACACGCTACATCTGCTCCGAAAAGAAGTTTACAACTTTCGAGCCAGTTACAAATGTCGAGAAGTTGTTTATGGGGAATTCTACTACCTTAATTGTTGAGGGAAAAGAAAAGGTGGTCTTAAAGTTGACCTCAAGAAAGGAGCTGACCTTGAACGAAATCCTGTATATTCCGGATATTTGTCAGAATCTTGTCTCGGGGTCTGTTCTTAGTAAACATGGGTTTCGCATGGTCTTTGAGTCTAACAAGGTCATTTTGACCAAGAGCAGAGTGTATGTGGGTCAGGGATATATGCTGGGGGGTATGTTTATACTCAATGTAATGACTGTTATCTCAAAGATGAATAAAGATGCATCTTCTTCTGCTTACATGCTTGAGCCTTCCAATTTGTAGCATGGTAGATTAGGACATATGAACTTTGAATCTTTACATAGATTAATCAAGTTAGATCACATACCATCTTTTAAGATTAATCCGAAACATAAGTGTGAGACTTGTGTTGAAGCGAAGTTGACAAGATCTTCGTTTCATTCTATTGAAAGAAGTTCAGAGCTGTTGGACTTAGCGCATAGTGATGTATGTGACTTAAAGTTTATACAATCACGTGGTGGCAATAAGTACTTCATCACTTTTGTTGATGATTGTACTAAGTATTGTTATATGTATTTGCTCAAAAGCAAAGATGAGGGTATTAATAAGTTTGTTCTTTATAAGAATGAAGTTGAGAATCAATTAGGCCGCAAGATTAAGGCTTTAAGAAGTGATCGTGGTGGTGAGTATGAATTACCTTTTATTGAGATTTGTGCTCAATCTGGGATTATCCACCAAATCACGGCGCCTTATTCTCTTTAGTCAAATAGAATTGCTGAGCGAAGAATAGGACGCTAAAGGAGATAATGAATGCAATGTTGATAAGTGTTGGATTGCCATAGAACTTGTGGGGGAAGCCATTCTCTCTACAAATTACATTCTAAATAGAATCCCTCAGAAAAAAATAGACAAGACTTCATATGAATTATGGAATGGCCGCAAGCCTTCTTATAATTTCCTACGAATACGAGGGTGTCTTGCAAAAGTGGCTGTACTTACACCCAAACGGGTTAAGATAGGTCCAAAAACAATGGATTGTATATTCATTGGTTATGTACAAAATAGTAGTGCATATAGGTTTCTTGTGCACAAGTCTGATATTTCATATATCCACAAGAATATCATAATGAAGTCAAGGAATGCGTCTTTCTTTAAAGATATATTTCTTTGCCGAACTCGAGGAGTTGATCAAAGTTCTGAGAAAGAACTTGAAGATGATCAAATGGATGATCAAGTTGATGATTAAGATGAGGAAGTAAATGAGCCAAGAAGAAGTAAGAGGGCTAAGACTGCCAAGTCCTTTGGCCCGGACTTCTTGACTTATATGTTAGAGGGAGAACCTCGAACTTTCCATGAAGCTATGACTTTACCTAAAAGTCCTTTGTGGAAAGAAGCAATTAAGAGTGAGATTGATTCCATCTTACAAAACCAAACTTGGGAGTTGGTTGATCTACCCCCAGGCAGTAAGGCCTTGGAGAGTAAGTGGATCTTTAAAAGAAAAATGAAAGTTGATGGGTCAATTGATAAGTATAAAGCTAGACTAGCTATCAAAGGATACGAGCAATGCGAAGGCTGGATTATTTTGATACGTATTCACTGTGACAAAGATTACATCCATTTGCATGGTGATTGTGATAGCAACTTTACGTGGCGGAGATATATTAGATTGATATAAAGATAGCTTTCTTAAATAGAAATTTAGATGATGAAATCTACATGGAACAACCCGAGAGGTTTTCAGCTTCAAGGAAAAATAAGAAAGTCTGTAAGCTTGTCAAGTCATTATATGGTTTGAAACAAGCGTTTAAGCAATGGCATGAGACATTTGATAACGCTATGTTGTCAAATGGGTTTAGAATCAATGAGTGTGACAAATGTGTATATGTTAAAGACACTGACAGAAGTTATGTCATTTTGTGTTTATACGTAGATGACATACTCATTGTTGGTAGTAATGATGAAATGATTTGAACTACCAAGAGATTGTTAAACTCTAAGTGAAAAATATAGAAATACCCTAAATATTGATTTGTGATTATGTATCACTTTTAAGCAGTAAATAACAATCTCATTCAAACAATCAAGACAAATAGACACAATGATTTTACATAAAAAAATCACAATTGGAGCGTCTCCAATTGTGATAAAAAAAACTACGGGCAAAAGCCACGAAACAATCTATTAAGAAGACATAAAGGAATTACACAAGTGTACTCTCAATTACCTAGCAAAACCACGCCCGAATCGAACCGACCCCTATGTGCCTTTTCTAGCCCCGCCTTCACCTCGGAATTGTCTTGTAAAATGTTGAATCCACAACGCCGAAATAGAATCCACGACAATGAGCCACTCCAGAATCCACCAAAGCTTCAGGCCCAAATTTCACGAAATCCACCGAAGAACAACTCTCTCTCTCTTTTGTGAATAAAACAAACTAAACAAACCCTTTGATATAATCCATTCAATTCATGATTAAACTCTCACAGATATATCAAAGAAAACAAGCAAAGAAACTCCAGATGAAAACCCTAATACCCAAGAACAAGATCTAGAAACCATACTCTAAAATCAGACTAAAACACATATTTATAGAAAACAGATCCGCGATCTCCGTTTGAGCGCAAGAATGGCTGCTTGAGCGGATCTACGCTCGAGCGTAGGAATGGCCGCTCGAGCGGACAAACAACTTCAATTGTAATTTTTCTTTTTGTTTCGAGGGCACTACCCCTCGACCCCACCTGGGCGCTGTCTCGGACCCACCAAGGAGCGCTACCCCCTCAACCCTCGTGAGCTAACCGCGCAGCTCAATCTCCGACATAGTCAACGAAGTGGCAATCATGAAAGAATTAACTTCTGAAACATCTCTGCAAGGCACAATTTGGGTTGGATTCGCATCTTAAACTAAAACCTTACTGAAATAAAAGATTGAATACAATTACAACTGAAAGGAGTTTTGTCAAACGGGATTGCCAAGAATAAAAACCTAATACTAAGTTTGACATGAAAGATATGGGCCTTGCATATGTCATTTAGGTATTAAGATTATCATAACATCTAGTGGTATTGTACTTTCTCAGTCTCACTATGTTGAGAAGATACTTGAGAAATTTGGTAAATCAAATACAAATGTGTCTAGGACACCGATAGACGTGAGTCTACATTTAACTAAGAATAATGGTGAGAGTGTCTCTCAGCTAGAATATTCTTGGGACATTGGAAGTTTGATGTATTTGATGAGTTGTACAAGGTCGAATATAGCCTACTCTGTTAGCAAGCTTAGTATATACATGAGTAATCCGAAGGCCACTCATTGGAGAGACATTATGTGGGTGTTAGGTTATCTACGCTACACCTGAGATTATAGGCTACATTATACCAGATACCCAGCGGTATTAGAGGGGTATAGTGACGCTAATTGGATATCTGATATAAAGACTCCAAATCCACTAGTGGTTATGTATTTATCCTCGGAGGGGCAGCCGTGTCTTGGAAATCATCCAAGCAAACGTGTATATCGAGATCAAAGATGGAATCTGAGTTTATTGCTTTGGGTAAAGCAACTGAAGAAGCTGAATGGCTTTGCCAGTTCATGGAGGATATTCAACGTTGACCGAGGCCTGTGCCTGCTATCTGTATTCATTGTGATAGCGAATCGGCAAGTGGACGGGGTCTAGAGTCATATGTATAATGAAAAGTCAAGACATATCCATCGTAGACATAATTCCATACGACAATTACTCTCTAATGGAGTGGTCTCTCTAGACTATGTAAAGTCTAAGGACAACATTGCAGATCTGCTAACCAAAGGGTTAACTCAAGAGTTAGTAGAAAGCGTCGTCAAGAGGAATGAGGTTAAGGCTTTTAGTAATGTTCCGAACGAAAACCCAACCTAGTTGACATGAGATCCCAAGATCTAGGTTCAAAGGGACAACCTAATTTGAGTGTGGTGAGTCTTTGAAGAGGTAAATCCTCTTGCCCATTCCTTTTACAGTGATACCCTATGAAGTTTGAAGGTTAAGCTAATGCTTTTAATAACCTACGTGATTCGCATAATCAACCGTGGTATAATGAGATACCTTATATAGGTTACCTATGTGAGTGCGAAGTGGGGCCGCTTCTTTAAGAATTGGGAAGGTCGAATTCTTTAAAGCCACTCACTAAACCAGGCTTGTGTTCCAGGGCCATATCGGACACACAAGTCAGAATAAGAACAATGGTTGGACTAACTCCTGTGAGGTCTACTATCTTGGTTTATACAAATGGCAGAACAGTTCAAGACATCACGTTTACTGGTCAGCCAGTAAATCCGATAGGATTTCACTACAAAAGGTTCAAGGCCAACAGCTACCTTTTCTGATGCAAGGTTAGTCTGTGTGCTCTTTGTTGTAAACGTTGTCTGTTTTTCTTTATTCGATCAATTTTTATTCATGTGGGGGATTGTTGGAAAAATGATTTTTTGGTAACTTTAATGTGAAATTAAAGTAGGTTCCAACCATTGGTTAAAGTGGGATTAAATGGGTTTAGACTCTTTGTAACAAGGTCTTTACGCCACAAAAAGAATGAACAAAAACTATTAAGAATTGAATGAGAAATTGTCTCATAAAGTTGGTCTCATAGATGGGTATTTAAACTTCAAGATTATGAGAAGGGCACCCTTTGGGGCATCCAAATTTTTCGAAGGAAAGGAGTTATGAATGCTTCAAGGATGGGTTCGTGATTCGTGGGTCGTGGGTCGTGGATCGTGGATCTTGGGCTTGAGGCTTGAGGCTTGCTGGAATGGGTTAGGTTTGGATTGGACTGGATTGGTTGTCCACCAACCTAATCTTTTTGGATCAAGTCTGCTGCAGATATACACACTGGTGTATATAGAAAATATATCTCAAATAATTTTTTCCCATTATTTTTGGTCAATTACTCCGGTAGTTTTGCTGAAATAATGGCCATTAGTTGCTAGCCTTCATGGCTGGAAGCTCCTCCTCTCTCCCCCATGGTGTATAAAAGAAGACCCATCTGCCTTGGTTTTGGTATAGATTTTTGCCTTCCAATTATACAATCAATTTGCTTACTCTTATAATATTCTTCTTGTGTGAGAGAGTGTTGTCATTGTCAGTTCGCCAAAACTATCAGAAAGTGCTTCTACATTAGCTGGTCTAAACTGTTGTATCCTAGGAGACAGAAGTCGACGTTCCTCCAGTACCCACGGTGAGGCGGCTAATATGTTTTAAAGATACTGTAGTATCACACAGGCTTTGGTTTGATTCCTTGGTTTCTTTATTTCGATTCTATATGTATTTCTATTAATCATGTTTTATATTATGTGAGTTAACTGATGAAATATGAATTTAATTGTTTCGTTTAATTAGCCAATTTTAACGACAATTATCCCTTAATCATACGTTATTTAAGTTATTTTGAATAATGTATTTATTTTGATTGATGTATTAATTGTTTTGTAGATTTGTTTGCATATGTTTCTGGTGGAGTGGATTGATAGTCTCCCTTTGTGAAGATCAATTCCATGTCTTAAAAAAAATTAAAATATTTATATGTAATGGATTAGCAAAGTTTAAAGATTCACTTTTGTGTCTGTTAAACAAAAGATTTTGTATTGATCCTCAACTACCAAACGCAGTTGTCTTCTTTCTTTTGTTCCTTTTGGAATGCCCATGTAGTTTTCTTATTTTTTATTTTTATTTTTTCAAAGATAGAGAATAAAATACTAATGCAGTATTTAATTTACTGACATGAAATCGGAGAAATGACCCATCTTTAATTTCTTTGTATTCTTACCATGATAAATAATAATTTTATTTGTAATATATTTTCTATTATTAGTTTAATAAATAAAATATGAAAAAAATATTGTGATAAAAATAATATTCTATTATACATAAAAACATAATAGAAACATGACAGTCGTAGAGTTTTTAAGTTGATAAAAGTAACAATTACAACAAGTATAGTAACATATTATATAAATTAGTAAAGATATGTGTACAAAATCTATGTATAACAACATATTGGAAAAATTAACAATGGTGTTGTTTGGTATAACTGTTAAAACAGATTATAGATTATAACTTAATAGATTATAAATTATGACTTTAATTAAAAACTGTTAATCTGTTAAAAATTTTATTTTATCTTTTTATAACTATTTTAGTAAAAAAAAACACTCCATTTAACTTATGTCAAATGAGGGCATATATATTTTTATTGGTAGAGGATAGTGATAGTTTTCTTTCTTTTTTTTTTTTTTTTTGAAACAAGAGGACAGTGATAGTTGAACCGCTCAAATTGCGAGAGAAAAATAGAAAGTCTTTTTTTTTTTTTTGGAAGATTGAGCGGGAGAAAATTAAGATTTAAAGGCATGGGATTGAGGCCAAACTACCACTTGTCCAATCAATGTAATGGAAATGAAACACGTTGACGCGTAATTAGGTAGTAGCTGCTTCACGTCAATTCATGCATTTGTTGATTGAGAAATTGTAAATAAAAAATGTTAGAGAGTCAAAAGATTTGTTAAAATTTCAATTAAATATCTTGACTATAAGATTCATATAGAACTTATATAGGGTTAATCTTACATTTATATGAGATATTTAGTAAAAATTTGATAAATTTTTAAAAAAATTTAACATTTTTCATTGCAGATTACATTATTTTGATATACACCAATACAAGAAGAATTTATATCATACATATAAAAAATGTATATCATCATAAAAATATAAATATTATTTCATTGTCAAACCAATTTATAATTGGGTAAATCACAAATACAGCTGCTGAGGTTTATTTAAATTATAAATTGCCTCCTGTGGTTTGAAAAATTATAAATACCACATTTACAGAATTTTTTATTTAACAGAATTAATTGAAAAAGTGAAATTTCTAATTGTTTACCTATACAATAATAAAATTATCTGAATTATTAACTGAAATAAAATTTTAACATTATTAAAAACTATTAATTAACTTGATGATTTATTAATATAATGACCTATTTGTTATGAAATTAGAAACTTAGGGGCATAATGTAATTTCTAAAACTACGAGAATAATTTGTAATTTAAATAAATCACAGAGAATGTATTTATAATTTACCCTTTATAATTTTATCTTTGTCATTTTCATTACCTAACGAAAACTCAACATCATCATGGCTGATCTTTGTTAGAAAATTCCTACCCTCCTAAGATTATATAAAATATTGTCTAATTTGTTAAAATCAAATTGATCTAGATCAAAAAAAAATTAAGTCGATCTAATAATCATAACTCATTCAATTTTTCGCATTTGTCATCAAAAAAAATAGACAACAATGGTTTTTTTAAAAATAAATCATCCATTTTTTGGGCGATAAACATGATAAACTAAATAAGTTATAATTATCAGATTGATTTAATTTTTTATGAATTAAATACATGAAATGCTCGACAAAATGAACAATTTAAATTATCGAAACAAGTTCCGGGACCTCATAGGCCCAAGTAATGTCCTCCGGTTCATATTTTGGATTGGATAGAATAGCTACCTCCTTACCAAAAACTCGTTTAATGTCTGTTTTTGTTTTCAAAAGTTGAAACATCTACAAAATTTTACCAACCACAGAAAAAGAAGGTGTTTCACTTATTTCATTTTTGCTCATTTCTTAATTTTGTAACTGCCACCGACCGGTTCATGACGGCCACCAACGACCATTGCTGATGACTTCTTCTAGAAATTGCGATTGTTGACAACCAGTGATGATTTAGGAAATTTTATAGATGTGATTACTCAACAAATTTAAGTTCCATAAATTTTAACACTTAAATTTGTCCACATTAGGTAGAATAAAATTTTAATAAAATACTATTATCTTAACAAAAAAATGCATAAATTTTTACAATCATATTCACTAGTTCTCATTTTTTTTTTTTAATTTAAAAATCATTGCATGATAATTTCATTGTGAATAATGTCAAACATATATACATATATGATCAAGTGATCATATAACTATAGATCATTCATTTAGTTTGAGTACTGAAAAAAGAAACATATTAGAGAATGATTGGATTCTTAATGAGTTTTGGTTTTTAATGAATAGACTCTCTTATTTTTTAAATGAGATCAATTAATAAAGGGAGAGGTTTTTTTTAGTTAATTGTGTGGATTGAAGCGTACTGTTAGGTCTGTGGGACTTACCACGTTCTTCGTTTTGATAATCTGAACTATCAATGTGTAGAGCTCGTCGAGTGTTTCATGCCTACAAAAAATCAAGTTCATTGAATATCGGTTGCCTATTGATTGGAACGCATTTTTATTAAGAATTTATTTTTAAAAATCATATTTACTATTGATAAAAATGTATTCTGATCAAAGAGTTATTGATATCAGATCAATATGATTTTTTGTAAGCTTGTAATACTTGACGAGATCTACATATTGAATGATTTGTATTATTAAAACGGGACCTGTGATAAATCTCATTAAGCTAATAAAATATTTCAGTACACATAATAGATTGGGGGGAAATCTCTGTCATTATTAAATAAAATTTTTATCATAAAAAAATTAAAAAAGAAAAAAAAAATCAAATGATAGACTGATGGGGGTGGATGGGGGTCACCAATCCCCCATAATATGCCGTCGCCCTGTGGGCAAGCAACTACTTCCAGTGCTTCCAATCACCATCTCTTGTCATAAATTACGGTCGGCTACTACTTTTTTTATTGTTGGCAAAGCAACCAACTTAGATAATTGCCAGCTACCTCTCTCACGGGTGGTAATTACTGTCACTGTCCAGCAATTACTCTGGGGACTTTTTTTTAATTGTTAACTTACACTTTATATTTACACCTTTTGTATTGTTGTCCTGTTTTATATTTATACCTTCCACTTATACTTTTTATGTTGGCTGCATATGATGTGCAACCTTAAATGGTTGCACACCATAACAGAACCCTTACTTTTGATTCTTTCTTAAGGATCAAATACAAATAAATTTTAAATAGTAATTTTTTTTATTTATTATTATTTTTTTTATGAACTCAAATATCTTATTCTAGCATAAATTATATAATTGAGTAAATATAAGCACGCGTATGTTATTTATTGAGAGATAAATGTGAATTTTCTTTTAATATTTAAATTATTAAATATAACATTTCAAAAGAAAAATTTCTTAATTTATTTTCCTAAACGTAACATTTTCATATAACACTCAAAAAACTTAACATTTCAATATAATACTCCAAAAATGTAACACTCTAATGTAACATATTAAAAAAAAAAATTAGTGTATTTTTTTCAAACGTAACATTCTAAAAAAATTAATTATTGTATTTTTTCCAAACGTAATATTCCAATCAATATAATATAAAAATTCTTTAGTGTAGTCCCAAACGTAGCACTCTAATGTAACACCAAAAAATCACACTAATAGAAATATAAATTTTTACGTTCGATAACCAACACTTCAGCTATCAATCCTCCCAAGTAGAATTTTCCACATCTCACCTTTTCATTCTCATCCCAAAAAAAAAAAAAAAAAAAAAAAAAAAGAAAATTAAAAAATTAAAAAATAAATCACAAAAAGGCATTCACTTAAACTCAAATGACATTAAATTAAATAAATATAACTTTCTAAAATAAAAGGATTAATTGATCATTAAGGGTGTGTTTGGTAACATTTACGTTTTCAGTTTATATTTACAAAAAATTTATAAACTGATTTTTGTTTATTTTTTTGTTTATTTTTAGAAAAACATAAACTACAAACGCGTTTGGTAATTGACAAAATGTTTCAAAAAAATTTAAAAATATAAAAAAGACTAAGAAATGGCAAGTGGCGATAATGAGTTCAGCGACGAAAGAAAGCGAATACGGCGAGCGGTAGCCAAACAGCGACGGCGGCAGTGTAATAACAGAGCGGGTGGTGGTAGCGGGCGGTGGAGCGACGGATGCGCGGCCAACACGGTAGCAAAATGGTATCAGCAGAAGAGCGTGAGCTGATGGCGCCATGAAGGACGCGCAGAGTGAGCAAAAGTGGTAACAGAGTGCCATGGCAAGCAGTAAAAGGCGTAAGTATGGTGGTGAAAGCAAAAGTGCCATGAGTGAGCTAAGGAAAGCGAGCGCAAGGACAAAGGGAGAAAGCAGAGCAGCAAAAAGGTGTGGAGAAAGACGAATGGTAGTAGTAGGCTAGTATTGGGTGGTAAAAAAAAATCGAACTCAAAATGAAAACACATTTTTTGTGTTTTCATTTTTTGGCTAAATTTATAAACTGAGACCACTGATTTATAAATCAAAAATTTTACCAAACAAGTTTTTATTTGAGTTTTTTAAATTTTTGTAAATATAAACAGAAAACTGAAAACGTAAGTGTTACCAAACGGCACCTAAAAAAACACTTAAGATCAAATGAATCAACATTCTTCTATATAAGATTATGGGTAAATTTTCATATTAAAAATAAGTGTATGAAACATGTTTTTTGTTTCAAACTATACTTGAGAAACAACAAAAAAAATTAGTTTAAAAAAAAAAGTTATATTCATACATGAAGTTCATATAATGATGTAGTTTGTTGTTGTAAATAAACTATCTTCAATGTTGTTTCGTTCCGAAATAAAAGGTCCACATTTTAAAGGATTTTTTTTTTTTTTCATGAATTATGTTAATAGTTCTTATAGTTTGGAACTTATGTCACTTTAATCTTTGATTTTTCAATTATGATATATTTGACCTTAAAATTTTGAATCTTATTCCAAACAAAGACAATCAAAGATGTTTCCTTTATAAACGGCTAATTTCAAAGGTAAAATCGTCATATAATTTATTTTGTGTTAATTCACTTATATATTATTGGAAATATATGACATTTTTTTAATGAATAATACTGACACTTTCTTGATTATAAAATTATGTTTGGTTTAATTTTCAAAATCTATTTTTAGAAATTTTTTTTAAGAAACTAAAATTAAATTGGTAAACAAAATTAAAAACACATCATTTTTATATAATTTTATCTTTTGAGAGGGTAGAAATATTTTTTAAAATTAATTTTTTTGATATTTATTTCTATCAAATTAATTTCTATTTTTTCAAAAGTCAAATATGGTGACAATTTTGATGTTATTATTAAACCAATCTATTAAGTCAAAAAAAAAAAATCCAAAACAAATTTTTTTTATATAATAAACATATCGATTACACATTAGAAGCTCAATAACCATCTATTACATAATAATCATTCAAAAGTATCTGTTAACAACAAAAATAATCATCTATTATATGATAACCATAAAAAAATTAAAATTAAAATTAAAAAAAATCAACAAAAGCAACCACTCATTACATGATCATCATTCAAACATATCCAAAAAAATAAAAAAAATAAAAAAGTAAAAGATTTACCATTTTTGTATAATTTTATCTTTGATGAGTACAAATAATTTTTAAAAATTTAAAAATAATATTTTAGCATTTATTTTTGTCAAATTAGTTTATATTTTATCAAATTAGCGAATTTGCCCTTGAAATGGAGCATTTTTCATTTGCAAAAGGAAACAGTGTCTTTAATTATCCTTATTTGGAATGGGATTCAAAATTCAAGAGCAAATGTATCACAATTGAAAGAATAGTGACCAAAGTGATACAAGCCCCAAACTACATAGACAGTTAGTGTAATTTTCCCTATTTTTTTCTTAAAAAACCACATCAGCATGCATTTTTCATACATATAAAGTTCTATACAAACTCAAACTCAATTACAATTATAACAACCAATTTTATATGGGCTTTATTTGAGAAATACTTATTTTTGCTATAGATAATTGATAATTTAATTTAATTATTATGATATTTGAAAAAAAATTATCTCGATATACAAATAAATAAATAAGATAGAATATACTTAATTATGTGTATCGTATAGATCAAATTAATTTCTTTTATATTTTATATTTTTTGTTTATCTTATTGATGTCTTAATAATAATTTATATTTTTTATTTAGCATTAAATTATTTTTTTTTAAAAATTTATATTTAATTTAAATTTTATATACCTATAAACAATATGTATGAATAATTCTGTTAGGTTTTTATTCTTGGCAATCTCGTTTCACAAAACTCCTTTCAGTTGTACTTATTTTCGCACTTTTTATTTCAGTGAGGCTATGAGTGTTTAGATGCGAATCCAACCTGAATTGTGCCTTGTAGAGAAGTTTGTGATGTTAATACTTTCAAGATTGCCACTTCGCTGATTATGACGGGGATCGAGCTGTCCGGTCAGCTCGCGGGGGTCCAGGGGGTAGCGCTCCTTGGCAGGTCCGGGGCAGTGCCACGGCGGGGTCGAGGGGCAGCGCCCCCAAAGCAAAATGCAAAATTGCATTTAAAGTTGCCTGTCCGCCCTTGCTTGCTCGAGCGAAGGACTGCATCTGCATAAAAACCTAAAAGAGGTGTTTGTTCGCTCGAGCAAAGGATGCGTGGCTCGAGCGAAGCCACTTATGAAAATCACGCGAGATATGTTCCTTGCTCAAGTGAGAGAAGTTTCGCTCAAGCGAGCTTCAAAATCCAGGATTTCTATAAGTAGTTGTTTTACTCCAAAACTAGGATTTCCCCTTCAGATCTTCTTCTTGAATATTAAGATTTATATCTGGGGATATTTTGCTAATTTTCTTTGATGTTTTAATTGAGTATTCAACTCATGGTTTAAAGAGTATACATCAAAAGATTATTTGTTTGTTCTACATAAAAGAGAGAGTTGTTCTTCGGTAGATTCCGAAGAATTCGAGCCTGAAACTTTAGTGGATTTTGGAGTGGCTCTTTGTCAAGACAATTCCAAGGTAAAGATGGGGTTGGAAGAGGCACATAGGGGTTGGTTCAATTCGGGCGTGGATTCGTTAGGTAATTGAGAGTATACATGTGTAATTCATTTATATCTTCTTAGTGGATTGTTTTGTGGCAGTTGCCCGTGGTTTTTTATCACAATTGGAGGTGTCCAATTGTGGTTTTTTCACATAAAATCATTGTGTCGATTTATCTTGATTGTTTGATTGGGATTGTTTGATTGGGATTGTTGTTTACTGCTTAAAATTGATACATAATCACAAATCAACATCTAGGGGATTTCTAGATTTTTCTAATTCAAAAAGAATATTAAAGAAAAAATCAATACTCTACCTAATCAATTTATGTATTTTCTTCTTAATCCAATCACAACATATTTATATTTAATGTTTTAAATAATTTTTTGTGTAGTTCTATTTCTACATATTTTTATTTTCTAAATAAATATAAAAATAACTAAGTAATTAGAATTACTTTTAGTTTTATATTACTAATTCTCTTTCTAATTTAAATATTATTTTTAATATCAAAATGAGTGTTTATTTTATTATATTATAATTTTATATATATATATATCATATAAAATTATTATATGATAATTACACATTTATAGTTCAATAGAATTAAAAATTATCAAAATAAATAAATAATTTAACTAAATTTGTTATATACAAGTATTCAAGTAATACTTTTATAGAACGATAATGCTAAAATTATTAAAATACATAATTTAAATCTAAATTTTATTTTTAATTAAAATTAATATTATTCTTTTGTAACACATATAATAATATAAATGGGCATTTACATACAAATTCTAATTTATGAACTTATACTCCATTAACTAACTAACATGTTTTAGACCTTCAAGTCCCATTAAAATTTTTAATAGTCAGAATTGTCCTTCAAATAATGATTGTTCATCATGATTATCTCTAAAGGAACATATGATTTGACATTCATTTTGATTTTCAATACTTTAAAATATCAACTTTCAAATTAAAAAAACTACCAAAAAAAAAATTTTTATGTGAAAAAAAAATTAAAATTGAAAAACTAAATTATTTTTTTGTGCAATACTAAAAATTTTGTGTCTATGAAGGAGTATGATGATGGAACATTGATGTGCAAAACTGGAAAAAAAAATTAAAAATAAAAAACTGATAATATTTTCAATTTTAAAACTGGAAAAAACTATTAATGTTCTCTGTTTTATTGGATAGTTGAATCAAACCAATAAGTAAAAGGATAAAAACATTTAATCTCACGCTCTGTTTTTTTCATAAGTTAGTGAAACAATTATTTGAAATATTACTATACAAAATTGATAATATTTTTAATTTTAAAATTTTTTAAAAAATGATAATATTCTCAGTTTTACTAAATAAGAATTATTGGTTTAAAAAATTTTAAATAAGACCTAAGTTACCATAACATTTGTAAATAAGACTTTTAAATAATTAACTCTAATATAAAATATCATTACCTTAATTAAAGTTAACTCCATTGTGATTTTATGTTAGACATTATATTTCTAAAAGTGATTTATATATACATGTATCGTCCAATTTGATATTAATTGATTAAAATAATAGAATCTAATACTTTCTTTTTTAAAGTTTTTAGAAGATAAATTGACAAATATCAAATAATAAATAGTGTGGAATATTATTTTAAAGAATAATGATTCATCAAAAATGATTGTGTATATTTAAGGTACTTATCGATAAGGGTGCAACTTGGGCGGGCTCAACCCGAACAACCCGAGCCCAACCTGAATTTTTTTAGGGCTTGGACAAAATATTTTTAAATTTGATATAGACTTGGACAAAAATTCAAAAACCCGAATTAAATTTGGACAGGCTTGGGCAAAGACATCAAATAACCCGAGCAACCCAAAACTCGAATTATATATATAGATATATAAAAATATTACATATACATATAAATTATTAGCCATTACATGATATTAAAGTAATTTATATTATTAAATCATATTGAATATATATTATATATACAAATAATATAAAATCTTACTTTTTTTTTCTTTTTATTTTCACTCATAAATTGTAAGAATTACTATAGTGGTATCTCTCTTACATTTTTATAAATTATTTGTTTTGATGGTATTAATGATTTTCTATTTAAAAAAAATTGTAAATAGAGTCAAATTTTAATAATTTAATAATGTAGCTGCGAAAAAAAAAAAAACTAAAATTCATTTACAATTTGGGCAACTCGCATAATTGATTTAACTCGTGGTCGGACTTGGGCAGCAATCATGGTTGCAATCGGGCTGGGCGGGCTTGGGCAGGTCTTAGCATAACTTGGGCTGAGCTTGAACAACCTCTCAACTCGACCGAACCTGCTTGAGTTGTACCCCTACCTATCGATGTTTCTTGAATAATTTTTAAATAAAAATTTTGAATTTATAATATTACTGATAATGTATTTTCATGTGTTCTGCTAGAAAAGATATGCAAAAATAATTTGGCTGGAATACAAAATTTGCGATTATTATGATGTGTCACATAATTAATTAAAGCCCTTTTGAAAACTGAAATTATGATTTGAATTTGTAATTTTTTATGTATCAATGTGAATAACTCTTACAATTTTATTGATATAAGCATAAATCCTATATTTGAGTCAACCTACCTTAAACACTTTTTCTTATAATAAAATACTTAAATATTGTCATAAAAAAATATTATAATAGATTATAATCAAACGCCACTTAAAGTATAATTAAAGATGTGATGCACTACTTTATACATAACCAAAAATATAAGAAATTAAGAAAAACATTTTCGATTAATAACCAAAATAATATACCATGTGTTATAACCGAGTCATAATTTGTATATTATAGAATTTTTTGTTATTTTTATTTTTTTTAGAAAAAAAATAGGGTAAATTACAAATACAGTCTTTGAGGTTTGATTAAAATACAAATCACCCATGTGGTTTTAGAAATTATATTCCACCTTTTGAGATTTCTAATTTCATAACAAATTGCCCATTTTATTAATAAATCATCAATTCAATTAACAGTTTTTAATGATGTTAGAAATATATTTCAATTAATAATTTAAGTAATTTTATTATTGTATAGGAGAGCAATTATAATTTCATTTTTTTAGTTAATTCTGTTAAATAAAAAATACTAACAAGGAGGTATCTGTAATTTTTTAAATCACAGGGGCAATCTGTATTTTAAGCAAATCTCAGGAGTGTATTTGTAATTTACCAAAAAATATTATTATATGACAATTACACTTCTGTAATACGATAGAATGAAAATTATCACAATAGACAAATCATTTATCTAAAATTAATATATATATATATAAATATTCAAGTAATTTTTTTATAAAACGATAGTGCCAATATTATCAAAATAAATAATTAAAATTATACTTTAATTTTAATTTTAATTTTAAATTAAAATTATTTTTTTATAACACATATCGTACCATCAAATTTTTTTGAAAAAAAAAAAGAAGTGCATTACACAGGTCAACTACTAGTATCATTATATATGAATTTTTTATTTGTATAGGATTACTCAATTTAAAATTTCTAAAAACAATTTTCACGCAAAATAATAAGGACATAAAAATGAGTATTTTCAAACTGTTCAATGAGTTTGGCCGTCATGGTTCGCCGTAGATCTTTTCAACAATCAGCCATTAAGCTCGTTTGAAATGGCTGTAAACGCAAGGTAGGTGTGGATTTTGACAAACATAATGCAAAGACTCCAAGTCAATTTGGGAAGGCAAAGTTCTTGACTATACTATACGGTAGGTGCGAAAATTGAAGAAAATACAAGACTCAATCTTAATTGCATTGCATCATCCAATTCAATGGGAAAATTATTAGGTGTTTCCAATTAATCATTAATTATTATGCCATATGTTATTTCTTTATCACCAACAGACACGAATCTCATTATTTCTACCAATCCTATTCGATTTGTGACATTAGGGAACTGTGCACCAAATAACTTTTTCAATTAAAGCAAGATTTTTTTTTTGGGTTTCCTATGGAGTGGTTGAGTCAGTACTTTGATTAATCTCTGCTTACGGTGGGAGTCTCTGTCGCCATGAGGTGTTACAACTCTCGAACTCGAATTAGGAATAAACCTAGTCAAATCTCATAACTTTAACTACCATGAACAAATCACTAGATCACAAATTCATAATTAAAGACAAGATTTTTTGGATCATAACAAAACAAATTTTTTAGATGCTTACAATAGATCACAAAATACATACTGATTAAATTTGAAAAAAACTAAATTGTGTTAAATTTTTGCCAAAGGAAGGAAAGAAAAGAGGGGATGAGCGGTGGATACAATTTTATGTTTTTTCTTTAAATTTAATTTTATCCTTATAAATACATTAAATTGTGTCATATTTTTTTTAAACATACACTAATATTTTCATTGCAACAGTCACATACTCACAATTAACAGATCTTAACACATAAAATTAGATTTAACTTTTATTAATTTTTGCCATACAACACGTTAATATGTATTTAAGTTCTAATTTCATATGCAAATTTTCAAAATTTAAAAAAAAAAATTAAACAAAGGCTCTAATTTCATATTTAGTTGATTAATATATACACCTTATTCAGCTAATTTTACTTGGCAAATATTCTTCAAATTCTTCATAAGAATTTTCTTCTAAAACTTTTAAATTTGAGGTGGGATTCATATAAAAATTTGATTTTTTAATTGAATATATAAAAATAAAAATAAAAAACAATTTGGTTGATACTTGATTTTTGGTGTTTAAGTTCTCATTTGATCAAGTTTAGGACAAATAAAAAAAAATAAAATACCAAAATAATTGCTAAAGTTTGTTGGTGAAATTTGAAAAATGTGGTTGGTGAAATTTGAAAATTGTGGTTTCGAGAAGAGTAATGCGACCTATTACTAATGGGTAATATGTGATTTTGAGGATTGTAATATGTTTTCATGACTTGTTTTGTTGTGATAAGAAGTATAATAAAATTATTATAAAAATAATCAATGTGTTTGGTTTGAGTTTTTTGAATTAAATTTTTTGAAAATTGAGGTTTTTGATTTTCGTATTTTTTTGTTTTTAGTAAATATTTTTAAAATTTTAAACATTTTTTTTTACTTTTTTAGATGCACCTTACTTAGATGTATCTAAAAAGTAAAAAATTTGTGAAAAAATATTTTTAAAAATCAATAAATATATAAAAATATAAAAAATGTACTGAATTCTCTTTTTTTTTTATATATATATATTTTTGGTATTTAGTGAATTTTAAAAGGTTCTTTTCAAAAAAAAATTTACTTTTTAGGTATATGTATGTTAGGTATGTTTAAAAATTAAAAAAAATTGCTCAAAATATTAAAAAAATTTAGTAAAAACAAAAAAATACAGAAAATAAAAAAATAAAATTTTTTTAAAATATTTTTGAAAAATAATAACCAAGCAGAGTGAATAATACTTACATGGTCCCAAAAAATAAGAATAATATGAGAGAATGACAAAAAAAAAAAAAACAATTAATTGGACACATAGTCACATCTTGCTGTCAGAACACTAAAGTTGCGTTTGGTTGTGTTTTGTAAATGTGATTTGAGAGTATGAATTGTATTTTGAGTTTGTGTGTTGTAGAATTATAATTTGAGTGTAGAAAATTTGTTTGGTAAAGAGTTTTGAAAATAGTTTTGGAAAAGAGGTTTGATTTGAGTGGCGAATTGTTGATGTGACATTTGATATTTGATACAAAAATTTACAACTCATAACTAAACATACAATTCAAAATTATTTTAAAGCACATAAAAAATTTAAAAATTTTCAGAAAATATTTTTCCCAATTATATAAGTCAATTGCAAAAAATAAATAAATAAATAAATAAATAAAAATTAAAATTCTGTACAGCAGAGGACATCCGGGTGGATGTCCACAAGGACGTCCGGGTGATAGTCCATAGGGACGACCGGGTGGTAGTCCCCGTTTGCAAAATGTTCACCAAACAACGACTGATGCATAGGCTGATGTACAGAGCTCTCTGCAAAGCTCATGAAAATTAATTTCAAACGCATAACCAAACATCATACTAAAAAACACGCGTAGAAAATTGATTACAAATCACAACCAAACAGAGCCTAAATAATTTTTTGCCAAACTCATTTTCAACTTTCATCATAAAGTAAGGCAAACCAACCATAAATTTCAACAAAATAAAATGTGACTTGTATAGCAAATAAATGGTAGATTTTTTTTTTTTTTTTAAATTTTTGGAAAATCTAAAAACCTCTCAATATATTGATTTGTGATTATGATTCAATTTTAAATAATGAATAACAATTCCAATCAAACAATTAATAACAAATCGACACAACTGTTTAATGTGAAAAAAATTACAATTAAACTCCTCCAATTATGATTAAAAAAAAATCACCGGGCAAAATCACAAAACAATCCAATAAGAAGATAAAAATGAATTATACTTAAGAATTCTCAATTACCAAACAAATTCACGTCCGAATTGAACCGAACTCGATATACCATTTTCACCACTGTCTTCACCATGGAATTACTTAGTCTAATGTTGAATCCACAACGTCGATATCGAATCTACGATGATAAGCCACTCCAGAATCCGCCAACACTTCAGGCTCAAGTTTTTTGGAATTCATTGATGAACACCTCTCTTCTTGTGAATGAAAAAACAAAATAACCCTTGATGATAGTTAATATGTTCTCAAATCATTAAGAAAAACAATACATAAACACCCTCCAATATAGAACATTTTATTTTCTCTTCCTGTTTAAAAATCTGGATGGATTAAACCCTAAAATGTGCAAACAATGCACTTTATACTAAATAGAGTCACGAAAACTATTCGAACGCTCACTTCACTACTCAAGCGATGAAACTGCAGGCGGTGTTTATATAGGCCAACCGTTCAAGTGCAACATCTATCACTTGAACAGTAAGACATGTTTCCCAGAAGTTTGATCCCCGCACTTAGTTGCAAAGTGATAAATAAAGAATACCCAAGTCAAGATACGAAATATCAACACAAACTCTTCTACTCAGACACAACACAAGTTGTAACTCTTATAACCTCACATAACAAATAAAATGAAAGCAATTACAAATGAATGGTATTTTTGTCTAATAGAATTGTCAATTACAAAAAAATTAACGTAATAATTTTAATAAAGAACAAATAAATATATGTAATCTAAAAATTTGGAAATATACGAGGATAGTTTTTTTTTTTTTTTTTTTTTTTTTGAAAAAAAAAAAAATTTCACATTACGCTGCCTCATTTGGCCATATATAAATAATCTATTGATTTTTTTTGAAAGAAAGTGCACCACTCACATTATTAATGGTAATTGCAAGAAGTCCATTACACCTTTACACTTATCATTAATGCAACCCTTCCATTTCCCAATGTTGTTGCCTTCTTCCTTCTCCCTACTACCACCGCTGGGTAAGCTCCTCTCAATTTCCCATCTCTTCAAACATCACCACACTCTTTTTTATAAATTTTAATTCAGACTCACATTGAATCATCTATCTCGGAAGTTCAATAATAAAAATTATATATACAAAAAAATTAATTTTATCGAATAATTATAAATACAGAAATAAATTACATTTTTTTAAATAAAATAAATGATTTAAATTTAATTATATTTACATTCATTTTATAAAACAAAATATGATTTATTTTTGTATTTATAATTTTCTAATGAAACTAATTTTTGCATAGATGACCTTCATAATAGGGTCTACAAGATGAATGGTTTGAATTATCAATATAAGTTTGAATGAAAACCCATAAAAAGAGTATGGACAAATATAAAGAGATGATGCATGCAGTGGTGCTTATCCCCACCACCACTACGTTGCCCTTTACACCTTGGCCACAGTGTCCTTCCTCCTATCTCACCATAATTTTCACCTCATCTCCTTTTCTTTACCCCTCTATTACCCCATGCCTCTTCCCTACCATTGCTGCCTCTTCCCTCCATTCCCATTGTTGCCTCAGATCCCTCCTCTTTCTCACCACTATCACCATGCCTTCTCCTTTTTCTTGCCATTATGCAACACTAGCACTGCAAACGAATCGGGTCAAGTTGAGCTTTGTTGAGCTCGAGCTCGACTCATTAATATTAATGAAACTCAAACTCGGCTCGATAAATTTTTTTTTTAAATATTATTTATATTATTTAACATATAAATAATATATTTATTATATAATTTAAATAAAGATAAACGAACCGAGCTTGACGAGCTGAGTTTATGTGAGCTCGAACTCGGCTTATTTACTAAGCGTGCTTAATATTCACTATAAGAAAATACACATTTGCCGACTAAAACTTTTTTGGTCACAAAAAATTGAAATTTGCCGACAAAAAAAAAAAATCGTTGCTAAAACTTGATACTATTACCGACTAAAAATATTTTGTTACCAAAAAGTGAGTTTTAGAGACCAATTTAATACTTTAGTCGTAAAAAATTTTCATTTGGCGACTAAATAAAAATTTGGTCGGCAAAAGTCAAAGAAGTAAGACAAAAAAAAAAAAAAAAGAATTCAAAAACTTTTAGCGACTAAAATATTTTGGTCGCAGATAATAAAACTACACCATTTTGGCGGTATTGAACTAAATTTTGGCAAATGCTGACTAAAGTTTGGTTGGCATTAATTTAGTGACTAAAAGGAATTTACACTTTACACTTTACACTTTTGGCGACTAAAAAGTATATTAGTTGCTATTGGTCTAAATTTTATTTCTATACTCTTTGGCGACCAAAAAATTTTGCCAGCAAATATTAAGTTTTGGTGACAAAAAAAAAAAATTAGTTGTAGTATATTCATTTTTTCCGACCAAAAAAAAGTTAGTCGCCAAATTAACACTTTTGAAAACTAATTGCTTGTTTTCATTTTTCAGAAAACACTTTTAAGAAAATTCTACTTTCTTATTTTTCGTGTTTTTTTGTTTTTACTGAATTTTTTTAATATTTTAAGCAATTTTTTTACTTTTTAGACACACCTAACCTAAATACACCTAAAAAGTAAAAAAATTGCAAAAAAAATCTTTTAAAAATTCACTAAATACCAAAAATACAAAAAAAAAAAAAGAAAAGAATTTAGTACATTTTTTATATTTTTATGTATTTATTAAATTTTTAAAATATTTTTTCACAAATTTTTTACTTTTTAGATACATCTAACTAAGGTGTATCTAAAAAAGTAAAAAAAATGTTTAAAATTTAAAAAATATTCACTAAAAACAAAAGAATACAAAAACCAATAAACTCAGTTTTCAAAAAACTTAATCCAGAAAACTCAAACCAAACACACTGAATAGTTTAGTCGTTGTTGATTAAGCTTTAGCTACAAAAAAATTTTAGTCGCCAATTATTAACATTTACCGACCAAAAACCAATTTTGTCGCCAAAGGTATGAAAAGTTTAGAGGGAAACCATTTAATATTGCCCTCGCTTGTTCTCTATTTAAACCAATCATATTGTTCTCTTTCTCACACACAGATTCTCCTTCACCACCAAACCTTACCCCACCTTACCGCACTGCACCATCGCTCACCGTACGTTGCACACCACCACCGTCGCTAATCACAGGTGCTCTCTTTCTCTCTCTCTCTCTCTCTCTCTCTCACGCGCGTGCGCGCGTACGCTCGCGCAATTGCTTTCTTGCTCTCGATCTGTTTATCGGTCTGTCTCTCTCTCGCTAGCTTGAGCTCTCTCGCTTTCTCTCTCTCTCTCTCTCTCTCTCTCTCTCTCTCTCTTTCTCAATCTTTGTATTTGTGTTCCATTACTCCTCTTACTCACATGGTTGCTCTCTATTTTCGCACCTAACAGCACGACCATCACCATTTTTCTGCTACTACCAGTTCATCTATCTTCAAACAACCCCAAGATCAGGTATGGGTCCTCTCTTTCTCTGTCGCTCAATTTCTTTATTTTCCTTTGTTTTCCCTAATTTTCAAATCCAATTTTTTTGTTTTCCCTAATTTTTAAAACCCTAATGAGTGAATGTTTGAATGGATGGCCTCAAATCATACTCTCCAAACAATGCAAAAAATGAAAATTGATATGTATATATACATATATATATTCTTGTTTGTTCTGGTTGGGATATGACAGAACACATGTAAGTATACCATATTTGCTTTATATAATTTGCTTATTAGTTGGGAATTTTGTGTATCACTGTTTGTATGATCTGGGTTATCTTTATTTCATACAAGTAGGAGCAGGTTTTGTGACTAGCTTTCTTCATTTCAGCTTCATCTATTGAGTGTGAGATTAGGCTTTGTTTATTTGGATTTAGTTATTTTTGTTTTCAACTATCTATTGTCTGGTTCTCTATTTTTTTTATTTTTTTTTATTTTTATTTTTTTTTGAGGACATGGAGAACAGCAAAAAATAGAACTTGAAAATAATAATAATAAACAAAGCTGTGCTAAGTTGAGTTGAGTTAGAGGTCTTTATTTTTAGATTTCATAACCAGAATGCAGAGGGCAATTGCTTTGTGAAATCAAAATTTTTGAAGCCCATTGAAAAATTCTAGTCCTTCAGTAGAAACTATATCCCAAATCTATCTGCATTTATAGACAATCATATAAGGATTCCGAAAGCTTCAATTCCATCACCTAAATCAGTGATTGTCTTGAATTCTTTTAGAATGAAAGCTTCATTAATCTTCTAGTCATCAAAAAAATCTGAGGGTTTTTAGATTTAAATCAGATAAAAAATAAAAAGAAAGAAAGAAAGGCAATACTCATCTTACTAGACTTTTAAAGTAGAGGCATCAGTGCCTAATCTATGTATCAATAAAAACATTATAATTTTTTTTCCTTTTTGGTTGACTAGGAGGTTCATAATTACAAAACTTAGAGCAAGCTCCGCAACGAACATCCAATGGCGTCAACATTATAAATCTGTAACAATCTGGTCAAGAATATCATAATACTATACAATCATGTCCGTAGTTCCTGAACAAGATTTGCCAATAGAATTTCTCTCTCAATGCTTCTTCCTTTCCCCAACCTACAAATAGAAAAGATTATTCACACTAGATCCAACAATGAAAACCAAAATGAAGGGAAATACAACTAAAGACAAGTCAGAACTGCATGCTTAAAATGGGCTATAGCAAAAAGAAGCTTAAAGGGGAAAAAATTTACTATTGTGATATTAATCTCTTATAGCAAAGAAAACAAGCATTGTAAATTCATGAATTCATGCTCTGGCTTGCGGTTGCCTTTTCAAATCCATGAATTAGGTTACCTAGCTTGGAACTAGGCTTGCTTTTGATAATTCTAGTGCATGTTTTTTTTTTTTGGTTTATAATGGAATTAGGTTACCTAGCTAGGAACTAGGCTTGCCTATGAGCACGTGGTATGCGGAGAGAAAGTTTGGAGGGATCTAGAGGATTAGAGCTTGATGGTGACCCCAAATTTAGATGGGAGAAGGAAACAGATGTGTGGGGACCTTGCCACATAAGCAGTCAGTAAACTAATTTGTGTTTGTAGATTTATTATCTTATATATGTTGGTTCAAAAATAGGGTCTGAATAACTTTTCTGTTCATCAATAGGGATCTCGAAAGCCTCCCCGGTATGCCGCCAACAAGTAAGAGTAGTGGAAAGCTCTGGCCAGCTAGTCCCCTGTCTCGCTTGGGAAGTCCTTCTGCCACAAGCCCTGCTCACCCGACTCACTCTGTATCTCACCTTCACAGCAGGAGTTCTCGCTCCTTCACCCCCGCGAACGCTAGTCAGAGGTGGCATCAAGTGTGTCTGAATAAAGACTGCATGATCGCCCTCTACGTGGAAGTACTCTGCCTCTAGGCTTATCATGAACTAGATCACCTCGTCGGAAGTTAGGTTGTGTGTCGTTCACATAGATGCGGGTGGTGTCATCGGTATAAATTGGGCAGGTAGGCCCAAGGTCTGACGGACAAAATGCTCGCCCGAGAACCAAGCTTGGCAAATCGGGCCCTCAAGTAGAATATGATGTTGAGAAATGCCTCGAGCTACAGTGTATCAGACTTGAAGCCCAGACGGCATCATGGCCCAGGGCTGCCATGTGATTTGAAATGGAAGTGAATGTATTGTTAGTCGTTGTTAGTTGCTAATGTGTGGATCAAAACAATTGTAAAGTAAAATGATGATAATTGTGTCTCGAGTTACCTCGTGCGTCGCTACCATGTCGAAGTATTAGCGAAAAAACATGAAGGACCCGCGAGTCCTACAACAGAGCTGGCCGTCGTATACCCGAAAAAGGGGGACTGTCAATGGCATCTCATCTACAGGCTCAGGAGCGAGAGCCAGGAAGTATGCGTAGACCCATAACTGCAGGAAGAATGTGGAAGTGTGTATGTTATCAATACAGTATGAACAGATGTAGAAAGTGCAAAGCAGAAAGCATACGTGTGGAACAAATATAAAGCAAGAAATGCTTGAGCAGAAAATGTAAAATGTAAAGAGGAAATTTAGATGTGTACCTCCTAAGCTTGCTAGTAGCCTCCAACCAAAGTCCCTCGCAGACGGGAGCAGGAGGTCATGTATCCGTATAGTGTGGTAAGGCCAGCTCCGCCCCAATCATAAAACTAAACTCGATGGAGCACCACCAAGGTGCTTAGCAAATACAGACCCATGGTGTTCTACGTGTTTGAGAACAAGGTGGTACCAAAGATGAGCATGAGGAAGCCTCTCGCATACTGCTCTATCTCCTCAATCGTCTTGGGCTCACTCTCCTTGAACTGCTCCTCAAACTAGCAGTATTGCACCATGCTTGCCCGGGATATCAGTGGATGTGCCCCAAGCAGCTCGAGCCATGCTGCCTCCCACTCCCCTATATCAGGGTCAAGAGGGATCAGATCACCCCATACGCCTAAGCCAGTAATCATGACAAAGTCATAGGGAGTCATTGTCATCTCCCCCGTGGTGGAAAAATGGAAGGAGTTGATGGTGTCCCACCACCTTTCCACCAGTGCTCCTAAGAGAGGACGACTCGCTATAACCCGAGTCAAACTGGAGCAGAAAAGACCGAAGCCTGCCTCATCAACGATGTCACGAACCTTGGCTGGGAGCTCACCATACCAATCTCGGGCAGTCGTCGTACCATAGCTCCTAAAGGCGCGGGTCTCGCCTTGTGGTAATGCATAAAATACAATCAGATCGATACAGTGTATGAGGCAGTGTACAGATGAAGGCAGTGCAAGAAATGCAAACAGTTAAAGGCAAGAACGTATAAAAATAGTTTTTGTACCTCAACGGCAATAGCCGATAAATGAGACACTGGCTCCCTCAATAGGAGGTCCTCTGGTGCGTCCTCAGCAAAGTCAGTGAAAGATCTGATGCCTCATGCAGTGGGTACTATATGTGTATCTAGATGATACCTCGCTGAATCGAAAAGGCGTATACTCAACGGTAATAGCTCTGGCTCGGCCTTGGGCTCGGTCTCGAAGTCCACCTCGAAATCTACTGTAGGAAGCCCCGGAGGAGCCCCATCATGAGGAAGATCATCTGCCATCTGAAAAGGGTGCGAGATAGATGAAAACTGAAGAAAACTGAAGAAAATGGTGGAACTTTGAAAAAGTCAACCCTATGAGAGAGAAAAAGTCAAAGAAAGTCAAAGCCGGGAAAAGTGCACAGAACTCGAGAGAAACTCGAGGGGAATGAGCCTAGAATGGTGGAAATGAGAAAAGAAGCATCGAAATCAAATTCTAATGAGTTCAAAGTGAAGAGAACTAAGAGGATTTAGCGAATAAAGTTTGTGTAGGGTATTGAAAAACGCGTAGAAAGCGCGGATCTAGAGAGAAGGAGCACCTAGAGAGTAAAAGGAAGGAATTTCGGACATGGGGTTGTGAGGAAATGAAGTGCCATGGCCTATACTTAAAGATCCAAGCCAAAAAACCATTTTTGCCCTTGGCCGACCATCGGTGGCCAGCAAAACACCACCAGTGGCCGGCAAGGCACACTGGTGGCAAGCAAGGCACCACCAGTGGCCGGCAAGGCACACTGGTGGCCGACAGGTGTCCAAGAGTTTTTTATGTGTCCCTTGGTCTGTTTTGTGTCCTTGGATTTCAAGAAGTTAAGAGAATGTTCAGTGTTTGGTTCAGAATGTCCCTGCAAAGGCTCGGGATCGCACTTTCAGGGTACGATGTTCGTTGCTCATCAGCATAAGTGAGGTGTATCCTTTTAATATATTACAGCTCTTCCTAGAGGTATATCGGGAGTTGTTCTTGAATTGATCTTACTAAATGCGTTTTGTTTTTGCATGGAATATGTGTCTATTTGTTGTCACATGGAACGTGCTTTCCAGTTATAACTATTGCATAGAACATGCTCTTACTTTAGTTGCATAAAGTGTGCAGTCACTCTTCCATTATGCCTAGAACGTACTTTTGTTTCCCATTTGCATAGAGCATGCATTTGGTCTTTTGCATAAAACATGTTGTTGATCTTGTATTGAGCATGCATTTTTCACTATTGATTACTGCATGCATCTTATACTATTGCATAGAATGCGCATTCCGATGTGGCATAGTCCACGTTCTAGTTCTCGTTGCACAGAATAAACTCCCGTTTTGTTTTTCGCATGTGTTGCATGTCCCTAACATTGTACCATGATTGTTCGTCTTGCATGGAACATACATTTGCTCGTCCCTTGCATAGAACATGCATTTTGTACTTTTGCATAGAATATGCTCGTCTCTCACATAGAATTTGCTTTCAATCTCCTGTATAGAACATGGGCCCTTATTGTGTTATGCTTATTGAGTTGTTTTCTTATATAGGTGTGATATTGTATGTACGGTTCATTTAGAGGAGTTCCGGTGTTTACACCACTCCTTGTTTTGGTTAGAAGCATTCGGACGAGTTCTGGTGCTTATACCACTCCTTATTTTGGTTAAAAGCATTCGGACGAGTTCCGGTGTTTACACCACTCCTTGTTTTGGTTAGAAGTATTCGGGTACACCCGGTGTTTACACCACTACTCCCTTTGGTTAGAAGCATTCGGACGAGTTTCGGGGCTTATACCACTCCTTGTTTTGGTTAGAAGCATTCAGACGAGTTCCAGTGTTTACATCACTTCTCGTTTTGGTTAGAAGCATTCGGATGAGTTCCAGTGTTTATATCACTCCTTGTTTTGGTTAGAAGCATTCGGACGAGTTTCGGTGTTTACACCACTCCTTGCTTTGGTTAGAAACATTCAAGTACACCCGATGTTTACACCACTACTTCATTTGGTTAGAAGCATTCAGACGAGTTCTGGTGTTCATACCACTCTTTATTTTGGTTAGAAGCATTCGGACGAGTTCCAGTATTTACACCACTCCTTCTTTTGGATAGAAGCATTCGGACGAGTTCTGGTGTTTATACCACTCCTCCCTTTGATTAAAAGCATTCGGACGAGTTCCGGTGTTTACACCACTCCCTTTCTCCTCTCACGTGTGACGCGTTAAGAAGCTTCGGTTAGAGACATTTGGGGTGCGCCATGGTGTTCTCATTACCCCTTTCTTCTTTCGCATGTGGCGCGTTAGGACGCTTTCGATTAGAAACGTTCAGGTACGCTCGGTGTTTACACCACTCTCTTCTCCTCTCGCGTGTGAAGTGTTAGGACGCTTTGGTTAAAAGCATTCGGACAAGTTCCGATGCTTATACCACTCCTTGTTTTGGTTACAAAATATTTGGGCGTGTTCCGATATTTATCACTGCTCTGGTTAGGAGCATTCGGGTGTGTCCCTGTGTTCACACCATCCCTTTCCTCCTTCCGCGTGCAACGGATTAGGATCTTATTTGACACCTCGGGTGTCCCCGATAGATTGTGTTATTCTTTGCCTTTCTTGCGTGATACGTAGTTAAGCTTGCATAATTTTCTTACATCCTTTCTGCATGAAAGGTGATTTGGTTCATGTTTATTCACTTTTTTTCATGTAATGAGATTATTGTAGCATTTCTTTGCATAACGTTTGCATTTTAAATGTTTCATTGTGCAGCTTCATTGCATGATCATAAGTTATGTTCTTGCATTATGCATGTTATTTGCATCTTGCACTGGCAACCTGCGGGCGCAACCTTTTATTGCTGTCTTGATTGTCTATCCAAGTCTTATGACCTTGTCAAAATGGGTCGTCTCTAGGCTTTAACGTTCACTCACATCATTTTATGACTCCAAGTTCTGTCGAAGTGGAGCAACTATAGACACCCCATTTTTGACGGCCTTTTAAGACTTGGATGATCTTGCAGGTACAACCGGTGACAAGTCTGATTGCTCACTGAGTGCTTGAAGTCCATGGTAGAACGCCACAGGTTTGAATTTTCCAAACCCTGTATCCTTTTTGCCACATTTTTGGACCATGCTTAGGTCCTTTCAGATTGAGGTTGGTGATGGCCTGCCGGCCATTTTTGAGGGCTGCCGGCCATGGCTTTTGGCTTGCCGGCCATTGATGTGCCTGGCCGGCCACCAATGAACCCTTGCCGGCCATCACTGATAGCCAGCCGGCCTGTAGTGTTTTAGCAGATATTTTTTGATAGTTTGTGCCAACTGTTTGCACAGATTGATGCATCTTCCAACACGTGTGTGGCTGGATCTTGGTGATGAGCCCCCTCTTACATATGGAGGGGTTAGACAATTTTGAAGACAAAAAAATTCTCTCTCTTTCTAGAATTTCTCTCTCTCTTGTTATTTTGTGTCTTAAGTCTAGTTTCTCTACACTTTCGCACATCAACCCTAAACCAAACTCTCTCACCTTAGAGCTGAGGTCTCTTGAGGTCCTTCTTGAGCTCTAGAAGTGGATTTTGGCTTGATTTGGTTTGACTTGGCTTGACTTTGGTGCCTAAATTGCATCTGATCTTCAAGAGGTAGAATACTTGTATTTTGAGCTTTATTTAAATACTTGTTTTGCCATCTTTACATGCTGTTTTTGAGCTGGTTTTGACCTCCAAAAATCTCTATTTTTATGGTTTAAAAATGGTGGTTTAAGGCCCTTTTTGAGTTAAAGGTGGTTTACCCTTTTTGCTACTTAGTTTGTTAAGCTTTTGTACCTCTTTTCAAAGCTTTTAAATCAACTTTTTTTGGCCTTTTAACCACTGAATTTCAAAGGATTTTCAGTGGTAAAAACTTGGTTTTGAAACCCAAAATTGAAAGGGGTGGTCTCCTCTCCTTGTTGTCTTGCTTGCATGCCTAGTTGCCTATCATGTTAGCATGTTGTAGATGCGCCCTCAAGGGACCTCGATGGCGTTATAGTTCGGACTCGATTTGTCACGGTTCTTAATCTTGAACCAAAGAGTCTAAATCCGGCAAATCATTTTGAGAAAAACAGATTTTTTGAAAGAAGTGCCAAACATGGACTGCTTTGCCAGATACAAAGTCGCCACCTAAATATTTTATAATGGGGAAATTTAGGAAACCCTGACTCGGTGCCAAAGGCCACGTATCCGTCATCACCAAAGTTGCCTCGGCTCGGAAACTTGGGTACGATTGGGGAAGGTCAGCTATGAGCACCCCCTCTTGCCCGATCCAAAGATCGGCCTCTACTAACCGTGATATCTCGTTTTTGAAAACACATGCGTTCTTATTCTGATTAATTAGTTAGAATTATTATGTGATGCGCACAACACAAAAGTATAAACTAGATCGCCTAATTTGGAACGAAGCATTGCATATCTGTTTGTTTGGAAATGTTTTGAAATTTGCTACTCGCAAGTAGGCTAAAATACGGATTTCAATAAATTATCCCAATTCAAGTAATCTAACCTTCACCCACAGGCATTCAGGTAGTTAATCAAATAAGCATATAGCCACATGGTAAGCATGCTGTCATGTTAACATTTACACTCATGTGAGATGCTAAAGCATAAAATACTTACAGTGTACTCCGTGTCAAAACAATAAAGCTAGTTAGCAAAACATGCATGACCCTAGTCCATGTTAAGTGGCTAATGCATCGCATACAAAATGCAATCTAGAGTAGGCTCGGCTAATCTAAGATGGCATATGAAATGTGAGAAGTAACACGTATTTCAAGTTAGATTTGGAATACTTATGTAGTTAGTATGATGTGCCGAGCCCAGTGCATGCAATACAAATGGATGAATGCACGCATGTATAGCATAAGGTATGCTAATTGAAGTATGCCTTAAATCTAACCATTACAAGTAGTTAAATAAAAGGGAGAAATACGTGGGGTTGGAAGACATGCACACACGCACCCACACTTATTACAAATTTGCCCTCACTCGGAGGGACCAAATAAATAATACAGGCCACCTAATTAACTAACTCATAAGCTAATTAATTATTACAGAACCAAATGAATAACTAGCTACAACTAATTATTACACAACTTAATTAATTAACAAATTAATTAACTGATTAATGAACGACAACAAACAAATAGGGAAAGCAGTAAATGATGCCATTCCAGCTCTGTTTGAAGAAGAGGGAAATGCACGCTCGCTTTGGTTTCTCACCTCGAAACGCCTTCCGATTGCTCTTTAGAGGCTCTGTTTGCAGGGTGTCTTCCAGTGCTCGTTGCCGAACCTTACCAAAACACTGCAGGGGGAGTCACCAGTGGCCTGCCGGCCAGGAGAGGAGTACTGCCGGCCAAAGGCAGAGCAATGCTGGCCAAGGGTGGCTGCACATCGGCCATCAATGGCGTTGCCGACCATTAGTGTCTTTGTGACACCAAACTGCAACGAAGCACAAAATAGAGAAAATGGAGGATTTCCCAAGGACATGTACGCACCATGGTACTCTAAATCACCTCAAAACATCAAGGGAGAGGCCTAGTCGGATCCACGACTATCAATCACGCATCCTGATGCATGATGGCCAAAGATCTAACTTGTGCAAATCAATATGAAAATGAATGCACAGATAAAGCAAGTAAAGCCTCGAACTCTATCATAAATCATCAAGAGCTTCGGCGACCGAGAATTGAGACGTATTCCATCACTTGAAGTATGAAATGCCCCTCGTTCCTCGTGCTCGGATTAATACTTAATCCAAGCAATGCAACACATAAGCATGGCAAACATGCAATGCGAACAACCTAACAAGGCTAATGACATGCAACAAGCACATAAGCATGATATGAGGTGACAACCTTGGACAACATGACGAAATGCAACATGAACATGTGAACATGCAAGGCATGTAAAGCTAAATAAGTATGCAACAACATACTACATGTAACAAGCATGCGATAACATGATAAGATGGGCTTACACCAAAGGTGGACAGCTCTCAACTAGGTCTAAATCAGTAGCCATAGTGATGGAATTGATGGCATGAAAAGCATGAAAAGGCAAAGCAAGCATGCATGCCAAATAGCTCAAGTATTAAGCCATAAAGAGGACAACTCTTAAACACACTTAAGGAACAACAAACATGGATATATGACAATGAGGTAACCTCTGAAATATCATGTAAATTGATGCCAAATCAACTCAACAATGTAAACATAGCATGTTATGATGCTCAATACTCAAAGTAAGCAAAGGGACTTAAGCCATGGCCATACAAGGCAAGCCCCAAAGGGCCAAGGGGACCTAAAACAGTCCTAGGGCACTTCAAAATAAGCATAAAATCAAGTTTGAGCAAAGCCAAAATATGCTAGTATGATGAATCAAAACATCATGCACAAAAGGCTAGTAAACAAGATTTGTTCTACACCTATATGGAGCATGCAAAGGATGATCAAACCAACTATGGATAGGGTCATAACATGCCAAATGATGACCAAATACATGCTGAAATGTAAACCAAACAAACTAAAATGACATGGCATGGCATGGAGCATATGAAGCTAGTTTAGGAGATTTACACTACAAGTGCATCAAGCAAACATAGAGTAACAAAACCAACCCAAAATAGGTTCATGGCATGGTAAAACATCACCAAAAATGGACTGAAATGGACTCAACAAAAGCCAAGCACACATGCTACTTTGATGAGCTATGAATGGATTTACACTATACATGCAAGATGCAAGCAAGACATGACCAAACCAGCCTTGGACAGGGCCAAGGCAGGTCCTAGAAGTCACAAAAAAGGGCCTGGACCAAGCCTCAAAAATGCATAGAGGGATGGTCCTTTGGAAGGCCAAAAATGCAAGTAAAGAGGAATACAAAGAGAGGGGACTACCCCCTCTGATTTAGGACCTCAAAACCACACCTCTACTACTAAAATCCCACTAAATTTCAATGGTAGGAAGACCAAACCAAGGCTAGCTCGGAGGTCTCCAAATATGGCTTAAAACAAAGCCAAACAAAGCATGCAAGGGGGCTACACACCCCAAACAGCAAAATGACCTTAACCAAACTTAAAAAGAACTAAAAAACAAGACTTTTTTTAGTTATAAGCAAAGCCTAAAACAATATGCAAAGGGGGCTAAAGCAAGGTGCAAGAAAATGCAAAAATGGGACAAATGCTCACCTTTGAAAACCCTCTTCGAAATCAGCAATTTCAGGGGGTGAAAATTGGTTTTAAGAGCTCAAGAATCCCTCCCGAGAAGCTTGATCCAATGGTGGTGGTATATATCTATGTGTTGTAGTGTAAAAGTGCAAGGAAATCCAACTTTAAAGCCTAAAACACACACAATATAGAGAGAAATAGAGGTTTTTCCCTTCAAAAGCTCTGAACCTGGTATAAGGAAGAAGCCTCTTTGTAACGCCCCGACCCTCGTATCTGATTCTGTTATCTTTTCAATCACCTGTTTGATGTTTTTGAATGTTTATTGTGGAAACCTATGTGAAAATATAGTAAAAGTGCATGAGACTTAGCAAAATGAATTTCCATCTGTTGAATTAAAACTCTATCTGTTACATTTGAATTACTTTAATCCGAAATTGAACACCTTAGAGATTTAATTTGCAGAAATTGATTTGGTATTTGGAATCTACATGATTTTTAAGCTATAATGGGATTTTCTGTAGAATTTTCATTTCGGCACCATAAAGCGATTCGTTTTTGTCTTTTATGCACTTATATTATATGTTTGTCTAAGTTGTGCAACTTTGATAAAAACGTGGGTCACTTTTGAGAGAAGGAAAAAAGAGAGAAAGGAGGAGAGAAATTGGGGGAAAATTCGTGGACCATTAAGGAGGCTACTCAACTTGTTGATTTGGGTGATTTATTCAAAGGTAATTGAATTCTAGCTTAATCTCCAAGAATCTTAGCTCATGGTTGTATGATTGATGGATAATCCATGTTTGATTCACTAGGGTTTCTTACCATTTGAACATGTTGGCAATAATTTGAGTATTGAATAAAGATATACCTAAATCCTTGAATTATAGCAACAATCCATGTATATATGTTGAAATCATGCAATATGTTTGAAGAATGTGAAGTTAGATTGAATTTGTGGAAGTGTTGACGTGACAAAACTCCTAACTTGGTTTCCATTGGTATAATTAAGCTTAGATTCATGTTTGGGGGTTGTTAAGTGAATGTATTGCATGAAATTGACCCTTGAATTCACAAAATTGAGCTTGAATGATGAAACTTTGTCTTGAAATCGAGCCGCTCATCTTGATCGTCGCTCGGCGGGGTCGAACGCCGGCGAGAAATGCACCTCGAAGTTTCGAAAAATTATCGTCGCTTTCGGCGTGGAAATGTGCGCCGGCGAGAAATCAACCATCCAAAGATTTTGGCAAGATTACCTTTGTCGCGCCGGCGGACAAAGATACGCTCGAGCGTAGGCCTGTTCAACCGTGAAAATATGTTTTGTTACATTCTTCATCTTTGGACTCTTTGGTGTTATTAGAATATTCTTTTCGATGAGTCTTAAGAGATTATAACTTTATAAAAGTGTGGAGGCATATGAAACGATTTCTAAAGAAAAGAATACTAATTTATTAGCTATGTTGTGTGCGGGCACACCTGGAAGAACTCATACGCCACCACAACACTTGTGAGTAATAGTGCATTACACATACATTTATGTATCTGCTCAGAAGACATGTTTGTAATTATGTCTTGATCTGAAAATGAAAGTGAGAACTATATACGTATATCATTATGCCGCATGCGCACTTTGCCTTAGAAGGCTACATTGTGCCTTAAGGCTACCCGAGCCGAAAGGCTATCTGTCTTAGAAAGGCTACTGTTGTGCCGAAGGCTACCCGAGCCGAAAGGCTATCTGTCTTGAAAGGCTACTGTTGTGCCGAAGGCTACCCGAGCCGAAGGCTATCTCGCCGAAGGCTACCCGAGAAAGGCTATCTGTGCCGCATAAGGCTACACGGACCAATGGGTCAATCTGTTATCTCGATATTTGATTTTGGTACATATGCTATTGCACATTGTGATTTTATTACTGCGACTATTATTCATCGAGCTTGTCTCATTCGAAAGTTGTCTCGATTCAGAGGAACCACTTGGGAGCCGATCTAGCATGCTTCATGCATTTTTGCCACTTAAGCTTAACCAGAATCGGAAGAAACCCTTGCATATTAGACCGCTTGGTTTTATATATGTAATTTTGGTAGTCACATTCAGTCGTGACGCCAGTATCTATTGTTTTGTATGCCTAAGACCTAGGCTAATTTGTAAATGTTTTGTAACCTCCTTTTGTGTGCATGGTACTCTATTGTTAAGTTGATCTGGTTTTTGGTAGTTGCTCAATGGATGCGTTTTCTTTATTAATTAAAATTTCAATGCTTCCGCAGTGCCCTCAAATGTTATACCAAATAGGTTATTCTGTCATTTTTGTTAAGGTCACGTACGGACTTTTAGGGGTGTTCGGCGTGACAAGTGGTATCGAGCACGAGTTGCTATCTCACACTGATCCATTGAGCGTTAGGGTGTCTAGAAGGTTGTAGGCATCAAAAAAAAAAAAAGAATTGATAGCAACGTGATATGATTTTGCTAACACTAATGCTGATGATTGCATTTTGTATACTTTTGTGTATGGTGGCATGATTTGGTTTGTAGACTATGGTGAGGACAAGATTTGACGAGCGAGGATGCTACCTCGCTTGTTGGATAGAATGGAAAGAATGATGAGAGAGATGGTCGCAACTTTACGGCAACAACAACGACAACCACAATGACCTCAAATACCACCCCCACCGGTATTCCACCGCAATGCAAGACATTCATGCCGAGGACCGCACGATTCTGCCGACAAGGGAGTTTAAAAGATGAAACCACCTTCGTTTAAAGGGGGATTGAACCAATGAAGGCGGAGGCATGGGTGTTAGGGATAGAGAAACTATTCAAGTCTTTCCTTGTCTTGGAGTTCGAAAGTGCTTGCCGCTTTCACGCTTGAAGAAGAGGCGGAGGTGGTGGATGCTTACGAACAATGCACCGAGTTGACTTGGGACAGTTCTTAGTGTTATTCTATGACAAATATTTTCCCCAGTATGCGAGACAAGAAAGTAACGGAGTTTGCAACATTGTGACACGGAAATAAAATCAGTAGTGAGTATGAAGCCCGGGCCAGAATCGCCAGTTCGCACCTCACATGGTAGACACGGAGTACAAAAAGGCGCGGAAATTCGAGGGAGGATTGAGGAATGCCATTCAGGATCGGATCAATGTGTTGAAGTTACCGACGTATGTTGATGTTTTGGAGCGGGCTGTTATCGCAGAAGGAAATTTGGCTACTCAGACTCGGATTTCTGAATGGAAGGGGAAGAGGCAAAATACTCAGTGGTCTAAGGGATCAACCACTTCACCAAACAAAAAGCAGAATTCAGGAAACTTTTCCAATACAGCTTCTCAGAATTCAACTCCTGTGTGTCTAGAATGTGGGTTGCAGCATCGTGGGGTTTGTCATCGGTTGACTGGAGCATGTTTTCGGTGCGGTAAAACAGGACATCTGATTAGGGACTGCCCACAAAGGAATCAACAACCCGGTAGTAAGACTGCCACAAGTTCAGTTGGGTCTACACCGACTCCAAGTGCCAAATCAACTGTTAAACCGACCAATGGTAAGGATGCCATGAGGCAGGGTAGGGTATTTGCGTTGGTTCGAAATGTCTGTAATGCAACAACCGTGGTGTCAGGTACATTTATGGTTTATGGCCATTCTGCTTATGTTTTGTTTGATTCTGGCTCTACCTGTTCTTTTGTGTCAAAACAATTTGCAAAGAACTTAGAACAACCTGAAGTAGAATTAGCCTATGTGTTGTGTGTTACATCACCTATGGGGACTTCTTTGATTTGTACTGCTTATCCTACATGTGAAATTCTCATTGGAGATGTCTGTATATGCTAACTTAGTTCCCTTGATATGACTTCATTTGATATTATTTTGGGGATGGATTGGTTGGGTGAATACGGGGCTACTATAGACTGCCTAGCAAAACAAATTAAATTTCATCCTCCGGGTCAGTCAGAGACTATTTTCCAAGGTCAAGAAGTGACATCACCACCATATGTAATCTCTGCACTAAGGCTTGCAAATTGATTGAGAAAAGGATGCGAGGGTATTTATGTAGTGTTCGGGAAGGCGGCAGAGAATAAAACTATTGATGCAATTCCGCTTGTTTGTGATTTTCCGGACGTCTTTCTGAAGAATCGCCAGGCGATTAATAGACCGTGAAATTGAGTTTACTGTTGAAGTGGTACTAGGTACTCAACCCATTTCAAACACTCCCTATAGAATGTCGCGTTGAAATGAAAGAACTGAAAATGCGATTCAGGATTTATTAGACAAGGGATTCATCCGTCCGAGTGTATCTCCAGTGGGGTGCACCGGTGTTATTTGTAAAGAAGAAAGATGGAACGCTCGCTTTGCATTGATTCTGAGAGCTTAATAAAGTCACAATTAAGAATAAGTACCGCCATCGAGAATTGATGATTTATTTGACCCGACAGGGGCTCAAGTCTTCTCCAAAATTGACCTACGATGCGGATACCATCAACTAAAGGTCAAGGTGAAGATGTTGAGAAAATGTTTTTCGGACAAGACTTACCACTATGAATTTTTGGTTATGCCATTTGGAGTCACTAACGCATGGTGACTTTCATGGATTTGATGAACCGTATTTTCAAGCCTTATTTGGATGAGTTTGTGGTGGTTTCATTGATGATATCCTCATTTATTCAAAAAATATGGAAGCTCATGAGAATCATCTTCGTTTAATCCTCCAAACCCTCCGGAAAAGAAATTGTATGGAAAATCGAAGAAATGTGAATTTTGGCTATCGAGGTGACATTTTTGGGACATGTTATCACTAAAGAGGAGTTTCCGTTGATCCGAGCAAGATTGAGGCCATAAGAATCGCCAACCCCGACCAATGTAACCGGCGCGCAGTTTTATGGGATTTGGTTATTACCGGAGATTCGTTCAAGATTTTTCCAAAATTGTTGCCTCTTACACAATTGACCCGAAGGGAATTGCATTTGATCGGTCGAGGAACGAGAGTCTGCTTCAGAATTAAAGACAAAGTTGACAACAAAGACCCGCTTTTGGCCTTACCATCCGGACAGAGGGATTCGTAATTTACTGATGCTTCACACAAAGGGCTTGGTTGTGTATTGATGCAAAAGCGGAAGAGTTATTGCTTATGCTTCTCAATTGAAACCCCATGAGAAAAACTATCCTACACACGACCTTGAGTCGGGCAAAGCAGAGTGTTTGCTTTAAAAATATGGCGACACTATCTTTATGGTACAACTGGTGAAGTCTATACGACCACAAGAGTCTCAAGTATCTTTTCACCCAAAAAGAGTGAATATGCGACATAAGGTGGCTAGAGTTGCTTAAAGATTATGATCTACAAATTCATTATCATCCCGGTAAAGCCAATCTGCTTGCAGATGCGCTTAGTCGGAAAAGTGCAGGAGTTTGGCAAGTTTAGTTCTGAGGAAAAAGGAATTGATGATTGAATTGGATAAAATGGGAGTAGACTTAGTACTACAAGGACAAGAAGCTTTAATGGCAATGATGGTCCAACCGACCTTACTCGAAGAAATTAAATCGCATCAAGCGAAGATGAAGCTCTAAAGAAGATTTGTGATGAACGGGAACAAATCCAAGGTGGATTCAATTTAGTAGATTCGGTGCTTAAGTTCCAAGATCGAATATGTGTCCCCAACGTGTTAAACCTTAAGAAATTAATGGAGGATGCACATACAAGGTTCACAAGACATCCAGGAGTACCAAGATGTACCGAGATTTGAAGTGCAACTTTTGGTGGCCGGGAATGAAAAGGAGATCGCGAATTTGTTTCTAAGTGCTTACAATGCCAACAAGTAAAGCGAGCATCAAAACCCGCGGTTTATTGCGCCTCTTCTGCACGGAGTGGAAATGGGAACATTTGACAATAGATTTTGTTGTGGGGTTACCACGAACTCCCCGAGGTATGAATTCAATTTGGGTCATTGTGGACCGATTAACCAAGTCTGCCACTTCACGCCAAGAAAGACTCAAAGATAATGCAGATAAATTGGGTGCTTTTATATAGATGAAATTGTGAGACTTCATGGTATTAGGTCTCCATTGTATCGATAGGATCCCAAGTTTGTCTCCAGATTTTGGCAAAGCTTGCAAGAAGCAATGGGTACCGAATTAAAGTTCAGTACAGCTTTCCACCCCCAGACTGACGGTCAATCCGAAAGAACGATACAGACTCTAGAAGATATGCTCCGAATGTGTGTGCTGGATTTTCAGGAAAGTTGGGAAACTCATTTATCGCTGATTGAATTTGCGTATAATAATAGCTACCATTCGAGTATTCAAATGGCACCTTATGAAGCCCTGTACGGGAGACCGTGTCGCTCACCTGTGTGCTGGGCCGAGGTGGGAGATAGGCCTTTGTTAGGACCGGAACTTGTTCAATTAACTCTGAAAAGGTGAAGATTATTCGAAAGGTCAAAATCGCTCAAAGCAAAGTGTAAGAGTTACACCGATAACAAAGTATTTAAATTTAGAATTTGATGAGAGTCATGTCTTTGTGAAAGTCACACCAATGAAAGGCCACCCAAGATTTGGAAAGAAGGGTAAGCTAACACCCGATATGTCGGCCCCTTTCGATTTTGCAGAAAGTTGGGTCAAGAGCTCGAGTCGCCTCCCGCCACACCGAGTCAGTTCACAATGTATTTCATGTTTCTATGCTCCGAGAGTACCTTCCGGATCCATCCCATATCATTGACTATCATCAGATTGAGTTAACCGATAAGTTAACATACGAAGAAAAACCGCTTCGAATTCTGGACCGTCAGGTGAAACACTTAATGAACCAGGGAATCCCAATGGTGAAAGTGGAGTGGCAAGAGCACTATGGAACCGAGGCAACTTGGGAAAAGAGGAGGAAATGAAAATCAATATCCAGATTCTGCTGGCCCTAAGGTAAAAACAAGTTTGGAGGACCAAACTTAAATAAGGGGGGGAGAGTGTAACGCCCCGACCCTCGTATCTGATTCTGTTATCTTTTCAATCACCTGTTTGATGTTTTTGAATGTTTATTGTGGAAACCTATGTGAAAATATAGTAAAAGTGCATGAGACTTAGCAAAATGAATTTCATCTGTGAATTAAAACTCTATCTGTACATTTGAATTACTTTAATCAAATTGAACACCTTAGAGATTTAATTTGCGTAAATTGATTTGGTATTTGGAATCTACATGATTTTTAAGCTATAATGGGATTTTCAGAGAATTTTCATTTCGGCACCATAAAGTTTATCTGCTTTTGTCTTTTATGCACTTATATTATATGTTTGTCTAAGTTGTGCAACTTTGATAAAAACGTGGGTCACTTTTGAGAGAAGGAAAAAGAGAGAAAGGAGGAGAGAAATTGGGGAAAATTCGTGACCATTAAGGAGGCTACTCAACTTGTTGATTTGGGTGATTTATTCAAAGGTAATTGAATTCTAGCTTAATCTCCAAGAATCTTAGCTCATGGTTGTATGATTGATGGATAATCCATGTTTGATTCACTAGGGTTTCTTACCATTTGAACATGTTGGCAATAATTTGAGTATTGAATAAAGATATACCTAAATCCTTGAATTATAGCAACAATCCATGTATATATGTTGAAATCATGCAATATGTTTGAAAAATGTGAAGTTAGATTGAATTTGTGGAAGTGTTGACGTGACAAAACTCCTAACTTGGTTTCCATTGGTATAATTAAGCTTAGATTCATGTTTGGGGGTTGTTAAGTGAATGTATTGCATGAAATTGACCCTTGAATTCACAAAAATTGAGCTTGAATGATGAAACTTTGTCTTGAAATCGATCTGCTCATCTTGATCGTCGCTCGCCGAAATGGGTCGTACGCCGAGCGTAGAAATGCACCTCGAAGTTTCGAAAAATTACCTCCGCCGAAGCGGCGTGGAAATGTGCGCCCGAGCGGAGAAATCAACCATCCAGTATTTTGGCAAGATAGATCGTCTCGCCGAAGCGGACAAAGATACGCTCGAGCGTAGGCCTGTTTCAACCAGAAAAATATGTTTTGTTCGTTCTTCATCTTTGGACTCTTTGGTGTTATTAGAATATTCTTTTCTCGATGAGTCTTAAGAGATTATAACTTTATAAAAGTGTAGAGGCATATGAAACGATTTCTAAAGAAAAGAATACTAATTTATTAGCTATGTTGTGCGCAGGCACACTCGGAAGAACTCATACGCCACCACAACACTTGTGAGTAATAGTGCATTACACATACATTTATGTATCTGCTCAGAAGACATGTTTGTAATTATGTCTTGATCTGAAAATGAAAGTGAGAACTATATACGTATATCTGTTATGCCGCATAAAGCTTTATTTATCTTAGAAAGGCTACTGTTGTGCCGAAGGCTACCCGAAGCATAAGGCTACTGAGCCGAAAAGGCTATCTGTCTTAAAGGCTACTGTTGCCGAAGGCTACCCGAAATTAAAGGCTATCTGTGCCGAAAGGCTACCTGAGCCAAAAGGCTATCTGTGCCGCAAGGCTACCTGGACCAATGGGTCAATCTGTTATCTCGATATTTGATTTTGGTACATATGCTATTGCACATTGTGATTTTATTATCGCGTACTATTATTCAATCGAGCTTGTCTCATTCGAAGTTGTCCGATTCCAGAGAACCAAACTTGAGCCGATCTAGCATGCTTCATGCATTTTTGCGCCTTGCTTAAGCAACGAACCGGAAGAAACCCCTTGCATATTAGACCAGTTGGTTTTATATATGTAATTTTGGTAGTCACATTCTGGTCAGGGACGCTGTATCTATTGTTTTGTATGCCTAAGACCTAGGCTAATTTGTAAATGTTTTGTAACCTCCTTTTGTGTGCATGGTACTCTATTGTTAAGTTGATCCTGGTTTTTGGTAGTTGCTCAATGGATGCGTCTGTTCTTTATTAATTAAAATTTCAATGCTTCCGTACAGGCCCTCAAATGTTATACCAAATAGGTTATTCTGTCTGTTTTTGTTAAGGTCACGCGCGGACTTTTAGGGGGCAGGTTCGGGGCGTGACACTCTTCCTTATATAGAAGAATGAAAAGCCAAAGCTTCTTGAACAAGCTTTTCAAGGCTTTTATCCCTCCATACACGTGTATGGAGGGAAGTAAACAAAAATCCATGGTCAAAAGATCTCGCTGAAACCGGTGAGATAGAGTCTTGGCCATCAAGAATGGCGTTGCTACACCGATGGCGATAAGGCTTCATCGATGTGGCATGGGCAAATCCATGGCTTGCAGTGTCATGCCATGGCCGGCAATGCACCAAGAGGGCCACTCTGAAAGGACCAAAACAGGGTCCTAAAATGAGGCAGAAAGGATACAGGGTTCGGGAAACTCGAACTGGTGACATTCCGCTACGATAGTTGAGTGCTCGATGAGCAATCGAACCAGTTGTTGGGTGTACCTACAAGCACAACCAAGTCTTGAGAACAGTCAAAAATGGGGTGTCTACACATGTTTTTCTAGCATTTTGTAGCTTAATCTCAGCATGTTTTTGCCACTGTTTTGACCTGTTTAGGCTCTATTTTGGGTTGATTAATTCATTTGAGGCTTGTTTTTCATAGTTATAGGGTTATTTCCTTCACTAGCTTAGTGTTTTTGGGCCATGAGGTTATGTGCTTATTTGCTAAACTGCATGAATGCTTGTGGATGAAGGCTTTATTGTTTGAATTGGAATGATTCAACGAATGTAAGTTTTAAGTCTACCTTGTTAAGTGGCAAATCATGTTTTAAGTCCACTATGTTTGGTGGCAATCCGTATCTTTTAAGCCTACTTGAGGGTGACAAATTCAAACTATTTTCGCAAATAAACATGAGTTGAATTGTTTCAAGTTTTGCGACTAGTCTATACTTGCTTGTGTGCGTCACATAGTAAGGTTAGATTAATAACCGCAACAAGAACACATAAGGTTTATAAAAGAACATATCATGATTAGTAAAGGGCGATCTTTGATCGGACGAGCGGGGATGCTCAGTTCAGGACCTTCCCCTCTCGTACCTAAGTTCCTGAGCCGAGGCAACTTTGGTGATGACAGACACGTGGCCTTTGACACGAGTCAGAGTTTCCTAAATTTTTTCAAAAATAAAATATTTAGGTGACGACTCTGTATCTAGCAAAGCAGTCCAATTTTGGCACTTTTTGATTGAAAATTAATTTTTCAAAACGATTTGCCGGATTTGGACTCTTTGGTGTTTATCAATTTTACATTGTACTTGTGAGACTAAATTCATAACCGCGGGAGTCCAAACTATGAGGCCTTCTTTTCAAACCCTTTTTGAAAGGCGAGCCCACAGCTATACAACACCCTTAACAACTAGATACAAAAGTAGTCAAAATTCCATGAGCAACAAAAGACTTACCAATTCAATGCTTAATTTGTACCATGTTATAGTTTAGACTTTAAAAAAATATGTAAGAATTTGTTTTTATTTTTCGATAATGTCTTGGCATTTTTGTAATTTTTAAGAAGCCTAATGATATTTTTGTCTTTCAAAAGAGATTTGTTATGTGTTGGAAGTTATATTTAAATGTTGGAAGTCATCTGTATGAGTCGTAAAGTGAATTGACTGGCTTTTATGGAGCAACCATCAATTTTTTTGCTAAATCACTTGTATCCAACCTTACATGGGCACTAGGTCTCCACAAGTCCCACCAATTCTCCCTCTCAACACACATAAAAGCATATCCACTTTCACTTTAGACAACCACTAAATCAAGGTTATTAATAAATCTCTCCTAGTTTTTAATACGAGTAAATCTTACATGTCATAAGATTTTTACATGGAATATACACGGCTGAAATATAAAGTGAGTTTTATCATATTGTGGTCTTTATTTGAGAATTAACTTTTTAATTAAATAAAGGATTAAAAAAATTTAAAAAGTCATTAAAAAAGTGAAGGAAAAAAAAAAAGTGTTTGACATACACATAAATATGCTATATTTATTTTATTTTTATGATTTTTTTTTAAAAATTATGTAAATAAATTTTACTTTTCAAGTTCGTCTTACGTAGGCAAATTTAAAAAATAAAAAATAAAAAAAATAAGACCAGGAAGCCACCTATTTCTCTCTCTCTCTCTCTCTCTCTCTCTCTCTTTTCTTGTTTCTTTTTTTTTTGTCTTTTTTGGAATTTTTTTTCAAATTGTTAATTTTTTTTCTCTCCAATCTCTCTAATTAAATAGAAAGGAGATTTATTAGAAAATTTCTTTTCCAGTGTTTGTATCCCAACTAGTCCATAAGATATTTTTATATTCCAATAAGTCTTATTATTTGAACATTTGATCTACTAAATCCTAATTCTTATATTTAAAATATTTTATGAGCATTTGTACCCTTACAAATTTTTTTTGAATGGTTAGCAATTTGATGATCTGAACATTCATATTTTACAATATGAATATTCACATTAATATATAAATGTTCACATTGACAGTGTGAACATTTACATTGATATGCTACCATTCACATTGATAGTATAAATATTCACATTGACGATGTGAACATTTATATTGACGGTGTGAAGATTCACATCACGAAACATTTACACTGCAAATGTGAATATTATTAGGAATGTTTGGTAATTGTGTCACTCATATAATTTATTAGAATATAAGAAAATAATGTGAATTAAATGAAATATAAGTAAGTAAAAAAGAATTTATGAAAAAATACCCCTAAATAAAACCCAAAATTATAAAGCTTATATGAATTTTTTTTAAAAAAAAAAAATTCACTAAAAATGAAAAATATTCAACAAAAAATCACTAAAAAACCCAACCTCAAACACTGACAAAGACATTGAAAAAGCAAATCAAACATACCAATTATTCACTTTGAATTATGTTAGGGATCTCAAATGAATTATCAAATATTCTATCAAACCTTTCACATAAGTATGAGACTCATACAAATCACATATATATAGGTCTCACACTTATGTAAAAAATTTGATAAAATATTTAATAATTTGTTTAGGGTTTATAGCATTTTCCATTCACTTTTTTAATACAAATTTTATAACAAAATTATTCTCTCTCTCTTACACACACACCATAAAAGGACAAAACTCCAAATGAGACGCGCACGCGCACACACACACACCATAAATGGGCAAAACTCCAAATGAGACGCACACACACACATATCATAAAAGGGCAAAACTCCAAATGAGGCGCGCACACAGACACATATCATAAAAGGGCAAAACTCCAAATGAGGCATGTGTGTCCTATATACGGAAATATATATTATTTTTTTTTTCACACACACACATATCATGAAAGGGCAAAACTCCAAATGAGGCATGTGTGTCCTATATACGGAAATATATATATATATATATATTTTTCACATTTGTGTTATACTTTGTTTAAAAATAATTAAAAAAAGATTATTATTAAAAAATCCAAATTAAGGACGGTATAAAATATTAAGTTTAATGTATATTTTTTTTTTTATTGATAAGAGATTCACCATTTGTGAAATAATTTAATGAGACGTCTTTTTGTTTATTTTAAAGGATATTTTGTTTTTAATTTTACTCCTTAATTTATCTATTAATTTTTTTTATTTGTTGACTTTTGAATAAAAACAGACATTTTTACCCTATTTGTTTAATAGGATTTACCCTATTTAGCAAATAGGATTTACCCTATTTGTAAAAATGTTTGTTTTTACCCTATTTGTTTAATAGGATTTACCCTATTTAGCAAATAGGATTTATCCATTTAGGATAAAAACAAATAGAATTTTTCTGTTCAAAAAATTTCCCTATCTATTCAATTTTTTTTATCCTATTTGTTTAATTCTTTTATGATGACCTATACACTAAACTAGAGAGTAAGGAAGGAAAGAAGAGAATATTCAAACTTGCTAAGATAAGAGAGAGGAAAATAAGATATTTTAATCAGATTAAGTGCATCAAGAATGAAGACTCATAGGTGTTGGTGTAGGATAAAGAGATTAAGAAAATATGGAATAACTATTTTGAGAAGTTAAATAAAGAATATGAATGAAGGTCAAAAAGGGAGGAAATAGTCAGTAATAAGGAAAACTAAGACTGTATATCGTAGGATTATAAATTTTGAAGTGGAAATTGCACTTAAGAAGATAAAATTGAATAAGGCTTGAGAATCCGGTGATATCCCTATTGAAACTTGGAAATGTTTAGGTAAGAAAGGAGTTGCTTGGTTGACTAGGTTATTTAGCAAGATTTTGTTGACTAAAAAAATATCAGAGTAGAAGAAGAGTATTTTAGTATCAATTTATAAGAATAAATGAGATGTCCAGAATTACAACAACTATAGAGGAATCAATCTGATGTGTTATCTAATGAAAGTGTGGGAGAGAGTGATAGAGCGTTGATTGAGAGATATAATAGAGGTATCACAAAATCAATTTGAAATTATGTTTGGTATGTCAACAATGGAAACGATTTATCTTTTAAGGAGAGTAATAGAAAAGTATAAAGTAAAGAAAAAAGACATTCATATGGTTTTTATTCATCTTGAGAAAGTATATAATAAAGTGCCTCGAGGTATAATTTGGTAGATGTTAGAGAAGAAATGGGTGACAAAATGTTATATTGATGTGATTAGGGACATGTATGAAGGTGTGGTGACCACTATTAGATCATCGACTGGAGAGACAAGTGAATTTTCAATTACTGTGGGGTTACACTAAGGATCAACCTTAAATCTTTATATTTTTGCTTTAGTTATGGATGAATTAACAAGAAATATTCAGAATGATGTGTCATGGTGTATACTTTTTGCTAATGATATTGTGTTAATGGATAAAACTAGAGAAGAAGTTAAAACTAAGTTGAAGATTTGGAGAGAAGCACTTGAATCTAAAAGATTTATGATAAGCAAAACTAAGACAAAGTACATGGAGTGTAATTTTAGTAACAGTAATAATATAAGCAGATGAGAAGTGAAGATTGGTAACCAAGAATTACCTAAGAGTGAACATTTTTGTTATTTAGGATCGGTTATTGCAACGGCTAGAGAGATTGAAGCGAATGTGGTCCGTAGAATTAAAATGGGGTGGCTTAAGTAGAAGAATGCGTTTGGGGTACTGTGTGATAAATGAGTACCCACTAGACTAAAGGAAAATTCTATAGAATGACTATTAGACTAACGATGTTGTATAAGACGAAATATTGGATAACTAAGAAACAACATGTACATAAAATGAGTATTGTTGAGATGAGAATGCTAAAGTGGATGTATGGCAAGATTAGACAAGACAGAGTTAGGAATGAGTATATTCATGAATGTGTAGAATAAGTACTGATAGAAGATAAGTTAAGAGATAATAGATTGAAATGGTTTGGTCATGTATAACGGAGACCTACAAGCAGTGGTGAAAAGATACGATACAATGACGATAGATGGAAGTGTTAGAGAAAGGGGAAGACTTAGATTGATTTGGACAATGTATTAAATAAAAATATGAATCTCCTTAATTTAACTAACAGTAGATGGAAGTGTCAAGGAAAGGGGAAGACCTAGATTGACGTGGGCAGTGCAATAAAAATAGAGATATAAATCTCCTTAATTTAACTAACCAAATGGTCGTTGATAGATTTGAGTGGAAAAGAAGAATTCATGTAGCCGACTCAATTTGATAGGACTTAAGGCTTGGTTTTGGTTTGGTTTGGTTTGGTTTAGTTTGATTTATCTGTTTAATTTTTTAATCTTTTCAATTCAAATTTCCCTTATCTATTTAAATATTTGTCCAAATAAAATTCTATCTATCCTAATTTATTATTTGTTCAAATTTTTTTACTATCGTTTTAGTTTTTTCCCTTATCTATTCAAATATCTGACCAAATTTGAACATCTATTCAATTTTTGTTTCTATTTGTTCAAATCTTTCTTCTCTCTCCCTGTTTGTTGCAATTTCTTGCATCATTATCAACAAACAATAACAATTATTCGCCAAAAAAAAAACAAAAAACAAAAAGTAAGCAACAACTACCGTAACAAAAAAAATCAACAACACCTATCTATTTCAATCTCTTTCACCATAAAAAAATAAATAAATTAATTAATTAATTAACAACACATTAGCTCACAAAACCATGTCTATAAACCCAAGAAATTTATGTAAAAATACAGTTTATTGTGCCAAAATATTAGCAAACCTTATGTACTTTGTATATAAATTACCAACTACAAGAGAACAACAATTGAAAATTTTCAATACAAATCATTTGAGCTCTCAGCTACAACTAAAACCACAACAATCAATCATCTATTAACTTGTGACCAAAGCATTGAGAATTAAAAAAAAAAAAATTAATCCAAGACTGTGAATTAGAACTATTCAGATTAAAAATCAATTAATAGAACTTGCCCATAGTTAAGCTAAAGCATTCAATCCAAAAAAACACACGCATATAGAAGTAATTCAAAATGTATTAAAATAGAAACCCTAACCAAAAACTCAAGCACAATTCAAAAAATGTAGTGTATAATTAGCTTAAATTGTACCAAAAAATAGCATTGACCAACACACATAGCAACCAAATCAAGGATAAAGAGAGATGTAAATTGAGGATTAAGAGAGAGAGAGAGAGAGGAACTGAGATCTGTATATATATGTGTGTGTGTGTGTATGTATGTGAGTGTCAATATGTGTATGTATATGTTTGTCGGTGAGTTCTGTATCTTAGATATTAGATTTTCGCACTAGAAAAACCACATTTCGTGCTCAGATCTAAGATTTGTGCAGTCGACGATCTCAGATCTGTTTTAACGATTGCAGTGGCGGTGGTGTTGTCGAAGAAAATGCTCCCTATCGGAGCAACAACGGTTGGATCGAGGCAGAGGAATTGTCCATTGCTGGTGAAGTTTTGAAAAACTCTAGGGTTTTGGATCTGTAATACTGTGAGAGGTACCGATTGAACGTTAAAGACTCATAAACTCTAAGAGAGGACATAGTTTTATATCAGATTTAGCTGACGAGGACGGGGACGAGAACGAAGATATTGTAGTCGTTAATCAGAAGAATTTAGGCGATCAGGCCACAAATCCATAGTGACAAATCGGATGAAGTGATGTAAACTCCAAGACCAATGACACCGATATGGATGGCGACAGAAGTTGTGGTCCATCAGTGGTGGTCATGCGGCAGTGGAAAATCAAGGAGCGGCGGCCATGTTTGTTTGGGTGAACATGAGCTTGGGATTGGACTAATAGTCCAATAAAATTATTAATCCGATATTTGGTTAAACAATTGAAGTACGGACTAATTATTTTAAACTTGACTATTAGTTAAGATAGGATATATAATCCAACGAATTCGTAGTCCTAGGACTATTAGTCATGGGAATGCTAATCCAGTCCGCCCAAACAAACATGGCTAGAGGGTGTGTTTGATTGGATGGACTGGATAAGGGGGGATTAGAATCCATCGTACTTGAGTCCTGGGACTGTGAATCCCCCGGACTATTTGGTTGGATTGGATATGTATCCTATGCTTGTTTTTTCATGGGATTAGATGTCTGGAAAGAATTATTTTTAGTGAATTCAACGTTTGGTTGGACGAACTGGATAGGATAAATGAACAAAAGACTATTTTACCCTTTTTCAATTGTTTTCTAAGTAATAGCAATATTAAACATATCTTTAATATTTTAATTATTTTTAGTTAGATTAAATAAAATTTTATTTTATTTTATTTTTTACACAATTAAATAAATTTATTTTTTTTTAAAAAAAATTAAATAAATAAAATATCAATAAAAATATATATTATTTTTTTAATTAAAATTTTAAATAAATTTGTTTTTAAAAATAATGATAATCAAACAATGAAATTAAATAAAACATCTATTAAATTTAAATAATGAAATTAAATAAAATATAAACAAAATTTTAAAATAAAACATCAATAAAATATCTATAAAAAATTATTTTAAAAAATTAAATAAATAAAACATCAATAAAAAGTTAAATAAAATTATTTTATTTTGAAATTGAGATATTTAAATTTTATTGAATTTTATTAAATATAATACATAATTAAATAGGAGAGGGTCAAAATGGTCATTTTGACCACCTAATCCCAACAGTGGATAGTCCCTCAAAAACTATCCCATACCCTCCCTAGGACACAATAGTCCCCCATATGGGGGATAAGGAGTCTGGCTGGACATAGAGTTCGGTGGACTAAAAAAAAATCAAACGGCAGATAAGGATCACTATTTGGATTACAATCCAAATAGTGGATAGTCCCCCCCTTAATCCGGCAAATCAAACACGCCCAGACAGGTTAGTCGACGGAAGAGAGAGAGAGAGAGAGAGAGAGAGAGAGAGAGAGAGTAAGATGGTGTTTGTTTTGAGAGATTGAGGAGTGAGATTGGATTATTAATCCATTCGAACTAATAGTCCATTGTTTGATTCAAAATTTTGGCACCAGACTATTAGTCCTAAATTCATCAAACTATTGTGTCCCATGGGGGGTTGGGACACAAATGGAGGGATAAGGGGGATATGGAATTAGGTAGTGAAATGATTATTTTGACCCTCTACTATTTAATTATGTATTATATTAAGTAAAATTGAAAAAAATTTAAATGTCTCAATATAAAAATAAAATTATTTTATTTAATTTTTATTGATGTTTTATTTATTTAATTTTTTAAAATAATTTTTTATAGATATTTTATTGATGTTTTATTTTAAAATTTTAATAGATGTTTTATTTAATTTCATTATTTAATTATTATTATTTTTTAAAATAAATTTATTTAAAATTTTAATTAAAAAAATAACTCATATTTTTATTGATATTTAATTAATTTATTTATTAAGAAATTAGTTTATTTAATTGTGTAAAAAATAAAATAAAATAAAATTTTATTTAATCTAGTTAAAAATAATTAAAATATTAAAGATACGTTTAATATTGCTATTACTTAGTAAATAATTGAAAACGGTAAAATAGTAATTTGAACATTTATCCTTCTCTATAATATCCCAAACAAACATAAGATTCATATCCTATCCAACCAAATAGGCTTTTCCTGACATCTAATTACATGACTAAACAAATATGGGATACAAATCCAGTCCAACCAAATAATCCGGGGACAATATATCCCAGAACTAACAGTCCGGTAGATTCAAATTCCTGTTTATCCAGCCCATCTAAATAAACACACCATAAATGGATTAGTTTGGTTTAACCGTGTATGCCATATACATGTTAACTTGGTCATTTTGCAAGAGTTTGTTCGTATGGACAAAATATTTTAACATTTAGACTTTTGGTCAAACAAAATTCAAATTTGAATTTATGAACCGAGTGCCCTATTTATTGTTATAACATAGTTATCTTAACCATTTTTACACAATTGTGAGATAAAAACTAAATCCCATAAATTGTTAATTTGTTATATGGTAGACATTATTTGTTTCATAAGAATTGTTTAGTTTAATTTATATGAGTCGTTTATTAAAAAAATTATAAAATATGTTTCAAACTGTTTAGCGTTAAGGGCGTAAATTTGGCCTGGTTCTTATTGGGCTGTGAGGGCTTCTATCAGAATTTGGGTTGGGTCGAGCCGGGTCATGGGTCAGAAAACCAAGCCAAGCTTAGGGGGTATTTGGACCCCGTGAATCAGTCAACTGGGCTTAGTTTTATGTGTGGCCTAACCATTTTTTTAAATTTTTTTCAACAAAATTTTATTTTTTCACTAAAAATGACATCGAGCCTTGAGGGGGCCACGCAGATTGGGCTCCAAAACAAGCAGCCAAGGCCTAGGCCTAGAGTCTCAAGTTGGGCTTGGGCTTGACCGGGCCTAATTGGGCCGGGCTTATCGAGGCCACAGCTTTGAGCGACCCATGATTTTACAGCCCTCTTTAGTGTGCATTTTCTACTTATAATTTATTAAAGAAAAATAATTTAGATAAATTAAAAAAGTTTAATTATCTAAAAATTGAGAGAATGATATTTGTGACTTGGGACATAAGAGTGTACTCCTTTCAAGCAATGTTTTCAAACCGACCGGAATTGGCCGAATCCCAGACCGAAACCGAGCCTAATGCGTCGGTCAACCCTTGAAACCGGATTGGGGCCAAAACCGGGTAAACCCGGCGACCCAGTGGTCGAACCGGTGACCAGGTGGTCGAAGCAGCCAAAAAATCGAGTTTTTTTTTTTTTCCAGTTTTTCTCTTTTTTTTTTTAAATTTTCTTTCTTTCTTTTCTTTCTTTCTTATATAAATATATATTTCAAAATTTTGATTAAAAATTCTTATTTCAAGAGTCTCTTCTCATAAGGAAGAGTCTCATTAAAAGCTTGAAAACAATATGAAAGTCTATTTCTATTTATAGGAAAAGATTTTTCAAAGAAAACCTACAAAATTCTATGTGGAATTCAATCAAATAATTTGAAACATATTAATTGGAGGAGAGTTGAAAATTTCATTTCCTCCAAAATTAAATCTAGCATTCAATCAATTTATTTGGAGGAATGTTTAAAAATTTAATTTCTTTAAAATAAGTGACTTTTTTTTTTATCAATTAAGACTTTATAAAACATTATTAATAAATATTATGCAACAATTTTTATTTTTATTTGATTATTTATATATATTTTTATTTATTTATAATTTATAATTATATTTTTTAATTATATAATATTAATTATGACGTCATGGTTCGACCGCTTTGACCTGGCGGTTGAACCAGTGACCCATCCACCCGATCCCTTTTCCGGTTCACTCACCGGTCCGGTTTTGAAAACATTGCCTTCAAGTCATTTGTGGGCAATTGGTCTCGAGATTAGTCGATATACACATAATTGATCCACCTGATTATCGGGAATATATATGTATAATTGTGACTTCTAATTTTTAGGGGTATTTACATACAAGTCTTAATTTATAAACTTATACTTCATTAAGTCCTAATTAAGATTTTTTGAATCTTTAAATCCCATTAAATTTTTAATAGTTGAAATTCTTTCAAACAATGATTATTTATCATTTATGATTATCTATAAAGGAACATGATTATTTGACTTTTATTTTAATTTTTAAAACTTTAAAATATCAACTTTAAAATTGAAAAAACTAAAAAATAAGAAATAAAAAAAATAATTTATGTGAAAAAAAAAATTTTTGAAAAAATTAAATTATTTTTTTGTGCAAAACTAAAAATTTTGTGTCTATAAAGGAGTATGATGATGAAATATTGATGTGTAAAATTGGAAAAAAAAAAATTTAAATGAAAAAATGATAATGTTCTTAGTTTTAAAATTGGAGAAACTGATAATATTCTTAATTTTATTAGATAGTTAAATCAAATTAATAAGTAGAAGGACAAAAGCGTTTAATCTCATATTTTGTTTTTTTTTCATCAGTTAGTGAAATAATTATCTAAAACATTACCATTTAAAATTGATAATATTCTTAGTTTTAAAAATAAAAAAAAAATTGATAATATTATCAATTTTATTAAATAGTATTTATTGATTCAAAAAATCTTAAATAGCTATCACAATATTTGTAAATAAGATTTTTAAATAAAGTAATGTTAGGTATCATGAAAAACTTTTCATGAAAGTAATCATGAAAGTTTTGTGACTCTTAGATTATATTTAGATTAAAGCACCACATACCAATCAAGATAATCTAAAGATCATAAATTTTTCATAATAATTTTCATGAAAATTTTTTCATGATCCATAACTTTCCCCTTTTAAATAATTAATTTTAAAGAGGTAAGGAATTGATTGCGTCCACAGCACAGTTTGTCTTCAACAGTGGTGCGTGAGTTGGTGAACATTTGTTTCCCTATAAATACAAGGGGTACGAGTTCATTTTTTTTTCAAGCCTTCTATACGTGTTTCTTTCGTTCCAAACAACCCCTTATTCCCAAACCTTTTCAATCGTCACCAAAATACCAACCCCTAACTCTCGCCGGAAAAGTCACTATGCCGTCAGTTTCGGACCAAACAGTCTGCGTCACCGGTGCCGGAGGCTTCATAGCTTCATGGATTGTCAAACTTCTTCTGGAAAAAGGCTATTCTGTCAGAGGAACTGTCAGAAATCCAGGCAAACAGCTTTAATTTTTCAAGTTTATATTCAGATACAGAGTTACTATGTATGTGTGTGTGTGTGTGTTGTTAATTGGGTGTATTTATGGTTGCAGATGATCCAAAGAACTCTCATTTGAGAGAGCTTGAAGGAGCAAAGGAGAGATTAACTCTATGCAGAGCTGATCTTCTTGATTTCGAGAGTTTACGCGAAGCAATTAACGGGTGTGATGGTGTTTTCCACACTGCTTGCCCTGTTACTGATAACCCAGTAAGTTTTTTTGTTTAATTTTTCGCCAACCCTCTGTTTGGTTGGAGAGAAAAAGGAGGGAAAAAAGTGCCAATTAGAATTCAAAATATTGATTTCTATCTGGGTTTTACTTTTTTGGAAAAAGATATGCATCTAACAGTGAAAGATCATCCCAACTAAACCCAAATCCTTTGCCATCCCAAAACAATAATTGATACAATGAGGTGGCGCTCGTTGAATTCCAAATACTGGGAAATTTTTCTAAAGACAGAAAATTATGCTTACTTGATTTTTCCTTTATTTTCTCAGCAACCAAACATTTTTTGTTATTGTTTTTTTGTGACATGGGATTGATGGAAATGGTGTTAAAAAATTTGAAGGAAGAAATGGTGGAGCCGGCAGTGAATGGAACAAAGAATGTGATAATTGCAGCAGCCGAAGCCAAGGTTCGGCGCGTGGTGTTCACTTCATCAATTGGTGCAGTGACCATGGATCCTAAACGGGGACCTGACACCATTGTCGATGAGAGCTGCTGGAGTGATCTTGAGTTCTGCAAGAACACTAAGGTTTATAATTATTCTACATTGATTTCTATCTGTGCAATTTGGCTTGTATAAATAATATCTGCATATGGAAATTTGCTAGAAAAAGAACTAGTTTGGTAATACAATGCCCAATCAATTGAGGAATTTTTGGGTGTGGGGATTAGATTTGACAATGCCCAATCAATTGAGGAATCTTTTCATATACATTTGTGAGTGGTGAAAGGTACCACATGACAGTGTCACGTGGCATCCTCCTAGTATGCAATAATTTTTCCAATTTGGGAGCATTGTCACACTTGTTTATTTTAATCATAGCCTTCTTGAGTTATCTTGTACAAATATTGAAAACTAATATGTCACAATGGCACTAAAATGATGAGCTTTATGTTGATGCATGACATGGAAATGTAGAATTGGTATTGCTATGGGAAGGCGTTGGCGGAGGCGGACGGATGTTGCTTGAAGGAGAAAGGGGTGGACCTAGTGGTGGTAAATCCGGTATTGGTGCTTGGACCGTTGTTGCAATCCACCGTCAATGCTAGCATTATTCATATTCTCAAGTACTGAATGGCTCGACAAAGACTTACGCCAACTTGGTCCAAGCCTACGTGCATGTCGGGGATGTGGCATTGGCACACATACTAGTCTATGAGACTCCTTCCGCCTTTGGCAGGTACCTTTGTGCCGAGGCGTGCTTCACCGAGGTGATGTGGTTGAAATTCTAGCTAAGTTCTTTCCGAGTATCCCATTCCTCTAAAGTAAGTTCGTGAACCATTATTTGCCCTTAAATTTTACTTCTCAAGTGCTAAACAAAAGATTTTCCTTGCATTTTGATGGGTCTCACATAGGGGATTCGTATAGCAATTAACAAATAACTTGTAGTTTTAACCTATGTAGCTAGAATTTAAAATTCTTGAAAAATTCCTCTATTTGTAGGAAACTATGAAGCACAGTACTCTAAAATGTTTGCGTCTGACGAGTAATGATCGTTCTGATGGTATCGTGCAGTATGGTACTGCGATGTATCGGGCACGACCAAAGGGGTGCAATGCGTCTGGTACATTTGGGTGCGGCATAGAGGAGTGCGCCATGGAGTGCGTTCGAGGCAAAAAATACTCAAAAACTACATGTATACATAGAGAGAGAGAGATAACCTCGTGCTTTAAACATACCATAAACACATCTATCTGAGGAATCGAGAGAGACAGAGGAAATGGAAGAGATCGAACCTGATAGTGTAGAGAGGCGTCGCCTTTGATCGATCGATTGTAGAGTTCTAGGGTTTTCTCTTCGATCGATCGATCAATCGTCTCTCTCTTTGACCGATCTTCTACTCACTGTTGATCGATCGTCTTCGTCTCTCTCCTTTCTCTCTCTCTCCATCTCTCGATCGCCTCTGTTCTCTTGTTCTCTCTCTTCATCTCTCGATCGCTTTGCTCTCTCGCCTCTGCTCCTCTTTGTCTCTTGACTTCTTACTCAAAACAAATATATAATATAATATATATAATATAAGATATAAGATATATAATATAATATATATAATTTAAGATATAATATATATAATTTAAGATATATAATATAATTGGTCATACATATAATATGTAATAATATAATAAATTTTTATATATAATGTAATTGATCATGTATAATATATAATATAATTGATCATATATAATATATATAATAAATTTTATAAATTATAATTTTATCATATATAATAAAAAAATATATATTTATTGGCGTACTGCAGCCATACCTGTACCCTACTTTTTTGAAATTTTACCATGTCGGCGTACCCGTACTCGTACCCGTACCGTACTCGTACCCGTACCCGTACCGTACTCGTACCCGTACCTGTGCTTCATAGGTAGGAAACAATGCCTTTAGTGGCAATCTTTTGAATAAGTTGTGAGGCCTAATGTTTGACCTTCCCATTGGACCATATGAGTTGAAAATTGATATGACATGACTAGTTTGTCACATTTTAAATGCCAAAATTGTTGAAGAAGTCCCTTGTTATAATACCTATATCCATACATACCCATTTTTCAAAGATCTATTTAATGGAATTTGTTTTGAAGGATTTGAAGTGTAACCCTAAATAAGCTTACGTTAACAAAAGTTGAGCCCTAAAAAACTCCCTAGGAGACAGTTGGAAGTACCAATTACAATGCAAATAGGGGAAACAACTAGAAACATCCTTGAAACTACAAGTACACACTACCTTATGTACATTATATACCGAAAAAAAAAAAAAAAAAAAAAAAAACACTATATTAAAGTAGAGAGCTTAGAAAGTTTGAAAAGTATCTATAAAATGTGGGATAAGCATGTTGGGAACATAAAGTTCGCATATTGTTTGTGGTGGGTTTGTGGGTGACCAACTTTGACAAACAATATATAATCATTAGCAGGCACATTTGAACCTCATTGATTGACCCTACAAATATATAAACAAATTGTGTGCCTTAAGAGTTCTCACCTACGAATAAGTCATCGTCATACTAGCAACCATATTGATGTATCTAACTACCATATGTTTCTATCATAAGGACTCGACAAATAGTTGAATGAGATACCTTTTTGGTCTTTGTCATGTTAAACAATTATATTTTCTAGAAATGACAGAAAATTATGGGGATGATGGGTCTCCATACTAGTGCTTTAGAGTGTAGCATTGAGGACAAAATGGGTCCCAATTTTGATTGGTATCAAACTGCTGCTTAGCCTACAAGACTTTTGTAATTTAGCACATATCGGACGCAACAAAGAGTTGAAACTAGGACGTCATGGTTTTAAATTCGTTTCAAGGAAAAAAAAAAAAAAAAAACCTTTTTAACACTGGATTATCCGTGTGGGTTGGATAATGTGTTCCTACAAAAAAAAAAAAAAAACTTAAAATTGGAAAATTTTAGATAGTGGGGCACCAAGGATCTTGCTGATATCATTTGGCCAAAGTAGTTGGAAGCAGCTCAAAGAGCATCATTGCTTATCATAATTAGTTTTTTAGTTTTTAAAAGTTTTGCTTTGTGATTAGAATATATGGTTATGACTTGAATAGCATTATAATTATAATCTCTTTCGATAATAGAAAATATGATTCCCACCCATTGTCATCCATTCAAATTTCTATTTAGTTGATTACAATTACCATTTGGATCTTTATATGGATCAGTTACTCATGCCTTTCAATCTAATTATTGTATTTGAGCTTTATTGAGCTGAGCTTGAGCTATTCATGAACAGTTTGATTTATTTGCATCCCTAACTCCTAACAGGATATTGGTTGAAAAACACTTTTGTTGTTTTAGAAAATAAAATGTGTGGGGATGTTTGTATTTTGGGTAAATGCAGGTGCAAGGATGAAACAAAGCCAAGGGTCAAAGCGATACAAAATCTCGAATCAAAAGCTGAAGGACTTGGGTTTGGAATTCACACTGGTGAAGCAATCCCTGTCTGAGACAGTGAAGAGCCTGCAAGAGAAGGGTCACCTCCCAGTAGCTCTGCAACAGGATGAATCTGTTATTCGTCTTCAGTCTTGAGTGTTATCTTATGTTGTTGCTGCCATGAAGTGAGAGCACTAGTCCAAGCCTTTAATGCAATAAAAATTGTAGCCACAGAGAATACTAATCAAGAATGAGGATTTCTTTCTGTTTTGTATCAATGCCATGATCCGCTACTTGATTATGTACTTTCAAGTTTAATCACATATATAAATATAATGTATGGAAGGTTGTGGTGTTTATTTTTTGGTATTGTTCTCATAAAAAACTCTGCCTGTATTGTCTTTAGTTTTTTTATTTTTTTACATAACAAACAGGTCTCAAACCCGGAAAAGGAAGAGAATGGTGTGTTAGACAGCTTGACAGTCACCATGTATAAATCCAATCCTTCGAATATCAATCTTAGAATAATAGCCAACTTTACCTGCTTGGGACACACAATTTAGTTTGATTTGGTTTATTATTTTCAGAAAATTGTGCCTAATTTAAAAATATGGATCAAATTTATTTATTTATTTTTATTTTTTTTAAAAAAAGTTATAGGCAGTTTTATTAAAATAAAAGTAAACAATATACCAAATTAGAAACCCAACAAAGATCAAACTTATTCTAGTTTGATGGATATCTCACTAAATTTATGTCTACACCATAAATTCAAATTATGAAGCTGAATATTTTTTCAGTGGGCAAATCAAACTAATCAAACTAATCAACCTTGAGATTTAAAGAAAATATAATAAATCTCACAAATTTAGCATAATTATATTAACTTTTTTTTTTTTTTTTCCAGTGAAACTAAAAGGATTAAAACTAATGCAAGTAGTTTGCAAGTTCAGAGATAAACATGGCCAACATATATATTTCAAATGTAAGAGAAATGTCTATCATTTTTCAATCCATACTAATAATAAATTGTTGATAAAAAGAAAAAGAAAAAAAGCTGAATGTTATAGGAATTAAAACATTAAAGGAAATCAATTTAATTAGGACAAATTACGCTAACAGTCTTTATAGTTTGGGACTTGTATCACTTTAGTTCTTAACTTTTCAATTGTAACATATTTGATCCTGAATTTTAAATTTTGTTCTAAATAAGGACAATTAAAGATATCATTGCTCAATTTTAAGGGTAAAGTTGTCAATTTGATAAAATATAAACTAATTTGATAAAAATAAATTTCAAAAAAATATTTTTGAATTTTCAAAAATAATTTCTACACACCAAAGATAAAATTATATAAAATTGATAAGTCTTTTAGATATTTATTTATTTTACCAAATTAATTTTTATTATGTGTTTAAATGATAATCGTATAATAGGTGATTGTTAGTCTTTTAATGTGTAATTGATATATTTAATATATGAAATGTTTATCGTTTTTGAATTTTTGATCTAATAGATTGGTTTGATAATGATATCAAAGTTGTTGTCATATTTGAGTTTTGGAAAAAATAGAAACTAATTTAATGAAAATAAAAACAACCACCTATTACATGATCATCATCCAAACACATAATAAAAATTAATTTGGTAAAAAAAATAAAATAAATGTCTAAAAATTTTATCAATTTTACATAATTTCATTTTTTGTGGGTAGAAATAATTTTAAAAAATCCAAAAATATTTTTTTAACATTTATTTTTGTCAACTTAGTTTATATTTTATCAAATTGACGACTTTGCCCTTCAAATTGAGCAATAGTATCTTCAATTGTCTTTATTTGAAACAAGATTTAAAATTCATGATCAAATGTGTCACAATTGAAAAGTTAGGGATCAAAGTGACGCAATACTCAAATTATAGAGACCGTTAATATAATTCACCAATTTAATTATATTACTCAATGTATTTTTTTTTCTAAATATTGCGATTGTGCTTGGTTCATAGATTTAGTGAGAGATTTAAAAATAAAACGAAAAAAAGTGTGTAAAACATAAGAAAAATGTAATTATATTTTATTCATATTTTACTTATCTTTTTGCTTTTTCTTTCTAAATCTCTATATAAAATCATCAACCAAACCCAGCCTGGGGAAGTTAGTGTATAAAACTAATCAATACATATAGCTGGCAAAGTTTTTTTTTTTTTTTGATAAAATAAGAACATTCAAAGATTATGAAAACATCTAGTTCAAAAAAAAAAAAAAAAAAAGAGATTATGAAAACATACATAAGAGTTCTCATATTCAAATTACATTACCCAGCTGCAAAGTATTCTTTAAAGTAGGCATAAGATACTATTCTAAATTAAAAACCAAAAAATCAAAAAACAATGAAGTATGGGCAATTTAAATTTGGCAAGGTACATATGATGCTAACTATTTTCTTTCTCACCCAACAATATGGGATGCGTGTGCCGGTCGGGCAGTGTATTCAATATTAAGCATGATGGAAAACTATCGAAAATTTCAAACAAAGAATGTGTACACAAAACTAGTGAGAATATTTCAATACAAATAGACAAGCTATGGAATCATTTTGGACTTTTCTTATTCTTTTTTTAATTAATAATACCAAAATAGAATAACAATAAACAAGTAAGGTAGTAGGTGGTAGTTGAGAATGAGAGATTAATGCTGTGTTTAGTTGGAGAATTTGGGGGAGGAATTTGGAAAGAGAAATAGAAAAGGTAGGTGAAATGTAAATAAAATATGCTTATATTTCATCTAGTTTCACACACCTTTTTTCTTTTCCTTTCTAAATCCCTCTCTAAATTATCTAATCAAACACAGCATAAATAAATTTGATGGGCTCCAAGTTTGAAAAGAAGAAGAAGAAGAAGAGAAAGAGTGGTCCAACTATTAAGAATACCATAAACATTTGTACACTGTTTCTCCACAGTGCACATCTCTAGCAATCTAAAGTCAACAATATACTGATTTGGTGTGCCGTACAAAGAAGTGAATGAGATGTTTTGAACGTTCTGCTCCACAAAAACCATTGGGGGGGGGGAAGTTTCTGTGCAACTACTTCATTCATTTCAATAGTCTTACCAACAATCATCTCACTATCTCCACATATATCAATATATATGTATATATATGTGGTGCTATATCTTCTAATACATCACTCCCATTTTGATCTCATTAGAGGTGAAAGAGAGAGAGAATAGAGCAGAAATGATAGAGACTCATTTTTTCTTTACTCCCACAATTCCAACAGACACATGTCAGTGAATGATAGAAGAAAAAAACAAAACAAAACAAAAAGTAAAAAGTTGGCCAATCCCAAACATTGGTGGTGGTGGGAGTCACGGAAAAATGGGATCCTAACCTTTTTCCAAGAATAAAAAGAGGAGGGATGAGGAGTGTGAGTGTACCCCTCCACGTGATCCAATCCACGTCATTAGAGATGGATTGAGAATACTCAATTAGAGTTTTCAAGTATTTTTCTATTCCTATTTATATAACAAGTCTTTGAGATAACTCAAGATGGTTCTAACAATCTTTTTCAACAATGAAAATGGAATAAACCACCAAAATTAGTTGCACAAGCTTTGCTTAGTACGTATCTATTCCATCATATAGAGTAAACATTTGATTTGGTGTAGTCGCCTTATTCTATCACGTTTCTTCTTCTTTCTGAAAATGCCTATCAGATTGATAATTGTCAATAGGATGAAATTACCATGAGTAAACTGATTTATATATTTGAAATTGGGTAAATTACAATAAACCTCCTTAAACTATAACCTATTTATATTTTACCCCATTGAATTTCAACCCTCAATTGTTAACCATCTCAAAATATTATCTTGTTACATTTAACTTCTTATATTAGGATTTTGTTAGAAATTTACACAATTAAATCATATGTAAAGCACATGACATATTTATTGAATTTTTAGAGTAATAATGCCCTTATATAACAAACTCATTTGCACTTGCCACTAAAATAAGGGAGACAAGTTGCAAATTGGACACTAGATAAGGACATTATTGTCCAAAAAAAACCAATAAAAATCAATAAGTGTGTTATGTACTTCACACATGACCTGTTTCCATTTAAATCCCAAGTCAAAATCCTAACGAAAGGTGTTAAGTGTAACAAGATAATAATTCAAGGCAATTAACAGTTGCCTTTTGAAGTTCAAGGGGGCAAAGTGCAAATGAGCCTTAGTTTAGGAGGATTTACTACAATTTACCCTTTAAAATTTTACAAACTATTTCAATTCGTCTTTTTCATTACTAAATTATATATGTTTGCACACGCATCACATATACCCCCAGTGCTAGTATATATACGCAGATACAGACAGGGAGCACACAAATAAACACTTATATTTACCATAGCACAGCCTATGCATCTTTTTGCAAATAATATCCAAGGTCAGATTGTAACACTCAATCAACACGATACTGTCCTCCACAATTGTAACAGATAGATTATGCATTCAAATATATACACTGTATACTTTTATGTATTTAAAGGTGAAGGTAACTGAGGCAATATGGAAATAAAAAAAATGGAAATAATTAAGCAACTTAAGAAAAGAAAAGAAAGTGCTCACATAATTTACTTAAATATTATAACACTAAGGGTTTCTTAGTACTTCATAGAATCTAAGCGTCACGCTTTGCACATGTACTGTGTGTTCAATGCATGCAGCATGGAATATGCTTGTTGGACGGTTGTATGAAACTTTTAGCAACAGTTCAAAAGTTCCTATTTAGATTTCGTAAAAAGCAAAACTTTTGAACAATGATAGTATATGATATTCCAAAACACGTGCACAAAATCATATATTTATGATAACTAAACAGAATCAAATCAATGTTGCACGATATGGTGTTTGTCTTCTCGATGACTCGGACATCTGTTTCTAAATTATGAAATCAAACCTGAGTTAATAATGATTTATACAATTCTAACATAATTATCTAGCAACTAGTTGCCAGTTTCAAACAGATATGCTAGACAATTTTAAGTAGTTAATATTGCAATTCAAGACTCAATGGCAATTGATAAACAATAACAGAATGACCTAGCTAAAATACCGAGTTCTCAAACACACTGTCCTCAATATCCTAAATGATGAAAGGCAAAAAACCACATCTAGAACTGAATTTCATGAGCAACAATCTAAGAATGATTTATTAAAATACCAAGTACTCAACCACACTGTCCTCAATATCCAAAATGATGAAAGGCAAAAATTCAATAACTGAATTCATGAGCAACAATCTATGAATGATTTAGATTCTATATCCCTAATCTACCTTGCTTACTCGTCCATCAGTCAAAATCTACATTAGTCCCCCGTTCAGGCAACTGCATGCTTACTATATCCTCTCTAGGTAGACTATCATCACCCTCATTTGCCATTTGACGACTTTCAGGTGTAGTTAATGCCAAAAGGTGTGTTGCCTCTTTATTTTTCCGGAAGACCAAGTATGCAATTGCAACCAAATAAACCAAAATCCCTGAAAATCCAAATATTCCGCAGAACACCATGCCTGCGACTTTCAAATGGCTATGAAGAAGCAATTTGACGAAGCTGGTTGCAATATAGTATATATTTATGCCCATAATCAAGGATCCAATGATCCAAGTAGCTGCTGAAATCTGCAAAAGGATAAAATAAAGATCGTAAAAAAAAAATATGCAGAGCCATGCACTGCAAAAAAGGAAACTATGCAGTATGCACAAATACATTACTTTGGGTAAGGGTGTCGGGAGTGAGTGCATATCTAGAGGTCTGTCCCATCAAATCTCCAATTCCAGGGCACACAAACTCGGCAAAAGGGGTCATATTTTTATATTTTTAATGTATTATGTGAGATAAAATAGTCTTATATGTAACATACAGTGTTCAAAAAGGCATTTTACTAATTTCATAGAAATTATACAAGAATGCATACATGTAATAATAGTGTTACATAGAAATATATAAAAAGTGTCTTATGAAAAGTATCGGACACATATCTCACATCCTTGTCCAATTGTCGGGTGTCTGACACGGCTATTTCATTTATTTTGAAGAGTCCATGTAACATATAGGATACAAGGCTTTCCTATTGATGATATCCAAGGCTTTAGTACACACTTCAACATCCAAAATCTTACACTATAGAAATTCTTATCCACTGATTGGTTTACTTTTGAATTAAATCCCCAGAGAGAGGGAGAGAGGGAGAGAGAGCTATGAAGCACGGACACGGACTCGGACACGGACACGGGACACAGCAATTCCTAAAAAATGGGGACACAGACACGGCGGGGGACATGGCAAATTTTATTTTATTTATTTTTATATATTTTTATGTGTTATGTAGATTCATATTACATTCATTCTAAATTAAAATTAACAAACACTACATAGTAATATTAATTCAATAAATATAACCATTATATTTAAACAAATTAATAGATCATCCATTCACAAAAAATTCACAAAAAAGTCATAATAAACGATAACAAGAACTAAGATGAGAAGGGGAAAACATTCAACATCCAACAATATTTTTCACAAAAGCACTAAATAAAAGGCCAAAAAAAAAAAAAAAATTAGCCCTGCCGTATCCCCATATGGACACGTGTGTCTCCGCCGTATCCCTGCCGTGTCCCCTACAAAAAAATCATTAAATTAAAGGGTCCCCTGCATGTTCCGTGTCGGACACTGCCACGGCACTGATTTTGGAGTGTCCATGCTTCATAGAGAGAGAGAGAGAGAGAGAGAGAGAGACTGGAACAACTGACTTTTGTGAACATTGTTCAGAATGTTGTGGCAGAAAATCCATACATGAAATTATTAAAGGGCTATTTGATCATATCCATGTCTCCAGGTTTTGGTGTCTTCTGATTTTGACGAAACTTTAAGCTGAACTAACATCTATTGATTTCATGTCCAACCAGTAAATGCAACAATTAGACAAAACCTTTCTGTGAAGACCTCACTTTATCATCATTTGCAAGCAGATTGTTCTGTCATATCTACATATCACCCTCTTACTTTATCACACACACCCTCGTGCACATGCCCAGGTGCACATATACATGCATGCACCAATGCTTAATTGCTTATGCAAGTTTTGCAACAAATCATACAATGCTCAGATCATGTCTATGAAAGAAAAACAATGCAATTTGTGAGTTGAGAAGAAATTTACAGCAATTGAGTTGGCATAAGTCCCCATCTTGGTCTTGCTGCTTGTGAACTTGAGAAGTGGAATAAGAGCAAAAGGGAGTTCAAATGATAAAATCATCTGTCCAGACATCATCAAATGTTAGCTTGCTTTAAAAATTAAAAATGCTGGCAAGATAACAAGAAAAAAGAAGTCTGCTCTGAGTTTGTTGACATGCAAAACCATTACTCAATTTGTACAAAAGATTCATCTCCTTTATGAGTCATGTGCATGAAAGAATGAAAATCAATAGTTTTTAACAATTGTCTTTATTTGTTGTAGCCAGGGATTTGGCTTGACATGACAGTATTTATTCAATGTTAAATTGGCATTTTAGCCACTTAAAAACAAAGGAAATGTATGGTTTATCTGAAAACCAAACCAAAAAGGACATAGATCTGAAAGCTTTGGTTTACTTTTATCCCCAGTTATCTCAGCAACAAAAAGAAAAGTAGATTGAACACTCATGCAACGAAGAATATGTACTTACAGGGGAAAAAAAAAAAGAACTAGATCACTTATAAACCAAGGATCACCAAGGATCAAGTAACAAGCTTCTTTTTTCACATAATACTGAAATTATGCAACATAAATGATAGATATATTTTAGTTCTTAGGTGCATCTAAATAGTAAAAAATATTAACTAAAATATGAAGAAAAAATTCACTCAAAACCCTAGGCCACGTTTGTTTGGCGGATTAGGTTGGATGTGATTGTTAGTGAAAGGATTGTTAGTGAAGGGATTGTTAATGTGGGGATTGATAGTGAGGGGATTAAGTAAAAGTATGTTTGTTTTGATGATAGTGTGGGAGATAATTAGTGATGGGATTGTTAAATTATTTTTGTATAAAATAAATAAATAAATTATTTCTGTATTAAAAAATTAAAACAAATATTAAAACAAACAAGTGCACTTGGTAAAAAAATGAAATTAAAAAAATAATTTTTTTATATAAAATAGACTCAATCCCCTCACTATTTTCCTAATCCCACCCAAAATCTACCCAAGCTAATCCCCCTGTGTGAGGGTATTCATAGTCCCATGGGACTACTAGTCCCCTCCTATTTTTTCCAAGCAAACATGGGCTATGTAGGGCCCACGGGATTGGTAGTCCAATCCCCCCACCTATGGAGCCAAACAAACATGGCCTAATGTAATTGTGGTATTTTCAGAGATTACTTGTGTATCTTGCATATGTGTGAATTGGCACAAAAAGAGTTCTCAAAGTACGTGCATGCATGCATTTTAACTTAAGTTAGTGTGATTGTGTTTCAATCATACAAAGTTGGAGACTGGTCTGTGTTGGTAAGAGAAAGGTCATGATTTCACTCGTACAATGTTACTTGATTAACTAGGAGAAAAATTAATTTGTACTTGAAAGTCGGTTGATTGATAATTGTATATTTTTATGTGTATTATTCATATACAAATTTATGATTAAAAACAACTCTAGATTTTTATATATATTTAAAATCTTCGTGAAAAATAATATTATTATTTTCACTCGTCAAAATATGTATGCCATGCATTACATTTTCACAAAGGTATTAAGGATCAAAGTATTTATATATGAGAGAAGCACATGACACCAACATTATAATGATTAACAATTATTTTTCAAAGCTACATATTTGTATTTAAATACATTTATATTTTATAATATTAACCTAGCCTTCATATATCAAGGTATGGAAGAATACACTAAGTATTAAACACATGAATTTACTTATTGACCCTTTAATTTAGTTGTTTGACAAAAAGATATTTTTAAATACTAACAAATACAATAAGAAAAAAATACAGGCATTTGACATGTCCAAGAAGAAATAGCATATAAATGTTTACAATTTTTCCATCCCAATTGTTTAACCAATATTTGTATTATACCCAAGCTTCTAAAAAGCGGTTGCGGTCGCCAAATGGCGGTGTGATTCTTGATTCTTGAGGTGTAAAGGCCGTAGTGTAACGGTTGCGGTAACCGGAACCGTGAATTTTTTTATTTTTCGCACAATTTGAAAAAAACTTATCGATACGCATATATATATATATTTTTTCCATGATCATATTTATTGGGTTAAAAGTAAATATTGATCAATTTTTGTAAATTTTTAAGTATGATCTAATATATTTCATATTTTTACATCACTATAAGCTGAGTTTTTTACATTTTATTTTAATAATTAATGACTTTATATTATACAAAAAATCAATCACTAACTATTATATATAAGATAAAAAATGATAAAAGTAAGAGAATAAATAAGAGCCTAAATATATATATATATATATATGTATTTTAACCAAGCCAAATAGATAATGACCATACTTATTATTATTATTATTATTTTCAAACAATATATAGATAGACGCACACAAACAAAATGGTTTAGTGATAGCAGCTGAATAGAATAGTATAGGTCTTACAGCTTCAACAAATTAATAACATGTTATTCATCTTCCCTCTTTTCTCTCTCTATCTCTTGCTCCTCAATTTTCTCTCTTTATCTTCCATTTTCTCTCTATCCCTCTTCCCCCATTTTCAGCCTTTTTTTGTGTGTTTTTTCAAAAGAAATAGTTTGGAACTATTACGTAACGGTGCGTAACAGGCCGTTACGGCACCGCTACGGCAACCACTACGGCCGACACACTTGTGAATCTCAATCACACTGCAAAAGTGGCCGTAATGGGTGGCGGTAACCGCCAAAATCGTTACGTAACGGCGTTACGTAACGGTTGCGACCGCTTTTTAAAACCTTGATTATACCCATATATATTTAAATACATATTTTTTTCCTCATCATATTTTTTATATCTATTTTTTCATTGCATTCTAAATCAAAGTAATTAATCTTATGATTCCCAATACTTCATATTTTAGATTAGTAAGAATGCATTTGATAAAGTAGAAGCTTCCTTTTTTCACATCATAGTGAAATTATGCAACATAAATGATAGATATTGACACCAAATTGGGAAAAATTGCAAGCAATGTAGTATCTTGTGAACCTACTATATTTCCATGTAGAAGAACAAATATAGAAGTTTAGGAAGGGCATCCATCTCTGAGAGCTAAAAGGATTGAAGGGAAGAATATTTACCGAAGCAATAATGATTAACTGTCCAGCTCCAGCAGAGCCACCAATTAATGCAACTATCAGACTAGGGACTATTGCCAAGCATCGAGTTAAAAAGTTGCGAATCCATGTCTTCAGTCGTAAATCAAGAAATCCCTGAAACAAGCAATATACAAAATCATTAAATTGATTATAGTTATCAACAGAACACCAGATGGGACCAAAATAAACTAATACTCCAATTAATTAAGGAATTTATAGGCAACATCAGATTGCTTATGCTGCATAACTTCTGAAACACATTCATCTACACATATTTTACTTAAACGATGTTTTCCAATAGATTCCATGATAAGAATTAAAGGAAAAATTGAATTTGAGATTTTAAGACAATCCATCGAAACTCGAAGGTCATCAATGATGTGAGTTGGGAAGAAAGTTATCACAGCATATGATAGTGGTTTGTATTTCAGTTATTAACTAATAGTTCATTGAGCCATGGAAATATCCTCTTGTATATCCTATCACTTCATATCCTTTATGGCAAAACCTAAGAGATAAAAATATATTAGCATAAAAGAATTACACCAGTAAGCATGGTGATTTCAAAAAATTGTGCTCAACGGGGACACGGCAATAAATTTATATGTGTATATATATTCTTATTTGATATGTAGATTAATATTATATCCACAAACAATCAAAATTAACAAAAATGAACCCTAATTCAATATATATATAACCACTATTAAGTTAACTTTTAGTATAAAAAAAATTATACCAATAAGCATTGATTGTGAGATACTAAGAAGCACATGAACAGTAGTTTCAAAAAAATGGGCACGGTGGGGTCATGCATGGCAAGAAATTATATATATATATTCTTACCTGTTGCTATATAGATTAATATTAAATCCACAAATAATTAAAATTAACAAAAATTAACACTAATTCAATATAAATATTAAAAATAATAATAATACTAAATAAATAAACGTCGCTCTTAAGTTTACCCTTATTGTTTATGCACTTTTATGGATGATCTATTAATTATTTAAATTTAAGAAAAAAGTAATGAACATTCAACATTCAACATCTAACATCCATCAAATCAAAAGCACTAACATTCCAACATCCAACATCCATCAAAAAATTAATTAATTAAATAAAGGGACACGCCTTGTGATGTGTTTTGTACGTATCCCTGTTGTCCCCACCATGTCCCCATGTTTGACACCACTACAGCACCTATTTTGAAGTGTCGGAGCTTCATAGGTACGAAGCACAGATATGGATACGAGACATGGATATGATATGATCTGATCTGACATCTGAAGAAAATAGGATACAAGTATGGCTGGCATACGTTTGTAAATCAAAATAAAAATAAAAAATTATTAGTAGTGAGTTACACATAAGTTCAAAAATGTTGAGAATTCATATAATTTTATGATGCAAAACACTAACCTTTAAGAATTAGGTATTAATTTAAGATAGTAGCTTGTTTACTTTTTAAATTTTTAATAGGTCTTGCAAGTATTTCATTTCCATATCAAGTTTAATATATTTATGTAAGAAATTAATGTATTGATATTATTGATCTTATTGATTGATATCAATATACACATTTATGAAGACCATATTACACTCCTTATATAGGAGAGAACAAGAGCTACTATTTATGCCACTAAGAGCCACTATCACCACTAAGAGCCACTATCTATATCCTTACATATTTATTACATCCACTACATCCACTATCTAGATCACTAACAATACATTACATATAATATACTAACAGCCCCCCTCAAACTCAAGGAGGATAGAGACTAGCCAACTGGAGTTTGGAGAGAGTAACAAAACAGGAAAATAAACTGAAAATAAAATAAAAGTGAATAGGAGACACTGTATGGTCGTGTCAGACCGTTGTAGAAGACCGTATGGTTATGGCAGACCAAGGTAAAAGACAGTTTATGGGGTCATGTCGGACCGTTGTAGAAGATAGTTTATGGGGTCATATCGGACCGATTTAGAAAAGTTCTGAGGTCATGTCGGACCGTTGTAAGCGATTCTGAGGTCATGTCGGACCGTTGTAGAAGACACTATCTGGTAATCGAACCGTTATGGCGAACCGAAATCAATGTCGGAACAGTTTACCGAGTCTTGTCGGACCCATATAGGAGCTAACTGGAATCAATGTCGAGACAGTTTACAGAGTCTTGTCGGACCCATATAGAAGCTAATTGGAATCAAAGTCGGGACAGTTTACAGAGTCTTGTCGGACCCTCAAAAGGCGTGCCCAATCTTATCAAAAGGCGTGCCATCAAAAGGCGTGCCATCAAAAAATGTGCCCGACAGCCATCAAAAGGCGCGCCAATTTGTCGTCTGGCGTTGAGAGACGCCAGAAGCGGCGTACGCCTTTGCCTATTTAAACCAAGCGAAATTGCTGGCGATGTATAACAAACCAGCTGAAGAACTTCTGAAAAAAAAAAGACTCTTCGTTCTCTGAGAGCTGTTATCTCTGAAACACTCTCCAACCAACTCTGAATATGGCCTCTTCTTCCCGTTCAGCTACCCAGAACATAGCCTCTTCGTCCCGTGGTCTCACTCTCTTTCCCGACCTCAACGAGTCTACAAGAGAGATGGCCGGGGCAAGTGCCCTTGAACCGCAACCAAGCGCCCCTGGTTTTGCGCCTTTGAACTTTCCGATGCTATCTGTGGAGCAAAAAATGGCTGCACAATCGGATATTGAGGCGAATTATTACACACTGAAGTCATGTGTTGAGACCATGATGCGATCTCAAACTGTCATCTACCCGAGTAGGACAAATGAGGTGCAGTGATTAAGCATGGCTCTGCTCCGGGGCATGTATAAGGATGCGGCGAGATATATGGGCTAAAGCGAAAAACAAGGCTGAAGCGGAAGGCCACCGTGATGCTCAGTTGGAAGGCCCCATATGTGACGGTTGAGAACAGCGGAAGACAACGTGCTCGGTGGCGTGGAAAACACGGAGGCAACCGTGAGGGCCGCCAAGACAAAGGCAAGAAGAAGAGAAAGCGAAGAAGTGAGGCGGTTGTTTGTGGTGCTTATGGGATGTGGTTGTTATGTTGATGTTGGGCTTATTTTTTTTTTTTGGTGTAAAATGGTGATCGGGTTTGATCCGGCATGAATAAAATAAGGTTGGTGACATTCTTGCAATTGCTTTCTCTTTTTGGATGACCCAAATTTCTTTTTCTGAGTATTCCAATTCTTGGAGAAGAAATCAAAGCCAAATGTGTTCGAGCATAATCTAGGGAATAAACAAAAAGAAGAGATGAAGCACCAGCACCACCTGACGCCAAATTCCCAGCAAACCACTTCCAGTAACCATCCTTGTCTTTCTTGAAATTAAACAGCCTCTTAAAATAATCTTTGAAAGCAAAGTTCAGGACCTGGGTTGGGAAATATCTGATAACATTGGCAGTGATCTTGAGATGAAGTTGCAATTATCAGATGAGAACTTCTGTAAAGCTGATTTTCTCTTGTCTCAAGCTTTGGTGAATAGTACTGAACTAGAACAAAAGTTAAAATCTCTGGAAGAGCTCCATCATGAATCTGGATATGCAGCAACAACTGCCCAACAAAAGAATCTTGAGCTGGAAGACATAGTACGAGCTTCATATGCAGCAGCAGAAGAAGCTAAATTGCAACTGAGAGAGCTTGAGACGCGTTGCATAGCTTCAGAACAGAGAAATGTAGAGCTAGAGCAACTGCTAAATCTTCTAGAACTGAAAAGAAATGATGCTGAAAGAGACCTGAGAGAGTTTGCTGAAAAAATTTCTGAACTCAGCAGCACATTGAGAGAAGTAGAGGAAGAGAAGAAACAGCTGAGCGCCCAAATGCAAGAATATGAGGTTAACATAACTCAGATGGAGTCGTCCTTGAACCAGTCATCTTCACGCAATTCTGAGCTTGAGTTGGAATTAAAGAATGTTACTGAGAAATGTGCTGAACTAGAGGGACGAGCCAATGTGACACATGAACGCAGCCGTGACCTAGAAGGTTTATTCCAAGTATCTCATACAAAAACAGAGGATAGTGGTGAAGGTTCTCATGCTTAGCCTCTTGCACCATCAGAACCTTGTCAATTTGATTGGTTATTGTGCTGATGGGGACCAGCGGCTCCTTGTTTATGAGTTCATGCCATTGGGATCTTTGGAGGATCTGGGTTGAGAAACCAGGAATCACAGGTTGCAATGATACAGGAGGAGCTCTCCAAAGTAACCAAAGACAAAGAAGCTCTCGAAGCTGCTGTGGCTGATTTAACAAGTAATGCAGCTGAAATGAAGGAGCTATGCAGTGAAGGAGCAGAGTAAGCACGCAATTGCCGCTGTTGCTGCGGTTTGCTGCGATCTACAGAGGCTGAAATGAGGGTAAGAGCTCAGCTATGGAAGAAGGTATGTGTAGAAACACAAGCGGAATAGGTTGAGATCCGCGGGGCCAAGGCAAAGTTGCCGCCCGCCGGAAGACGAAGATCACCAAGAGCTTAACCTATAGCTCTGATACCATGTAGGAAATTAATGTATTGATCTTATTGATTGATATCAATATACACATTTATGAAGACCATATTACACTCCTTATATAGGAGAGAACAAGAGCTACTATTTGTGCCACTAAGAGCCACTATCACCACTAAGAGCCACTATCTATATCCTTACATATTTATTACATCCACTACATCCACTATCTAGATCACTAACTACATCCACTATCTAGATCACTAACAATACATTACATATAATATACTAACAATTTATATTACAATAATAAAACAATCCACAACTTGTCTCTGTGCTTTCCCCTTTGGCACTAGTAAAAATGTTGTATTTAAGTTTACTTATTTATTTATTGATATTTAATTTTACTATAGTTATATTCTCTTGTTAATCCTTAATTTTTATGTAATTATAGGGGGTATGCATAAAACAATAAGGATACATCAATTTGACAAATTTTAATACTATAACTCTCACTATGTTCCTCTTATCAAAGAACTAAACAAAGTATTAGAAGTAATATGTGACTTGGCATATCTGATAATCTAAAATTAATGAAAAATTAATTAAGAAGTATACTTTTAATAAGTATCCAATACATATCTGCGAGTATCTAAGGAGTATCAGTATCCGATACGAATACGATACAAATACATATCCTTTTTTGAAGTATGCATGCTTCATAGGGTGCAATAGAGGGGAGGGGGGGAAATCATGCACAAAAGCTTTTTGAAGTAGGTTGAACCTGATTCTTTGAAGGCATTAATAATCTCTGACAAAAATTTAACCTCCAACAAGATTAATCAGAAAACTGAATACCTGCATAACAAATTGCCCGGCATATGTCCCTGTTATTGTAGAACTCTGACCAGATGCTAGCAAAGCAATTGCAAAGATCTTTGAACTCCAATTGCCTAACACATTCTGTAAACAGGAAAATATATATATATATCGCTATAATGAACAATCTGGATTGTAGTAACTTGAGAAGAAAATGCAAAATAACACTAAGGATTTTAACCAAAATTAAATGAAGTATAATATATGAAACTGTACAGAAAGGACTAAACTGAACACTGAGGCCTCGTTTGGGAACAGGCTAATTTAGTAACTTTTTGGCTAATTGGCTAAAAAGGTTAGTAAAAAAAACTTGTATGTTTGGGATAAATTTTTGGCTAATTACGAAAAGATGTGCAAAAAGTAGAGAGAAAAGGGAATCTTTGACTTTTTGGTATGGGTTGTTGGCTTTTTGGCTAAAAAGGTAACTTTTTGGCTAATTGGCTAATTTAGCCACTCCCCAAACGGGGCCTGAATATTGCATATGTTGGGGGAACAACAGATCACTTGCCTTAAGTAAAAAAGAGGCTTTGTTCAAGTCCAAGTCTTGGCAGTTCTTCTGATCATCTGGGTTCAAATTTGAGGAATTGCAAACTGAACCACTTACTGAGATGACTGATACATTAATGAGAAAGGCAATCGTTAGAGCAAAGCCACTTTCTATCATATAAAACCTGCAAGCGTCCTGTAAACAAGAGAAACTGTCATTTGGTGCTCAATAGAATCATGCCCTAACATATAAAATCAAATTTCAGAAGGGGACTTTTGAGGGATCAAAATGATATCATGGTGCCTACATCTTGATACAGTAAAACTTCAATCCAATTAGCCTAAAAAAGAATATCATTTAGTTCCAAATTGACATAAATTACTGAACTCCAAAAATAAATAATAATGAATAAAATGTAGCAAATATAGACCTGAGCAGAAATCTATTTTCTTCCCAAGATTATTTGTCAAAGAGCCACTAGCACAAAATACTAATCAAAGATGAAAAAATTCTGCAGGGCAAAAGTAAGATTCTCTTCTTTATCCTATACATTTACTTTTTAATTGTCCTTTTTCCTTTCCTTTAATGTTTTGTCTATTTGTGAGTGCATGCATCTTATTTTGCTGTGCACAACTTTAAGTTTGACAAATCCAGAACTATCGACCAAATTTTCTGAATAGTTTAATTTTAACTTTTTAAGCTGCTTTATGTTGATGCATTAATATATCCTACCATACAATATGAAGACGGATCAATTGATGCACAAACAAGACCATACCACACCCCCTTCCAAACGAAGGAAAAATAAAATTCAAAAATAAAGAAACAAAGACAATTTTTGGAAAGGAAATAAAAAACTCACAACCTCTAACTTCGAAGAAATTAAACTTGGTAACACAGAAAATAGCAGTAGGCAAGATGATATAATGTGAGAATAATTAGTCCAAAGTTGCCTTTTAGGTAACGGAAACAAGTTTTACTGCCCACAACCAAAGAGCAGTCTATATACGTAAACTCTCAACAGAACTTTTGGGGTCAACCCACATACAAGCTACCACTTGACTTGAGAAAACTAAAGGTCAATTAGCCCCTTATAGATTAAAAATAAATAAATATACTTTGATGCCATTAACAGATCGTGGTATTTTCCTTGAAAGGACCAAAGCTGAATGCAGGAAGAGATTGTGCCTGCAGCAAGTGCAAGACAATTAAGGAAATGAAAAACTTTGGAGCAGAATAAACCATTACCATTACAATAAATATAAGAAACTTACGGCATGACCATAGCTCCAAGGGTGAAATTGCCAAGCCAGTAGCGCCATTACCCTTCAATTGGGGAACAAAAAGCCCATGCAACACTTCTGAAGCATTGGGCCGCATATCAAGCTCCACAAAAAACATGCAGCAATTATAACTACCAGAAATGCAATGAACAACTCAAGTTTCCTCACCTGCACAAAGATCAATTATTATAGTTCCTTTTTCATTACTGCATTTCGCTCAATGGGTTGAAGGGAGATAGTGTATCAAGCTGTTGGCAAGGCCAACTTGATAGTTAAAACTTCAATTCAAATGTGTTTACTCTAATCCCACAATGCATGGAGTAAAAGACTCGTTTAAATTACCCCATATTGCTGTAATGCTAGTAACATCAATGTACTGAGCCCTGTCAGAAGAACACCAACCCACACTGGAATTTTGAAGAGCATGTTTAATGCAAAGGCTGTTCCAATAACTGGACATAATAAAGAGCAGCAATAAGAATATAGATATATCAGAAGCCAATAATACATATATATCTGTTCAAGCACAGATGATGAATGAGGTTTGCATCAAACCAATAGTAAAAATATTAATGAAATATTTACGTAGTATGGGATGAGGGAGGTTAGTATGTCTTGCAGAGCTACATAAACATCCTACAAAAGACCTATGGAAACTAGGTTCCGTGTCTCTGGTGAACCATAATTTTTTTGTCATTTCTCGTAATTTATTATCTTTCTTGCATGTATATTAGCATTTTTCAGTTTTTTCAGTAATGATCACATTTTGTGTGTATAAGCCAACACCTCCATAAACACTATATATCCACGCTTTACGTGTCAGAATAGTTTACACTGTCCTTGTACAACTAAAATTTTCAGGCATGGACGAATTCAAGCAACTCAACTATCAAAGCCAAAAGGCACACCATTAGCTTGAGGCTGGCGTTGAAACCAAATAGGAAGTTTGGCACTTTTAAATAAAGAACATTCATAGATTATGCTGCGACAAAGTCAGGAAGCTCCATACAATCCAGGTGGAAAGGCCGTATCAGAAATCCCATTTGATTTGGTGATTTGAGTAAAAAAATCCAATATACAAGTTTTACCTCCTTTATATTACAAACTACATGAAAATGCACTGAAATGAAAAATTGAAGGAAAGACAATTTTTTTCACAAGCCTTAAAACTCGCAGCATATTCAAGAACCAAGAGAATAAAGCTCATCTATAATTCCTTCAGTTCCACATAAGTGACATTATGATTTCCTACCAGAAACAACCATTTCTTCACTGGAAAGATGTACTGATCTTCTGAAGTGCATCGGTTTCTCTTTTTTAGACTCAATATACATAAAGATAGGGATAATATGTTCTATTGATTCCCCATGGGTAGCATCATTCTTTCTAATAAGGACGGCAACAGTTAACACAATCAAAATAGATCAAGCATCCACCTGACCAAATCATTTTCACCATGTAACCATTGCATGCCCATTCAAATAGTTTTACAAGATGTAGAAAATATTAAATAGAATATTCTAATGAGTTTGATCATCTGCATGCTTTTAAGAAAACATGATAGGATATGGAGTGAATCAGTTGTATGTGTTGAATCATTTTATAGCTCATCCAAGCTTTCAAATACTGTAGTAAAGATGAATGAGCTCACAACTTTGCATTCCAATTACATAAAGAGCTCTCATACCTTCGGGAATGTCACATGCAACTATGGCAATTTCAGCAAGAACCCATAAGATGAAGTTTGGCACCCTTGGATATTCAGCTCTACAATGTTCTGCTAGATGCTTTCCTATAATGTAAAACATGTATAATGAAAATATGAGGATATCAGTAATAGTGATTTGGAAACAACTGGGTGCAGTGCATATAGATAAAGATTGGTTGATGAATTGATCACATACCAGTGACCACCCCCAGGTTTGCCGCAAGAGATTGAATAATGAGAGCAGCACATGAAGCCACTAATATAATCCAAAGTAACTGAAAAACAGAGAAAGTCCATGAGAAAGAGTGGTATGACCTCAAGATACCAAATTTCAAGTTAATACACAAACATGGACATTAACGAGAAAAGATTGGAAAATAAATATATATATTTATAAGAATCACACAATCTTGAGTATGTGCTCTCAACCTCTCACAGATATGGATGATTAAATTTCTATCAGTGTCATAGATGTACAGCATTTCCAACTGTGCAGAGTCCATCATTGGATGGGTCACATTGGAAAGATCCTCTGAGCGACAAATCAACTTATCCAAAAGTGTAACCATCCACAATCAGTTACGGCATTCTTTTACGTAAAATTGAAAATAAGTTTGACCAAAACATCAAGAAAAACAGTTATTACAATATCAATAAAGGTCAAATGGGTCAAAAGGAGTATCAACATGCAGTATATTATGTTACACCCACTCAATTTTTAACAGTTAGGCATTCCTTCAATCTCCTGCCACCTAGGAAGCATAGACACTTCAAAATGGGAGCCATGTCCGTGTCTGTTGGACAGAGAACACTAGGGACAAGCATGTCCACGAGGTGTGTCAATTTTTTTAATTATTATTTGTTTGTAGGACACTCCACGGACATGCGTGTCTTGTGTACATTTGGACATGCTTCAGGACACCTTTTTGAGTTTTTTTTTTTTTTTGGAAATCTAATTTGGGGTAAGTAAAATATATGAAAACAAAAATGGGGCAAAGTGCAAGAAACTAAAATACACCTACATATACATTGATGTCTTTTATATCTCTATGCCCTAAAAGTACACCGACATATACATTGATGCGTTTTATATTTCTGTGCCCAAAATTATATTTATTTATATACATAGCAAACATAATTATATATAATATATAAATAATTCTTCCCGTTTTCCTGATTGATCTGTATCCTAATTTTTCAAAATCCGTGTCTATATCCATGTTGTGTCCATACTTCTTAGCTTACCATACTATATCAAAACATTCAAGTATTGTTTAATCTCGTATTACATAAATCTCCACAGAGAAAAGATATATGTACCTCATATTTGTACTGTGCTCCTGCCTGTAAGTCGGTTTCAACTGTAAATGAACCACATTACGTGAGTGAGTGTATGACAGTAAAGAGCTAAAGAATAATGGTATTGTAAAACAAACTAAGAAAGAGTAAGTCTTACAATTTCCAGGATCTATATATGCAATAGAAACAAGAAACCCAGGGCCAATGTACGCAAACAAGTTTCTCCAGCTTTTCTTCTGCATATATAAAAAAATAAAACTCCATCAATTAACCAGTTCCCACTGCAATTACAAAGCTAATTTCCAATTAGATCTTCAGCAGTTGATCCCAGACATAAACTCTTCTTTTGAAAAAAAAGAAGCACATTCATCAAATTCATCAAGTTTAAAAGATGTATGCCAACGAGACACCCAGGAGACATCAAATTGACGGAACTTTTTTTTCGTTCTAAAGCTGCAAGCCACAGTTCTTGAATCCATCTGGAAACCGATGAGCGAGTTATCTCATAGAGACAAAAGAAGGTGGAAGAGTAGCTGATAAAAAATTATGTTTTGCATCAAAAGGTTAGACAAATCGACAATCATTATGGATATTTACATTCAACCTACTCATGATTCTTACAACTCTTATGGCGGATTCACCAATGCTAAAGCAACTTACTTCAAATGTTGTTCCACCAAATTTAGTAATACACTATAAAATCACATAGAACCTATGAATCATGGGTATGGGTAGTGCTGGTCTTGGTGCGGTGCAAGTCTTGCGTCTGATAAAATCCAAAAAAAAGTAGGGTATGGATCTGACTTGGTATGTTTGTAAAAAAATATTTATTTTTAATTTAGAGTAATGCAAAAATTGATTAAATGGTTTAATTTGTTAACATCCAACATACAAATAACATTTCATTGCAAAAGTAAAGTTGTAAATCAAAATTAAATCTCAATATATTAAATAACTTACAAACCATAGTTTAATTTTAAAATGGGGTACTTACCAATTAGTCACATTAACTAGACTTATTTACCTCTGTGTCCTAACTAATAAATTTAACACTATAAAAATAAGAGAGTGATAAATTTATCACTAAAATTTATTCATAAAACAAAGAGATCGATAAATTTATCACTATAAAATTATTCATAAAAAAAAAAGATTGATAAATTTATCTTTATCACTTAATAAATTATATCAAATAGGACTTAATGGGTAATAAGTCTCCAAAGTAGGACCTATTTAGTAATAAATCTCCAAAGTAGGACTTATTGGTAGTTTACCCTTTTAAAATCATGCTAAGCATAAAACTAAAAATAAAAAAGAAGTCTAGTAAAAGGAATTTCATCTATGTAGTAGAAGAAAATATGATTTCAACTCAGGCAGGTAAGACTTGAATATATACTAGTACGTCTATATACACCAAAAATTAAGAAGAAAAAATTTGGATATGTGTTTCGTGCACCCAGTGAGTATGCATATCAGTCAATCAATTTTTCTCTCACAACTATCTATTCAACTGAAAAAACAATTTCAAACTCACTAACTTTTTTCACCTTGTAAGAAAGCCAAAAAGTCACTAAAAAGGCCAAGTTGCCAAATATCAAGTAAAATTATGGAAATAGTTTACTGCCAATATCATGTGGGTAGGAATCTAGATAGGGCATGTTTGGAAGCAAAGACTCCAAATTAAACTTTCACATGGAATCACCAATCATGCCACGAGTTTCTTACACACCTTTTAAGGCTCTAGCAAGTGTGCAACATATAACTCCCAAAAGAAGAACAATGATGCTTTCCTTGAGAGGTCTTGAAGGTCCATTAGGTTGTGTTTGGATCATGGATTTGGGTAGGGCTTCAGAAAGGGAAAGGGAAAGCGGTGGTCCAAAAGGCTCCCCAAACCCATGATCCAAACCCTGCCCCATAGAGTTGAAAAATCTTGCAACACTTCCATAATGAAGCCAATCATCCTCCATACTACACCAAGTCCTAATCTTCCCAACCTCCCATATCAGAAAAAAGGAAAAAGAAATTTTTTGCCACTCCCATTTTTCTCTCTCAATGACTAATTTAGGGTTTACTAAAAACAAAAAAATCAAACACACCAATCCTTGATGCTAGCTTTTAATCAATCCAGACAAAATCTCATTTGAATTTATTTCAGATTGATTAACCAGTCATCATATTGAACTCGACCCTAGGCCCATAAATTTCGAATTTATATTGAAAACAGAGAATCAGAATGTAAATATTGTAGAGAGTGAGACTCACATCAGGTACAACAATCTGATCGGACTCCACATTCTCAATCAGAGGCTCATTCGAACGACTCCGATTCCCAGTGCTGGCGATGAATTGCGGCTGCTCAGACCCCATTTACAGTCACTATAGTGTTCTGTTCCAAATGAGACATTGAAATTTCGAAGCTCTATACAAAACTTGTAACCAAAACACGAATACACAAACATGCAGTTATAATATGTGTGCGTGTGTGTATATGCAAAATATATGATTTAACAGGTGAAATGGAAAATGAAGGAAAATTACAGGGAAAATGATGAGAAAATTGATGGGAATGAACGAACCTTTGGTACTGGACCTTGAGTTGTAGTAATGGGGAGAGTGATTGAAGAAAATGAACGTTAACAGAGTGTTTCCTCCAGTCCCTCTTCCTCTCCCCCTCTCGTTTCACTCTGTTGTCTGTGTGGAGGAGTTCTTTATTTTCCAAATCCAAGTTGTGTTTACAATACGCAACTTAAAAAAATATACTATAAAAAATAGAAATAAAAAATAGAAATCTTAGAATTGGTCACATGACTTTATAAAATATGTTAGCCTCACAAAAATAATATCATAATGATAATTTTTTTTTTTAATTCAAAAAGTGGACAAAGAAAAACTGTATTTGTATGCCATGTGGCATTTTACATCTAAAATTGGACCGGAGTTTGTTTTAAAAATAAATTCAAAAAAAATTTAAATATCCTGGAGTTAAAGTGAGAAAAAAAAATATTTGAAAAACCGGCAAAGTATAACTTACGCAAATATTTTTGATCTCTCAAATATTTTCAACTAAAATTTCTATTTCTACACATCATTTCCTCTTAGTGCACACATCATTTTAGTTTTAATTTATATTTTTAAATTAAAATTAAAATTTATAATTTTAAATTTAACAACACATTAGGTAGGCAAACACCATTAGCATGCATTAAATTGAGAGAAAAAACATTGTGCTGTCTTATTTATTATTTAATTGTTAGAGTTTTAGTGGGATAAGGTTGCTTGTTTTCAACTCGAAGGATTAGCTGAGTTGGTAAGATAATGGTCTGCGTGACCAGAGGTCTTAGATTCAAAACCTATACCAATCTCCTTATAACCCTTGACTGAAATTGGGGGTTAAGGGGTGGGTTCTTTAACATCCTCTTCGAATTAACTTGTAAGATCGGGTCATAAACAGGCCTAGCCTTAAGGGTACTCGGTCAAAGAAAAAAAAAAAAGTTGCTTGTTTTCCAATTTCAATTTCTAATTTTATTTTCATATTACTTTTGAGGTCAAACATAATCTCATTTCAAACACATGTTTTCAAGCATAATTTTAAAAATAGTTTTGAGTTTGAAAATAAGTTAAACATTATTAAAAAAAATTTCAAGTTTCAACCATTAGTTATATGATAAATATATTTATAGAATTTTTATTAACAATTAATAAAATGATGTGATAATGAAATTTATGAAATTATAGTAAATATTTTTATTGAAAATGAAAAGACTACAACGAGCCATATAATTCTTTTAGTTAAAATAAATAAATTTGTATATACTTTCTACATATATGCTCCTTAGACCAATGCAAAAATAATAAATAAATAAATACATAAGAGAGATAGAGACATTAGACTTTTAAATTTTAGTTAACTGAAATAAGAAATAGATAGAGTGTTTTTAGAGAAGTTTAATCCAGTTGCATTGGCCTATTGGCTAATCACGTGACTATGATCCAGTAGTCTAGCTAAATACATAAGAGAGATAGACATTAGACTTTTAAATTTTAATTAACTGAAATAAGAAATAAGAAATAGATAGAGTTTTTTTTAGAGAAGTTTAATCCAGTTGCATTGGCCTATTGGCTAATCACGTGACTATAATCCAGTAGTCTAGCTAAATACATAAGAGAGATAGAGACATTAGACTTTTAAATTTTAATTGACTGAATTAAGAAATAGATAGAGTTATTTTAGAGAAGTTTAATCCAATTGCATTGGCCTATTGTCTAGTCACGTTATTTTAATTAATTTAATTTTAAAAAATAAATGACAAATATGATTTTACAGTAGTCTAGCTATTTTTAAAGATAAATTTGATGAAATTACATGCCTATAATTATTGAATATGATTTTTTTTTTAATTTTATAAATGATCTAAACAAAGGGCAATTTAAATGAATGATTGATGTCATTGAAATAAGACTTTGGTGGTGGAACTCGCAATTGTAACTAGATTATATTGACTTTTCTCTAATCAGTGTAAAACATATATATATATATATATATATTTTCCTTTTTCCTTTTTCAAATGACAAAGTCACCTTATGATATCATTTTTTTTTTTAATTATTAGTTTGCAATACTTTCATTGAAATAATGAATTTCAAGCTTCTCATAAGTATTTCCAAGTATTCACAAATAAATTTAACATCTTTCAAGAAAAAATATTTCACTCGCAATAAAAAGAAATCAAAATCTCAAATTTGATTAAACTACCTCACTATTGTTGCTTAAACTATTTAGAATTTTTTTTTTTTTCAAATTGTGGTAATATTTTCTCAACCCATATTATTGCAATTAAACCACAAATCCTAGTTGAGCAATATCACATATAGAATGCATTAAAAAACAATGAATAAATAAATAAGTAGAAGAGCATCAAATTTCGTAGAAGTGATTCTATTGATCGAACCATACTCCAAAGACGTTTTTCTTAGCTTTTACTTTTTTTCTTTTTTTTTTTTTTATTCCTATTAGATTTAAAAATGAGGTTAACCTGATCAACAAGGTCACTAACATCAATTACTTGGGCAAAGTAAAATTATAATATTAACGAATATTCGTAACTTCAGCAGTATGAGCTACCTCATGTGATGCGATTAAATCGAAACGTTCATTTTCAAATGATGACTTTTAATTTTAAAATAATGATTACATTTTATTTATTTTTTGTGTAACTTTTTTTATAGAAAAAAATTAGTGATACCTCCCTCAATATATGAATTCATATTAGTTTGCAGTCGCTTTTTAAATTTTCGGAGAAAAAATCGATATTTTCTGTGTTTAACATTCTTGTGACTAATTTTCCCTTAAAAAAAATAATCTGTCTCTGTTCTTTATTATCTTTCTCCTAGCGGATCATCAAAATTTAGAGTTACGTTAGGAACCCAAATGAATTATTAAATATTCTACAAAACCCTTATGTGGGTCCCACACCCATTTTGATAGAATATTTAGTAATTTATTTAGGGTTTATAGTATTTTTCCAAAATTTATGAAGAAATTGGTGGGTATAGCATTTTTGTTGTCAACTTGTTACTATACGTGCTCCATTATAGAGATCATTATTGTTATTTTATTTTTTTCACATATATTTGTAAAAATTGAAAATAGAATTGAAAAGAGTACACCTAACATATGGATATGGTTGACAGTTTCAACAATTCTTCAAAAATTGCATTAGTCATCAAATTCTTATCTTTAGAAAGAAAAAAATGTAGTGGTTGATGAATTCCCATAATTCTTAAGGGTTTGGCTTTCCTCCCATCCATGATTGGACTGGAAGGTGTTGTTGGGTCCGTAGGAGTCCACAATGGTTTTTTTTTTTAATAATCTGAACCGTTCAATGTGTAGAACTCATTAAGTATTATATATTAATAAAAAATTACGTTGATCGGATATCGATAGTTACGTGATCAAATTAATTTTGTATAAAACAAAATGGACGGTGAAAAAATAAACGGTTGATAAAAATCTGTTCCAATAAAATAGCTATTGATATCCGATCAACGTAATTTTTTACAGGCATATAGTACTTGACGATTTTAACATATTGAACAATTCAGATTATTGAAACCGGACTCATGGTAAGCCCCCACAAGTCCAACAACACTCTCTAGTCTGATCACAGACTGGAGAGAAGCCAATCCCTTCTTTTAATAACCTCTTTTGGTTTGCAAATTAGAATTAGTTGGATCATAAAAAATGATAATAGTCCTAACTGTCTTACTAGAAAAAATTCAAAGTGTATATTTCAATGGCGGCTGTATATTGTACTGTCGATTTTTCTGCCTTGACTTTCTTGTATTACAGGGTTGGTTGTATTCGTCTAATGTTGTGTTTGGTTGAAGGATTCGGGGAGGGATTTGGGGAGGGATTTGGAAAGGGAAAGGAAAAAGGTGTGTGAAACTAGGTGAAATGTATGTATATTTTATTTACATTTCACCAAACTTTTTCCTTTCCTTTTCCAAATCCCTCTTCAAATCCTCCAACCAAACACAGCGTAAGTGTTCGTCTAAGTGTCCATTCGCCAAAAGGTACAGCAAGGATAAATGAGTCTGTTTTTCTCTCTTTCGTTGCATACAAAAACATAAAACAAATATTCATTTGGGTTTCTCTATAAATATTTATTTGTAGCCCAACATGGAAGACTGTCTCTAAACCCAAGAGACACATTGATCAACATCTTCAATGGTGCACTGGCCAAGCATTTTGGATAGGGATCAAGACCACTGTTTTTTCTTCTGCAGTTTTTTCGAGAACACACTAAAATTTAGAGAAATTTTAAAATTTGACACTTTGGAGCCTCTCAATATAAAATTTTAGCCCTAAATTTGAAAATAAAAACCAATTTTTGTGATTAGCCTTCAATTTTCCAAATGTTATCCATTACTTGAAAATTTTACTGTATTGAAAACAGTGAAACTTCATAATTTTTTTTTTCTTCCTATTTTAGAACAGAGCAATTTCAAAATTGTCATTTTCAAGGGTTCAATTTAAAATTTTTAGCTCTATATTTGAAATTAGGCAACCAGTTTTTTTTTTTGGCCCTTAATTTTTAAATTTTTAGCCTCAATTGAAAATTTCATTACTTGAAATCAGTGAAATTTCATTATGTTGGTCGCACTAGTAGCAAACATAGTGAATTTTCCTTAATTGTTTTTAAGAATTTTATATTTATCACATGTCTTGTTTGATAGATTTCAAGAAAGAATTACAAAAATATAAATTTATAAAAAATAGAGATCTAAATAAAAAATTATTAAATTTTTAAGTATTACAATCTATTCTAAATAAAGAAAAAAAAAAACGTATTTATTGTGTCTATTATCTGATTTCAAGCACCACGAGTTTCTTTCTTTTACTTTTTTATAGATATTATGCACTAATATGAGTTACTAAAAAATGAAAAATTATACAATAGTTTCGGAATACCATGTAATCATACTCACTCACCAAGCACCATTTATTATGTCATTTTATGTTTTTTAATCACTTAATACAAATAATTAACACTCTATCTTCTCCATCAATCATATTATCATAAGTATCACATGATCATACTCTCATAGTAGTAAGGAAATGATCGAGGAGCTCGAATAAAAAAAAGGGAAAAATAAACTAATTTAAAAAAATATATCTTCATTTTATTTTTTATTTTTTATATTTTACAAATTAGTTATTCTTATAGACTATTTTTATTGATTCTATAATATTCAGGGTTTCATTTTAAATTTTAATACTACATGGGTGCATGACATGTTTGTTAGTAAAAAAGTTAGCAAAATTTATTAATTTATACAATATTTTTTATTTTCTTCATACATGTGAGTTAGCCTTCATTTGGTTTTTATTTTGGGATTAAAAAAGTACAAAAGTATAGCAATTCTAATTTTAAACCGACCTATTTGATCTTCTGGACTCGGGTTTTATAGTTTGTAAATGTTTTTCATGTCTTTTCCCCTTTATTCTTACTTGAGTTTGGCTATTAGATTGTTGTGGTTGCTTTTGTGGTAGATTGGTTACTTAGGTTTCAAACTCTTGTTATCCAGAATTTTGCTCATTCTCTCGAGTGGCACTTCTTGCGCTCGAGCGAGCTTTATAAACTCTCGTACTTTTGTAGGTCTACAAAACATGGGAGGTGTATTTACGCTCAAACGGTGCCTTTCACGCTCGAGCGGGCTCAGCTCAAGTGGCTTTTCTTGCACTTGAGTGTTGGTCTGTTGTTTGCAAAACTACTGGGAGTGTGCATTCTAAGCTTGAGTGTCGTTTATTGCGTTCGAGCGGAACAACTTGTTGTGTCTGACGCTCAAACGTCACTTCTTATGCCGAGCGGATCAGACGATATTAGTTCGTAACAACCACTTGTCACATCACTTTTTCATCTCTCTCTCCAAAAAATTTCAAAACCCTAGATCTAGAGCCTCTCTCTAAAATCTACATTCTCTACATTTTCACCTAGATTTAGTGATTTCTCTACCCGTGTACCTTTGTTAAAAAGGTAGAGCGTCACAATACGTTTTGGTCCGAACAAGATTTGATCACGACATCTTTAAAGTTCCTCTATTGCTGCTTTGGTCTTCTAAGCTTGAGATAGGGACTTTCTACACTCTCCTATGATTTTTAACTTAATTATTTGTTGATTGTGTAAAGAATGTTGGGATTTAGAGGATTTTAGATAAACCTAGAGTTTTGATTTAAAATCAAAAGTGGGGTTTTTAAACGAATATATTGAAAATAGTTATGGGTATAGATATGAGGATGTGTTATATTAAATTTGTTGATTTTGACACATGGGTTGGATTTGGGAGAAAATGGAGTTTTGCCCTAAAATGTTTAAAATAATTATTTTGTATAAATAATGAAATTGGTATTGAAAATATAAAATTAGATGAATGTTTATATCAATAGTAGAGTTGGATGTGTATTATCTCTCACCTATGAAAATTTGAATAATTTATCTGTCTTAAAGATTGTATATCTGTTTAGAAATATCTATTTTGGGGTATCGGTGGAGGATAGCTATGATTATTAGAGAAATTGCATTAGAATTAGGTGAATTGAAACTAATTTCTTAACTGTTGTCATTGAATGTGACCATATTTTAATACATTGCATATGTATGATATTTGGGAGGAGAAATGGGATATACTCCATGTTTGGGAGAAGAAAAAACATAGACTCCATTGAATTAAGTTGGCCTGTGAGTCTAGGGTAAAAGTCTCGAAAATTGCCTGTATACATGGGTGTCGATTCTCGCGGATGAAATTTTCGTAAAATGGAAAATTGAAGTGTGTTTTGTGTAATGGTTGTATTGATTAGATAACCACCGAGTTATAACCTCAGTTGGGTTGTTTGGATGATAGTGAATTTGATTCATGAGTTGAGATGAAATGAATTAACTTGAAATGAGTTGAAATAAAATGGATTAAGACATATAAAACTTGGCATATTATGATCTTGTCGAATGTCAATGATTTTATTACAGCGTTGTATATGCAAATTATACTTATATCTTTGTTAAGATTCATATATTGTGTTAGATTGTTTCATCGGGCTTTAGCTCACCCTACTTGGGAAAAACATTTTCGTGCATCGTGATATGCCTCAGCCAAGGACATAGCTTTGGAGGATTGTGGAGCTGAAGGCTCATTTTTGTTTATTTTGTATTTACTTTTCACAAGTTGAGGGCTTTATTTGTATTGAGCTTATGACTCATTTTGTTGTAACCAAGTCATGTCTTGGAAGGATGTAAGCCATTAGGGCATATCATTATTTGTTTAGCTTTCATTTCTTATTACCTCTTGTAACACATGTCGTAGATTCAGGATGAACGATTTATGAATGTATATCGCATGTGGCACCTTTTGTATATTAACTTTGATTTAATGAAAGCTTCTGAGGTTATTTATATCACATTGTACTAGTGTTTGGAGATGGTTTATTGTATTTATTTTAGGGGTGTTACAACTTGGTATCAGAGCGTACCGGGTTTGAATACTTGGGTACGTAGGAAGTGGTTAGTACCACAATGGGTTTGTCTCGCTTGTCAGAGATATTTGAGTATATAATAGGCATCTGTGATAACATGCTTATGTTATTATATAGGTATGAGATTTAATTTCTAAGATATTGATTGAGTTTACAGATTTCTAGAAGTCCTAGTAGAAAAGCACTTGATCACTGTTGTTTGTAATTGGAACTTTGGCAATGCCGTGAGACGGTCATTATCTAGGAATGAAATTCGTATGTGTTTACGTGATTACGTGCTTAGGTGGAGTGAATTACTGTTATCAACCGCATTAGGACGCAAGTGAGTTAGTTTCAGCATATTTGTAAATGTGCTAATCTCTTTTGTTACCTTCATTAGGATGTCAAGATGTGGACGTGGTGGTGGTAGGCGTGGTAGGCCTAGGAGGCATGAGGTGCCTTTACCGAATGAAATTCTGATTAAGTTCGAATTGTGTAACACTGAGATTAGGATCTCTTAACTTTACTTGCTTGACAAACTGTACATTTTATGTCTGTTTAATGTCCATTAGGTTTATACACAATAGGAGCATAAAATGAGCAGAAAATTGCTTCCCGCATGTACAGAGACCTATTCCCACACATGCTGCCTTTACCTTGCAGCCAAACAGGGCCTTAGCTTCCCGCACATGCTAAGGGTTTTCCGCATGTGCGGCACCCCTTTCCGCACGTGTAGCCGTACCTCGGGACATGAGCCTGCTGTTTTGAATCTGTTGGAAGAGGTTAGAGGTATAAAAAGACAGAAAATAGGCTAGAATAGGGTTCTGAAAAATTCGAAGAGAGAAAAGAGGCTAGGGTTTGGAAGAAAGGATTCTTAAGCTTGCTAAGGCAATTTCCATGGATGGTTCTTCTCCATCTACCTCTTCTCACTCCTCCATGAGTGGTTAGGTTTCTCTTTCTAGGGTTTTGATAAAACCCTAGCTATGTAATTAGGTTTTCTCTTTGCTTTTTAATTATGTAAAGGTTTGAACAAATTATATGGTGTTTAAGAAGTTTCAAATATATATTTTTCATTATCTCTTTACGTATTCTGCTTTCTGTGATTGTTGAATGCTTTCTATATAATGGTTTTCTACTCTTTCATGTTCAAAGTATGAGATGAGCCATACTACGAGAGACGAGTCATGTTACTATCCTAGTTTAGAGCGAACGACTCAAACTACTTGAGATGGTTCATGCCTATACATTGAATGTGTTAATTTTCTTGATAATGCTTCGAACTTGTAGTTGCGAAGTATTATTCCTTTCGAACGGTAACATAATTGAGTCTCAAATTGAAGCCTTATTTATGTAACTAGTGGTGAATTCATTATCCTAGATTTTTCCACAATCAGTAATTCCAATTTCAATTTTAATCGTTAGTTTAATCTCTGTTTAATTTAATTATTATTAGGTTATGAACAACTATCTTTTTCATCAAAATTAATTTAGGAATTTAGAATTTAAATTAGTTTAATTTCACAATTGTCCTTGTGGATTGATACCTGGACTTACCAATATTCTAAGGAATTTGGTTTAGTTTAGTGTTTAATTTTGGTGTGTGAAATGACCAATCAAATTTTGGTGCCATTGCCAGGCACTTATGGCAAAATTAATTAATTTAAAGTTACATTCTTATTGTAATTTTTAGTTTAGGATTATATATATATATATATATATTTTAGTGTTGCTAAGTGTGCAGAGTGTTTAAAGGTAAAGCTATCATCGAAGTGCAAGCGGAGTGCAATCGAGCGTTAAAAACAAACCGCAGCACTAAAGTGAAAAAAAAGAAGAAGCAAATACTCGCAAGCAAAGCACCAAAGTGCTAAAAAGAAAGACAGAACTCAATTGGAGATTAGAGACAACATCTACACATCAAGCACTCGCAAGACGAGTAAAGCGTTTTCATTAAATCGTTGTGAGTATTTCTCCCTTTGGTATTTTGCTTTCATAACTTAGTGCACAGAGTCGAAACTGTGTGTGTGTGTGTGTGTGTGTGTGTGAGCAGTGTATGCACGGGCACCGTTCATGTCACCTTGAATTGTGGAATTTGGACCTTGGACTAGAAAGGACTCTTAGGAAACTTAGAGCCTCTTCTTGTGTTCCCAGGCTTGAATATCCATACCAATACCTTGAACCAATTAAGATGGCAAATCCGAATGGCCTAAATGGGCCTAATCAGACCCTTAAAGATTACTTCACACCTACTGCATATACATCACCATTATGTATCCAATTACCCGACACCACTGCTGCTCATTATGAGATTAAGTCCAACACCATCCAAATGCTCCCATCATTCCATGGATTAGCTCATGATGACCCTTACAAACATTTGCATGAATTTCTGGAAATTTTCTCTACAGTGAGGATCTAGAACTTCACCAATAAGGCTCTAATGTTGCGTTTGTTTCCATTTTTATTAAAGGACAAAGCCAAACATTAGTTGAACTCCTTACCTACTAATTCTATCACAACATAGGACCAATTACAGCAGAAGTTTTTGGAGAAGTACTTTCTCATTGGTAAGACCAACCAACTCAGGCAAGCCATCACCAATTTTGCTCAAATTGATGGCAAGCAATTTCATGAGATATGGGAAAGACTTCGTGACCTTCTCCAACAAAGTCCCCACCACCAAGTGCCTGATTGGCAACTTGTCCAAACCTTTTACTATGGCTTAACTGAGCCTCATCGCCAAATGGTGGATTCTTCTTGTGGTGGGACATTCATGTCTAAAAATGATGCCGAGGCATGACAACTATTTGAGAACTTAAGTGATAATTCCCTTCACCATGCCTCCGCAGCCCGGCAAGTCTGGCAGCCAGTAGTTGGAGCCCTAAAAAGAGGGGGTAATTATGAGACAGGGCAAAATCTAAAGTTAACCCAACAAGTAGAGGCATTATTCCACAAAATGGAGCAATTATTAGCTGCGGGATATGCCCTCACACAGCAAGATCAGCCTCAATTTCACGAGCCATGTGCTATTGTGCGAGCCCTGCTCATGACTTTAGTGAGTGCCCTTCGGTATCACAATTTTCGGAATTAGTCCAAGAGCATGTGAATGCGGCTCAAGGATTCTCCAACCCGGGTAATGATCCATATTCCAACACATACAATTCGGGATGGAGAAATCACCCTAATTTTTCATGGAGACCTCCTTCACAAGGCACTTCTTACAATCCTCTACCACCAAGATAGAATTTTAATAATTTTGCCAACCAATCTTCTTACCGACATCCACAACTTTACTCCAAGCATAACCCCCTCGTTCTCAAGGCAACTTGGCCTTTGAGACTCAAGTGTTAGAAGTTCTCTAAAAACTTAAGGGGTTAGCACCAAGAGTTCACTCCCATACTCACCCATTGCCAAGCTAGAGGCCCAATGGGGTCAAATGGGTAATAACATGAATATGAGAGAAGAGGAAAAATTATCGAGTCAGACTGTGGCCAACCTAAGGGTCAATATGGGGCAAAGGGGTCGGGTGGAAATGGAAAGCACCATAAGCAGGTGCAAGAGGTGATTACTTTGAGAAGTAGGGGGGAGTTAGAGCCTCGGTCAGTTGCGTCTAATGCAACTAAGGCTAAGAAAAGTAATTGGTGGTCAACCCAAAGAGAGCAAGGGTGAGGGAGAGACACCTAAGGGGGATGACTTAGTCCTTAGCACTTCATATGAGCCTAAGGCACCATACGTGCCTAAGGCATCCTTTCCCCAATGCCTTGATACACCGTCTCCTTTTAATGAGAAGGCGACATCCATGGAAGCGATGATGAAGGTCTTTAAATAGGTGAAAATCAACCTCCTGTTGGAGGCGATTAAACAAGTACCCTCCTATGCTAAATTTTTGAAGGACCTTTATACACAAAAACGTAAATCTAGGACACATGTGTCCCAAAAGGTCATACTCATGGAGCAAGTAAGCTCAATTTTATTGAGTGATATACCCTTTAAGCTTAAAGACCCAGGTGCCCTAACCATTGCATGCATTATAGGGGATCATTTCATTGATGGGGCCTTGTTAGATTTAGGGGTTAGTATCAATTTGTTGTTGTACTTTGTGTACGAAGAATTCGGGCTTGGCAAGTTGAAGCCTACCATTACATTTCTAGTTGGTTGACCAGTCCCTCAAAGTGTCACGTGGCATGATTGAGGATATGCTAGTAAAGGTCTATACGTTTTATTTTCTTGTTGACTTTTTGGTTTTAGATATGGAATCGGTATCCAGCTCTAGGAAGCAAATCCCGGTGATCTTAGGTCAACCTTTCTTGGCTACGGCCAATGCTTGCATAAATTGTTGTACTGGAGTTATGGATGTTTCATTTGGAAATATGCAAGTGAAACTCATTGGTTTTCAAGCATCCCAACAACCCCATGAAAGAGAGGTGTGTTTATTTGTGGATGTTATGAATGGGATTGTAGAGGAGGCTTTACCCTCTATTCTTGTACCCTTTAGAGGCTTGTCAAGCTCATTTTGTGTTTGAGGATTTTGATATTGACGGATCAGTTGAGGAGGTGAATGTCTTACTTAATTCTTCTTCTACACCGAATTTTCCTCCGTGGAAAGCCCGGTTTGAGTCCTTTCATCCTCTGTCTAGCGAGCCTACCATACCATCTCTAGTGACACCACCTACACTTGAGTTGAAGCCATTCCTAGTTACACTTAAGTATGTATTTTTAGGGCCAAAGGATACTTTACCTATCATCATTGCATCTGACTTAACTGCAGAGTAGGAAAATCAATTAATGAGTGTTCTTGTGGCACATCGGAGGGCTATAGGATGGTCGGTGGCTGATTTGAAAATGATAGATCCCTCCGTTTGCATGCATCATATACATCTAGAGGATGATGCCAAACCTTTTCAAGAAATGCAACGGAGACTTAATCCCAACATGAAAGAGGTTGTGAAAATAAAGGTTTTGAAATTGTTAGATGTGGGTATTATATACCCTATCTCGGATAGCAAGTGGGTGAGTCCTACACAAGTGGTGCCCAAGAAATTGGGCATTACTGTTGTAAAGAATGAGCAAGGAGAGTTGGTCCCCACACGAACCACTATTGGGTGGCGAGTGTGTATTGATTATAGGAGATTGAATTCCATGACTAGGAAGGATCATTTTCCTTTGCCATTTATTGATCAAATTCTTGAGAGGTTAGCGGGGCTGGGTTTTTATTGTTTTCTTGATGGTTACTCGGGATATAATCAAGTCCCGGTGTACCCCACTGACCAAGAAAAGACCACGTTCACTTGTCCTTTTGGCACTTTTGCTTGCGAGTGCATGCCTTTTGGGCTATGTAATGCACCGACGACTTTTCAACGGTGTATGATGGCCATTTTCTCTGATATGGTGGACAAATTCTTAGAGGTTTTCATGGATGATTTTTTGGTGTTTGGATCGTCTTTTGAGGAATGCCTTAGGAATTTGACTAGAGTGTTAAAACGATGTACTGAGGCAAACTTGATTTTGAGTTGAGAGAAGAGCCATTTTTATGGTTCGTGAGGGTATACTGTTGGGACACATTGTGTCCTCTCGAGGTATAGAGGTAGACAAGGCTAAAGTTGACCTCATTGTAGGCCTTCCTCCTCCCACTTCTGTGTGTCAAGTCCGATCTTTCTTAGGGCATGTAGGTTTTTACCGTATGTTCATCAAAGATTTTAGTAAAATACCCCATCCTTTGTGTAGTTTACTTGCTAAGGACGCACCTTTTCTCTTTGATGAGGCATGTTTGAAAGCCTTTGAAACACTAAGAGTGGCCCTTACTACCGCCGCAATCATGATATCACCGAATTGGTTGTTTCCCTTTGAAATCATGTGTGATGCCTCAGATTATGCTGTCGGGGCTGTGTTGGGCCAAAGGGTTAATAGGGCACCCTATGTTATATACTATGCTAGTTGCACTATTTCGGATGCACAATTGAATTGCACTACCATCGAGAAAGAGTTGCTAGCTGTGGTCTTTGCCTTAGATAAATTTCGGTCCTATCTCCTAGGTTCTAAGGTCATAGTCTTCATTGATCATGCTGTTTTGCGGTTTTTATTATCAAAGAAAGAGACCAAACCTAGGCTAATTAGATGGATATTGTTGCTTCAGGAATTTGACTTAGAGATTCGAAATAAGAAAGGATCCGGTGGTATGGATCACCTCTTGAGTCCTTATTGAGTATACTAGTGACCCTTTATATTTACATGATTCGATTACAGATGAACAACTACTTGTGGTGTCACGAACGAGCCCCCTCGTGGTTTGCACATATTGTGAATTACTTGGCCATTGGACAAATTCTCAAAATTAGTCTAAACAAGACAAAGACCCATTCTTTTCGCAGTCGTATTATTTTTGGGAGGATCCGGAATTGTTTAAATATTGCTTCGACCAAGTGATCTGACGGTGTGTGTCGAAAAGTGAGTTGCATAGCATTTTTACATTTTGTCATTCTTCTGCATGCGGCAGCCGGCCATTTTAGTGGGCATAAAATGGCCGTCAAGGTTTTACAAAGCAGATTTTATTGGCCCACCATTTTTAAAGATGCCCATCAATTTTGTAGAACTTGTTTACGCTGTCAGCAAATGGGTTCAATATCTCATCATGATATGATGCCAATGTCCCTTATTCTTGTGGTAGAGATCTTTGATGTTTGGGGGATTGATTTTATGGGTCTTTTTCCGTCGTCGTTCGGGTTTGAGTATATTTTTTTGGTAGTGGATTATGTTTCTAAGTAGGTGGAGGCGATTGCTACTCGAACAAACGATCATAAAGTAGTAATCAAATTCTTGCATGAAAACATCTTTAGTCGTTTTGGGTTTTCTAGAGCCATAATAAGTGATTAGGGTGCACATTTTTGTAACCATTCTTTGAGCTCAGTAGTTAAGAAATACTCTATCGCCATAAAGTTGGCACTCCATACCACCCTCAAACTAGTGGCCAAGTGGAAGTCTCTAATAGGGAGGTGAAGCACATAATAGAGAAAACGGTGACGCTAGATAGGAAAGATTGGTCAAAACGCTTGATCGATGCATTATGGGCCTATCAAGACCGTTATAAGACACCTATTGGGATGTCACCATATAGGGCGGTGTTTGGCAAAGTTTGCCACCTCCCCGCTGAACTTGCGCACCGAGTGTTGTGGGCCATAAAAACGTTTAACTTCAATATAGCCGCGATTGGGCTCAACTGAAAATTGCAACTCAATAAGTTTGAGGCAATTTGAAACGATGCATATGAGAGTTCAAAATTTTTAAAGCTCTAACTAATGAATTCCATGATAAGCACATAATAGAAAATCCTTTGAACTCATCCAAAAAGTATGGTTTTTTAACCCAAAATTGAGACTCTTTCTGGGTAAACTTAGATCAAGATGGGATGGTCCTTTTGTGGTTGTAGAGGCACTTATTCATGGTGTCGTTGAGGTGCAAGATCCCAAGAATGGCCACACTTTTAAAGTGAATGGCCAAAGACCTAAGTCAGATATAGAGGGATTGGGAATGGGGACATGATTGAGTTTATTGCTTTGATGGACCCTTTTTACTATGATTGAGAGATTGATGTCTTGTTCTCTTTTCATTTCTTTCTATTTTATTCTTTTTTTTTATTTATTCTTGTTGTGCTTTATGTGACGTCTAAGAGACTTTAAATCCTCTAAAGGTGTAATTCCTTTGGTGTTAGCTGTGCTCGAACGGCATCTGACAATCTGGTATAACCACCTAACTATATTTGTAGTGAGTTCCTAGGAGACCAACTTAGACGGTGGAAACTAGAGTTCGAATGGCAAAGCCTAGAACATAAAAGTTTAGAATTTCCGAGACTAAAGTCTAGTTTAAATACACAGGGGTGTGGAGATTGCTTCAAAACCACATCGGCTTGAACTCTATATGGCAGCCCCATAGGTCGAGTTAGCTTTATGCTACCGATTTTGGATACCGAATCAACCTAGTCTGTCACCTTGTTGGAGAATAGGAAAAGTACAAACATTGTTAGGGAGAAAAGTAATTCCCGTGGTTTTCGCGTGAAGATTGTATCTTTGTTAAGCATTTAGTTATTTTTGAAATGTCATATTTATTTCGGATGTAAAATGAAGGCAGAAATGGCTTAAAAAGTTTTTGGGTTGTGATTTGGGTTTAATTCCTACAAAAAAAAATTCTCAAGTGCGCACAACCCACCGTGACGGTAAAACAATTTTCAGTCCACAAGTTGGACACCACTTTAAAGGCAGGTGCGTGGGGTGGTGCGACCCATTAGCCGCGGCGCTTGGGTCTCGTGACGCAGGGAAATTTTTTAAAGATTTTCGCCACTTGCTTTATATGTAGGTGCACGACACGTGCGGGACGCCGTTAATAAATAAATAAATAAATACTGGAGTTTTATTTTATTAATTATTTTTTTTTTATTTTGAATGTTTTTTTTCTATCTTTTTTTTTAAAAAAAACAAAAACAAATTTTGATTTCATCAAAAACCTAGCCCACTCACATCACTCTCACAGACACACACACACACACATACACACGGGCGCACACACACACACACACACACACACACACACACACACTCTCTCTCTACCTTATTATCTTTTTCCTCAATTTCTTTCACTCAAACCCCACCACCACTACCAACTTTCTTCATTCTTCTTCCCACCATCACCAACCTTCACCCAACCTCTTCTCTCCACCACTCTACCACTGGAGCCTCACCGCCGGCGCCCTATCTTCTCTCTGTCCAGCGATCTCCGACCATTACCATTTTTTCTGGCAAATCTCCATTCTTTCTCCCCTTTTCTCCACTCTTTCAAGGTAAACTTCCCTTGTTTTTTAAGATTTGTGGGTGTAAGAGTAGATTAGTAGAGTTTAGTTTTTGTTTTTGTTTTTCTCCAGTCATTGTCTATTGTTCATCCTTAAAAAAAAAAAAAATCCAAATTTAAGAAGACGACTCAATCGACGTATGCCCAAAAAATTAAATAAAAAAAAATAAATCTAATGCTCAACTTTTCTAATCCATTTTATTTCATAGGTCATCTATTTATTTATTTAGTTGTTTAGTTGTTTATTTTTTTATTATCTCATTATTATTTGTTAGTTTAATTCATTATTTGTTAGTGTAGTTCATTTTTATTTGTTTAATAATTAGTTTTTTTTATATAAAATGTTAATGTGTCTAGTTTATTTTATCTTATTTTAATTTAGGTTTCATGTATTACAAAAAAATAAAATAATAAATAAATAAAGAAGAAAAAGAGAACAAGAACAAGAAAAATGATGAGAATTGCATGTGGTACATCAATGGACAGACTTGTGTTTTAATATCTTACTTTATTCTCATGCTGGTTCCATGGGTATATGTGTCTGTTGTTGGTGTGTGCAGGATGAGTCAACAGATATCTACCCGGGCCTCCGAAAAGGCCATAGGTTCGTTCTCCTTGGCGCCACCGCCGCCACCGTCATCATCATCATCATCGCCACCACCATCGGTTGAGTTGCTATGACCGGAGTGGGCTTCCCGGCCGCTTCACAAGCTTACACAGTTCAACATCACCTATTTTCAGAATGACCTACTCATTTCTTGGGCCGTTGAGTAGCTCCACTTTGGCAACAGTTGGACCTTTGCATGATTACCACGCCTACTTATTCTCGACTTGCACGTCTTTTCTACCAGTACCTGTACGAGTCGCTCACTGAGTTAGGACTTTTGTGTATTGTTGATGGCCATATTGTCAGCATCACAGAATCTATGATTGCCCAAGTGTTAGGGTTCTTTTCCAAGGCGAACCACCAACCCTTCTCGGAAGTTAAGGGCCAACAACCCATACACAGCCTCATCTAAGAGTACGTCCCAAGGGTCCACGGTGACACAAGTTACACGTGTTTGCGCCAGAGCAAGCTGCCTGGTCGCTTGTTATTTATTGACTCAGTGGTACATAAGAGTGCCCTTCCACTTGGTTATAAAGTTGAACGTCGCATAGAGTTTGTTCGAGTCTTACGTGGTTATCAGCATGGCTATCAGGTCTAGCTTGCACACGCGATTTGGATGCATATGCGAAAACTTCTGCAGGAGGCCGTTCAGCCTCAACCTATATAGAACCTGACTTGGCCTCTACCATTTGCCAACTTGCTTACCCTTATCTTCGAGCTGAACGGCCTCCCAATTCATCCGACTGAGGAGATTGACACTGCTTATTCGACTTTCAGGCAGCGGGAATGGCAACATAGCTTATCTCGCATCCCGCAACAAGTTGGTGCCCCGGTTGATGAGGCCCATGACCCCATGCCTGACCAACCACCTCCTCTTACTTTCCTCGTACACCCCAAGGAGCCCAGATTACAAATTTTCAAGATTCTCGTGGATCAGTCCACAAGACTTTATGATCATCACCAGATCCTCATAGGGTTGTGTACGAATTTTCAGGCACATCGAGCCTATGCTCAGGCGACTTTCGACCAGCTCAACGCCCGTTAGCACAACATTCAATAGTCAGTTATATCACTGTAAACTGACTTTTATACATATCAAGAGCCCAGCCAACAGCGTTTTGACTAGCTTGGCCCTCAGGTTCAGGACGAAGGGTTCGAGACACGATCATTGATAAACACCTTGTTTGCCCATCATTTCCCTCCCATCACCACTGAATTCTCAATAGTACCAGATTGTCTTTTTCTTTGTCTCTCTTATTTCTGTATTTTCCTTTTAGTTGTTTCTCTTTCTAAAAAAAAAAAAAAGTGTGTGTGTGTGTGTGTGCTACTATTTACTTACTTGGGTGTACACCTACAATCTTTGGTAATATTCTCTCTTTCATATTTACTTAGCATTTGCTTCCATTATGACAATGTCATATTTAAGTTGGGATAAGGGTATTTTCCTTTGTGCATTTTTATTTGGCTCATAGTTCATCCTGATACTTGTTTCACTTGATTACATTAGTTCACTTGATGTTGACTTGTTTCTAGTAGGGTGTTGATATTTGTATATGTTAATGGGTGGGCATAGTAGACTTGTATGAAAAGGGTTTATTGGGTAAACATTCACATGTGATGTTTGCACTAGGATAGTTGTTTGTAGTTATGGTATTAGTACATTTATAATGAGTATGCCTTGACTCACATGAACACACTATCATAACGGTGACATCTCTATTATAATCCCTAGTGTATATCATTGATAATTGCCAGTGTTGCAGGAAAGAATAAATGACTAGTCTTGATTCTAAAAAAATTAAAAAAAAAACAAAAAAAAAAACAAACACTTGACTCTTTTGGATTCGTAGCCTCTTTAACTGGAGTTACTAAGCCTGTAGGGGTGTCTTTACACTTAGTGCCCTAAAACTGTCTGGTTTGGGAGTCATTGGCCCAATACTTGCTACATGGGTCAATTAGAAAGCTTAAGGGACCTAGACATTGCGCAGTTAAGGAAAATAAGGAAATTGACTTGTTTGGATTCATAGCCTTTTCAGCTCGAGTTATTAAGCCCGTAGGGGTGTCTTCACATCTAGTGCCCTAAAGCCGTCTGGTTTGAGAGTCATTAGCCCAATGCTTGAAACATGAGTCGATTAGAAAACTTAATGGATCAGGACATTGCACAGTCTTTCAAAAAAAAAAAAAAAAATATTTTGAGAATCCTAGTTACAAAAGTTTAATCTTATATGTATATGTTGGCGGTTATTATGAGTTACACTAGGCTATTATAGTGGTCAGTTAACTAGTTATGGAGATTGCACGTTACACCGAGGTTACTGATGATGTGTTTTACTAACATTCACAAGTACATAGAACTTGATTTGTGTAATACTGAATTGCGGTCTCTACTCAATAGATTTTTTCATGCTTGTCTATTGTGCCTTCAATGACTCATCATGTCTTAATATTACACTGTAGTGGCACATAAATTAATTCTTGAGTGATGTAGTGTGATTGATTGTTGTTGGATAAGCAAATATGTTAATGTTTGTGGGTATCATTTTTGAAAACCCTCACGAGACTTTACTCGTCCACTTGGGGTAACCTTGTAGTTTAAAGGCTTGTTGTATATGCTAAATGTAACCGTTCTTCCCACGAAAGAGAAGATAATTAGATTTTGTTTAAGTTTATCTTTCTTTCTTTATTCCTTGCTTGAGGACTAGCAAGTTGTAAGTTGGGGGATGTGATTAAGGCCAAATTGCGTAACACTGAGGCCGTTAATTAGGATCTTTTAACTTTACTTTCTTGAGAAACTATACATTTTATGCCTGTTTAATGTCTATCAGGTTTGTACACAGTGGGAGCATAAAATGAGTAGAAAATTGCTTGCACGCCATGAGGCCCATTCCGCACACGCGCCTTTTACTGCAGCCCAAACAGGCCTTAGTTTCCTCAGACGCAAGGTCGCACTCAGGACACGAGCCTACTGTTTTGAATATGTTAGAAGAGGCTAGAGGTATAAAAAGACAGAAAATAGGCTGGAATAGGGTTCTGAAAAATTCAAAGAGAGAGAAGAGGCTAGCATTTGGAAGAAAGGATTCTCAAGCTTGCTAAGGCAATTTCCATGGATGGTTCTTCTTCATCTACCCCTTCCCACTCCTCCATGAGTGCTAGGCTCCTCTTCCTAGGGTTTTGATAAAACCCTAGCTATGTAATTAGGTTTTCTCTTTGCTTTTTGATTATGTAAAGGTTTGAACAAATTGTATGGTGGTTAAGAAGTTTCAAATATATATTTTTCATTATCTCTTTAAGTATTCTGCTTTCTGTGATTGTTGAATGTTTTCCATACAATGGTTTTCTACTCTTTCATGTTCAAGGTATGAGACGAGCGACACTACGAGGGACGAGTTATGTTGCTACCCTAGTTTAGAGCGAATGACTCGTACTACTTGAGATGGTTCATGCCTATACATTGAACGTGTTAATTTTCTTGATAAATGCTTCAAACTTGTAGTTGCAAAGTATTATTCCGTTCGACTGTAACATAATAGAGTCTCAAATTGAAGCCTTATTTATGTAACTAGTGGTGAATTCATTACCCTAGGTTTTTCCACAATCAGTAATTCCAATTTCAATTTTAATCGCTTTGTTTAATTTAATTATGATTAGGTTATGAACAACCATCTTTTTTGTCAAAATTAATGTAGGAATTTAGTATTTAAATTAGTTTAATTTCATAATTGTCTCTGTGGATCGACACCGACTTACCATTATTGTAAGGAATTTTAATTTTGTGTGTGAAACGCACCCATCAAATTTCGCACAAGAAGAAGGGGTTGGTCGTGCCAATGTGGTCAACCCGCTTGGTCAACAGGCCATAGACACCTTAGCCAGTGAAATGGCCGGAGCATTGCAGGAATCCATGGACATTCTTGAAGCGAAAGTTTTTCCAGTCAAATCTAGATAAGTTTTTGGGTGATCCCAAGGAGCCATTGAAGGCAGATGAGTGGTTAGAGCAAATAGTGAAAATGTTCGAGATGCTTGGCATCGAGGACAATCAGTTACGAGTGACCTTGGCATCTTTCCAGGTAAATGGAGATGCGGGTCAGTGGTGGAAGTATGCGTATAGACACATTAGAGTGACTTGGGAGGCTTTTGTTAGCGCCTTCTAGGACAAGTTTCTACCTCCCACGGTTAGGGAGAAGTTGAGAGACCAGTTCTCCAAGCTGGTGCAATTGAACACCCACCGAGTTTGAGGCCACATTTACTAGCCTCTCTAGGTTTGCACCAGAGTTAGTGGTGACAAAGGAGCGCCGTTGTTTGGAGTTTGAGAAGAGGTTGAGGACCGGACTCATGTTTAAAGTGGTCAGGTCGATGATTAGGGATTATGGACGCCTTGTGGAGGCGGTGACTCATCTTGAGACCGTGATGTAGATGTTGGAGGAGAGGATGAGGGGCTCCAGGAGGATTCAGGATGTTCAGGGGGATAGTAAGAGGTAGACGGGTCCTATCCCACAGTAGTTCCAAGGAGCACAGTTGAGGTTTACCTTTTCAGTGCCGAGTTCAGGTTCTGGGAGAGGTGGTCAGTGAGATTTTACTTGCCCACAGAGAAGAGGAAGGCAACGGTCTGTATTGTCCTCGGCTTGTTCTCAGAGCCATAGTTAGGGAAGAGGGTAGCCACCCACTTGTTATCAGTGTGAGTAGGCGAGGCACATGAAAAGATTTTGCCCTCAGTTGGGTAGCATACTCAATGTATTTGGTTTGAGACTGACATAAAGCCACTAGCCTGCACAGTCAGCACATGTCTTGAAGGCCAATCAGGGAGCCTCTTTGGCTCAGTCAGTACATCAGGCTTATGCTCCGAGGGGTGAGCAAGTTGAGTAGAGACCCACATGCATGGTATGCCGTTATCGTGCTGCATCTAGTACCAAAGACCTTCAGAATGAAATGTACCTTTTGTTTTGCAATTTAGTTGCTAATGTGTTGATTGATATGGGTGCATCCTATTTATTTATCTCGCTCACATTTGCATTGGTTTTAGGTTAGAGTTGGCTCGCTTAGCATCTCCTATTTGTGTAGAGTCACCTATTAGAAGTAAGGTTGTTTTGAAGCAGGTGCTCGGTTGTGACATAGAGGTTGTCTGTCACGACTTCTTTTGCATTTGTGTTGATTGACATGTCTAGTTTTGATGTTATTTTGGGTATGGATTATCATCATATCAAGCTTATCATAGATTGCTACCGCTAGAGGGTTATCAGATGTACCTTGAGCGGTGATTGCTTTTATTTCTAGGGGACTAGGTGGATAGAGTCTTATCACCGGTGTATGATCTGCGTGGGTAGAGTGAGCTTAGTTGCCTTCTTGCCAACGTCTTGAGTAGTAAGTGTGATGAAGTCCGAGTTGAGTTGCCAAGGGTAGTTTGTGAATACCCGGATATTTTTTCGGAGGATCTTACTAGTTTACCACCTCATCGAGAGTATGGATTTACGCCTGCCAAATTAAGTGAGTTGAAGATTTAACTCCAAGAGCTGCTAGATAAGGGTTTTATCTGCTTTAGTACTTCACCTTGGGGAGTACTAGCTCTTTTTGCCAAAAAAAAAGATGGTGCATTGCTGCTTTGTATAGATTACCAAAAGTTAAACCAGGTAACTGTTAAGAATAAGTACCCAATGCCTCGTATAAAAAATTTGTTTGATCAATTGAAGGGGTCTTGTTGCTTCTCTAAGATAGACATGAGATCGGGTTATCACCAGTTGAGAGTAAGGGAGAAGGATATCCCGAAGATGGCATTCCATACGTGGTATGGCTATTACGAAGCTTCTATTGATGCTTTGGGCTAACCAATGCACCGGCTGTATTTATGAATTTGATGAACCATATTTTTCGTGAGTTCCTAGACCGTTTCGTGGTTGTCTTTGTGGACGACATCTTGATTTACTCACCTTCTGAGGAGGAGCACAAGAAACACTTGTAGGTAGTACTTGAGTTACTTAGAGCCTACAAACTATATGTTATGTTTGGAAAGTGTGAATTTTGGTTGAAAGAAGTTAAGTTCTTAGGCCATGTAGTATCCGGGAAAGGGGTGACTGTAGATTCATCCAAGATAGAGGCAGTGAAAGATTGGAAACAACCTAAGAATACTTTTGAGATCCGTAGTTTCTACGATTGGTCGGGTATTATCCGATTCGTGAAGGATTTCTAGATTAGCCTCACCATTGACTAGATTGACGAGGAAATGAGCTAAGTTTGTGTGGAGTGAGACCTGCGAGAAGTCGTTCTAAGAGCTCAAGGTTAAACTTACCACTACTCTAGTATTGGTTATTCCGGAGAGGGATTTAGGCTACTCAGTGTATTGTGATGTCTCACGGGAAGGCTTGTGTTATGTTTTGATGCAAAAGAGAAAGGTAGTAGCTTATGGCTCGTGGCAGTTGAAAACACACAAGAGGAACTACCTTACTCATGACCTAGAGTTAGCGGCGGTGATCTTTGCCTTGAAAATTTGGAGGCATTATCTGTATGGAGAGAAGTTTGGGGTGTTTTCGATCATAAGAGTTTCAAATATCTGCTTACGTAAAGATTTGAATCGAGGCAAAGGAGGTGGATGTAATTCATAGAGGACTATGACTCTGAATTACACTATCATCCGGGGAAGGCCAATGTTGTGGCCGACGCATTGAGTAGGAAATCTATTAGTAGCGTAACTTGTATTGCCATTCTAGAATATGAGATGTTGGGTGCCATTGGGGAGTTTGACTTGCATCTTGGCGAGTTTGTTGAGTCTGCAGCCTTGTTTTCGATAGTTGCACAACTTACCCTTGTGAACCGAGTGTTAGAAGCACGTATGGGTGACCTTGTTAGAATCCCTTCGGGAAAAGATTTCCAGTGGGAAGGTAAAAAGAGGCTTGAATGTGTACTCCAACTCGAGTGTTAGATACCTTGACCGTCTCTTCATGCCGGAGTCTTGCCAAGAGGAAGTACTCTGAAAGTTTCACCATTTACGCCTTGCGGTGCATCCGGGAGGCACAAAGATGTATCACGACCTTTGTTGCCAGTTTTGGTAGAGAGAAATGAAGACGGATATGGCTGGGTTTGTGTCAAAGTGCGTACTTGTCAACAAGTGAAGGCCGAACATCAGAGGCCAGAGGGTTTGTTACAACACTTGCCTATTGCCGAGTGGAAATGGGAGCATATCACGATGGATTTTGTTGTGGGCATTCCGAGGACTCAACGGGGTAATGATGCCATTTGGGTGGTAGTTGACCGATTGACTAAGTCAACAGACTTTATACCTATGCATGAATGACTTTGTAGATTATCTTACCGACCTTTACATTAGGGACATAGTGAGCTTGCACAGGGTCCCTATGACGATTGTTTCGGATAGAGATCCGTGTTTTATAGCTCGATTGTGACAGAGCTTACAGAGTGCCTTGGGCACTAGGTTGACTTTTAGCATCGCGTATCATCCTCAGACTGACAGGCAGTCAGAGCGCACCATCAAGATTTTAGAGGTCATGCTTTGGGGTTGTGTCCTTGACTTTAAGGGTTGGTGAGAGAGGCACTTGCCCTTAGTGAGTTTGCCTATAACAATAGCTTCCAGTCGAATATTAACAAGGCACCGTTGGAGGCCTTATAAGGTCGACCATGTAGATCTCTTGTGTGTTGGGCCGAGATGGGTGATGCACCTATGTTGGGTCTAGAGTTAGTCCGGGAAACGACGGAGAAAGTTGCACTTATCCGTAAGAAGTTGGTTACGGCCTAGAATTGCCAAAACAGTTACGTCAATCGTAGGAGGATACCATTGTCTTTTGAGTTGGGGGATCATGTATTCTTGAAAATATCACCTAGGAGAGGTTTAATGAGGTTTGGAAAGAGTGGGAAGTTATCCCCTCGATTCATTGGGCTTTTCGAGATCCTTAAGCAGATTGGAGAGGTAGCTTATCATTTGGCCTTGCCGCCATAGCTTTCTGGGATTCATGATGTGTTTCATATTAGCATGCTTCAGAAGTATGAGCAGGATCCATCGCACGTGTTGGATTAGACCGACTTAGAGGTAGATGAGGATGTCTCGTATGAGGAGAGACCAGTGAGAGTCTTGGATACCTGGGACCAAGTCTTGTGAGGCAAGATAATTCCCTTGGTTAAGGTATTGTGGAAACATCATAGGGTTGAGGAAACAACGTGGGAACGTGGGAACATGAGTTAGAAGTCCGTGAGAAATATCCAGATTATTTGTGGATGCTTGATTATATATTGAAATTTTGTTATGTTAACGAAATATGAAAACATTGCATATGTTTTGGAGATATGGAAACATTGTATATGCTGTTTATGTTTTGGAAATGCGAGTTTATTATAAACACTATATATGTTTTGGAAATATGAATTGTGTATTCAGTATTGATAATTCGTTTATCATGTTGATGGGATTGAATGACTAGAGAATGGGTCATGGTAATGAAATTGAATGATTGACATTACAGCTTATAGTTGGTTTTAACTTAGTTTTAAAACTTGATTTGAAATTTCGGATAAAATTTTTAAAGGGAGCTTATAACAATTTCGGTTTTGACCCATTTGATCTTCTGGACTCGGATTTTATGGTTTCCGAATGTTATTCATGTCTTTTCCCCCTTATTCTTACTTGAGTTTGGCTATTGGATTGTTGTGGTTGCATTAGGGCAAGGTTGGTTGGTTAGGTACCAACCTCTTGTTGCCCAGAATTTTGCTCCTCCGCTTGAGCGTCACTTCTTGTGCTCGAGCGGGCTTTGAAAACACTCAGTATTTTTGCAGGTCTGCAAAGCTACTAGGATGGTGTATTTTACACTCGAGTGGTGCCTTTGCACTCGAGAGATCACCGAGCGGCCTTTCTTGCCGAGCGTTGGTCCGTGTCGCAAAACTACTAGAGTGTGCATTCTACACTCGAGCCGCTTTCTTGCGCCGAAATTTTAACAACTTATTGTGTTTGACACTGAGTGTCACTTCAGTTCGCCGAGCGGATCGCATATATATCGTAATATTCACTTTTTACATCACTTTTTCATCTCTCTCTCTTTCTAAAACTTTTCAAAACCCTAGATCTAAATCCTCTCTCTAAAATCTACATTCTCTCTATATTTTCACCTAGATTTAGTGATCTCTTTACCTGTGTGCTTTTGTTAAAAAGGTAGAGCGTCTCAAGGACTACGTTTTGGTCCAAACAAGATTTGATTTTGTCATCTTTAAAGTTCCCCCATTGTTACTTTGGTCTTTTAAGCTTGAGGTATGGATTTTCTACACTCTCCTATATCACTTTTTCATCTCTTTTTATATCACTTTTTCATCTCTCTCTTTCTAAAACTTTTCAAAACCCTAGATCTAAATCCTCTCTCTAAAATCTACATTCTCTATATTTTTACCTAGATTTAGTGATCTCTTTACCTGTGTGCTTTTGTTAAAAAGGTAGAGCGTCTCAAGGATTACGTTTTGGTCCAAACAAGATTTGATTTTGTCATCTTTGAAGTTCCCCCATTGTTACTTTGGTCTTTTAAGCTTGAGGTATGGATTTTCTACACTCTCCTATGATTTTTAACTTATTTATTTGTTGATTGTGTAAAAAAAATGCTGGGATTTGAAGGATTTTAGATAAAATCTAGGATTTTGGTTTAAAATGAAAACGTGGGTTTTTAAAATGAATGTATTAAAAATGGTTATGGGTATAGATATGAGGATGTCTTATGTTAAATTTGTTGATTTTGACATATGGGTTAGATTTGGGAGAAAATGAAGTTTTGCCCTAAAATATTTAAAATAATTATTTTGTATAAATAATGAAATTGGTATTGAAAATATGAAATTAGATGAATGTTTATATCAATAGTGGAGTTGGATGTGTATTATCTCTCACCTATAGAAATTTGGATAATTTATTTGTCTTGAAGATTGTATATCTGTTTAGAAATATCTGTTTTGGGGTATCGGTGGAGGATAGCTATGATTGTTGTAGAAATTGTATAAGGATTAAGTGAATTGAAACTAATTTCTTAACTGTTGTCATTGAATGTGACCGTATTTTAATACATTGTATATGTATTATATTTACGAAGAGAAAGGAGATGTACTCCATGTTTGGGAGAAGAAAGGAAATAGATTCCATTGAACTAAGTTAGCCTGTGTGTCCAGGGTAACAGTCCTAAAACCCGCTTGTATACATGAGTGCTGATTCCCGCGGACGAAATTTTCGTAAAATGACAAGAGAAAATCACTATCTGTTTATTGCCAAGAAAAAATCAGATAACGAGAAAGAGAAAGATGAAGAAATCAAACACTTGATTCTCAAAATAAACAGCAAATTGTACACAAATATAGAATCAAAATTCTCAAAAAAAAAAAAAAAAAAAAAAAAGCAAGTAGATTTGATTATCAAAATACCCAGCAAATTGTACACAACTATAGAATACTTCACACTCAATTCAGAACAAGTACTCTCATATATGTGCCTGTATATATAAAATATATATGTATATGTTCCCGGATGAGGCTTGGTATGAAAGATGAATGGGAAACACAAATGCTCTTGCTGTTAATTTATCATTTCAACTAATTAGTGCATTCAGATTGTATGCAATGATTTGCTCTTTGGTTTGATTTTTTCAGATGCTGACTTGCGTATTCTTTGTAGTATGTTTCCAAGATCAACACATGAAACATTTGCACAAAAACTATATCAGACATTCAAATATCATAACGGGTTCAGCAAGTCAAAATTGTCACGTATTGACTTTCACCATTTGTCATTATGCTGTGATGTAAGTGTCTTTCATCTATGAAATTCATAGTGGTAGAACAAACATGAAGATGACGCCCCAAAATAATAGACATTCAAATTTGACATAATGCCCATGAAACATGCAGAAGCTCCTCATTATATTCAATTATATGACATTCATACATAAGAGTCCCTTGCATTCTTACAAAATTATATTATAAGCTTCATTACATTCATTGGTTCTACAACATGAAACCATAGCATATGATTAAAAGAATAATTACCGTATTTAGTTTAATTTTTCAATTCAATTTTTAGAAATCGAATTTTTATTTTTGTGTTTTTTTTTTGTTTTTAGTGAATATTTTTTAACTATTTTTTTTTTCTTTTTTTATATGCACCTTACTTAGATGTATCTAAAAAGTAAAATATTTGTAAAAAATATTTTTAAAAAATTAATAAATACATAAGAATACGAAAAATGTATTGAATTCTTGTTTTTTTTTTTTTTTTTTTTTTTGTATTTTTTTTTGTATTTTTAGTATTTAGTAAATTTTCTAAAGATTTTTTTTCACAAATATTATACTTTTTAATTGTATTTATGTTAGGTGTATCTAAAAATTACAAAAATTTCTTAGAATATTAAAAAAATTCAGTGAAAACAAAAAAATACATAAAACAAAAAAATTTAATTTTCTAAAAAGTGAATCCTGAAAACCCAAACCAAACCAAACAAGCTAAATACTTAAGCTAACACAAGTTATTGCCTTAAAGCTACAAGTTTCCAAAGCCTTGCCTAGATATAACAAAAGAGTTAAAAACTTGATACAAAGAAACCCTAGGTTTTACAACATAAGCAAAACAACATAATGAGCCTTAAGCTCTAAGATCCTCTCAAGTCACTGGCTTGGCGAAGGCACACCATCAATACCTGAAAATAGTTGCCTACGTAGGGTAAGTATAAAACTCAATAGAGATAATCTTAATGACATGTATGATGCTTAAACAAAGTTATAGAGTGAATGCATATGAAATACCATGACAAAACATGCATTTTTTCCCTTTTGGAAATAATGCTATGCCAGAGTTCAAATTCACAATTCATCATTCCTTTCTTTAAAATAAAAAGTATGGCAATAAATATACACTGTGAATCTCTAGGTACATGTCTGAAAGTAAGCTATAAAAGCTACCAAAGTCACGTTACCGGCAACTAATCAACATGAAGACATCCTAACCGTGCGGATTTCTAGACTTTCACCAAAGATACAAAGGCTAACTTAATTAATCACAACCACACCCCTTAACTAGATTCACTATGGTATTCACTAATTTTTCTCAAAACCATGCAAGTGTTTTCAACACAATATTTTCAAAATGTAAAGCCTCAAGTTCACAAATCCATGATATGCACAATGAGATGTATGATTGTAAACAGTTCAATTGCCTAAATTACATGCAATTTCTAACATACAACAAAACTATCCTCAATCGATAGTCAAAATAATTATCTTTAATACAATTATTAAAAGATAATAACAATAATATAATCCAACATGATTTTAAAATCTAAAACTTCTAGAATTTTCCAAACTCAACAACTAACATTCAACATTCTTCAAGAGTCTCATGAATCTCAACATTTTATATGCAATTCCCAAATCAAATAGGTTTCTCATTAAAACTCAACATTTCAAATAGAGTGATCAATACTCATTATTTCCAAAAGTTTCATAAATATTCCCAACCAAACCCTCAATTGTAAACAAAACATGTCATTTTTTCAAGATCCAACAATATTCATAAATCCATAACATTTTTCCAAAACTCAAATCATCCCGGGTTTAAAAAAACCTTAGGGATTTTGTTTTTCTCAAAAACATGATTTTCCTCAAAACTTCATTATACAAACAACCATGAGATATCTAATTTCAAACCATAACCGAAAATAAGAGTTTTCCCCTAAATTCATGCATTAATACAAATATAGTCAGGACCTACCTTTTGAAAAACTCTTATCTATCAAGAATAGAATACAAGAACGTTAAATAACATGCACATTATTAAGAAAATCCATACCCCAAAGCAAAAAGAGGAAATTGAGAGAGAAAAGATCATGCCAAAAAATCTCCAGCGACGAAAGCTTACAATTTTCAAATCAAAACGAAGCCCTCAACACACTCTACCTTTAACCCTCAAGGACTATGGGTAAGAAATGTGTAAAAAGAGATAAAAACCAGGTTTTATGGCTTACGGATAAAAAAATGGCGAAACAGGAGAGAGAAAAAGAATATAGGAGTGAAAATTTAGCTTTTTCACGCACTAAGATTCTATTTATAATCTAGGACATCACGGGTGCGAACTACAAATTGCAGGTGCGAAAGACACAGTTGCAGCCTTGGTCACCCACACCACAGGCGCAATCACACAGGTTGCAACTCCCTCTATGGCCCATTGCAGGCCACACAACTTCTCCTAGGCAAGGGACTTGATGGTGAGTTTTGGTTGTTGCCCTTCGCAGGTACGACCTTCATACTTCGTGGGCGCGATTACAACCATTGCGGCCTCGCTAATATAATCTGGTAAACTAACACTATTGTGCTGGGTTCAAAACTAAAGCCCCTGGTGACAAAATGAACTCCGAGAAGTACAATACAGCCTAAAAACAAGTGCAAACTCAATATCAAAGAAAGTAAAGGTGAAGTCAAATGGTGAAGTCAATTTTGTTATTGGTGTTAATGTGAATATTATTATTAGGGGTATTTTGGTAATTATGTTACACATAAGACTTATTGGAATATAAGAAAATAATTTGGACTAACGATGTGTTTGGTTGGGGGATTTGGGAAATGATTTAGAAAGAGAAAGAGAAAGAGAAAATGTGTGTGAAACTTGGAAAGGAATTTGAAGAGGGAAAAGGAAAATATAGGTGAAATGTGAATAAAATATATCTACATTTCACCTATTTTCATACATCTTTTTCATTTCTTTTTCTAAATCTCTTCCCAAATCCCCCAATCAAACACAACATAAGTGAAACATAAATAGGTGAGGAGGAATTTATGAGTAAATGCCCATTTTTTTAATACTTTACTTAAAGATTATTTCACTAAGGTTGTATTTGGTTAAATGATTTGGAGAAAGATTTAGAAAGGAAAAGGAAAAACGTAAGTGAAATGTGAATAAAACATACCTACTTCTCACCTAATTTCACACACTTTCTCTCTTTCCGTTTCCAAATCCTCCCAAAATTCATAAACTAAACACACCCTAAGGTTTCTTAATACTTTATGGGCATCTAAGGGTCGTATTTTGCACACGTATCGTGTTCAATGCATACAGCATGGAATATGCTTGTCAGACGGTAGTACAAAACTTTTAGGAACAATACAAAAGTTACTATTCAGATTTCATAAAATGATTGAAGTGAAACTTTTGAACAATGATTCTATGGGCAGTGAATGTGGGAGAGTGTGAAATTAACCATGCCTAAGCATTTATAATATAAACTTTCAGCTTTAGCTGATTTTTCAAATTTATTCTTCATCATCTCCCCTCCACTCAAAAAATATAAATTATTTCGATTTTAAAAAGCTATAAGCTATAAGCTATAACCTAAACCAAACACATCAAAATAAATTAAATTTGAACCTAAAAAAAATTTGATTATAATTTCGCCAAACAGCACTATGTGATATTCCAAAAACATGTGCACAAAATCATATATTTATGATAACATATCAACAAAACATAATAATCAATGTTGCATGATATGGTATTTGTCTTCTATGATGATTCAGACATCTATTTCTAAATTATTAAATCAAACCCGAGTTAATAATGATTTATACAATCCTTACATAATAATCTAGGAGCTGGTTACCAATTTCAAACAGACATGCTAGACTATTTTCATAATTAATATTGCAATTCAAGACTCAATGGTAATTGATAAACAATAACAGAATGACCTAGCTAAAACACCGAGTTCTCAAACACACTATCCTCAATATTCAAAATGATGAAAGGCAAAAAGTCACATGTAGAACTGAATTTCAGAGCATCAAACTATGAATAATTTAGATTATATATTCATAATGTACCTTGCTTACTTGTCCATTAGTCAACATCAACATTAGTACTCCGTTGAGGCAATTGCATGCTTACTATATCCTCTCTAGGTAGACTATCATCACCCCCATTTGCCATTTGCCGACTTTCAGGTGCAGTTAATGCCAGAAGGTGTGTCACCTCTCTATTTTTATGGAAGACCAAGTATGCAATTGCGACCAAATAAACCAACATCCCTGAAAATCCAAATACTCCACAGAACACCATGCCAACGACTTTTAAATGGCTTTGAAGAAGCAATTTGACAAAGCTGGTTGCAATATAGTATATATTTATGCCTATAATCATGGATCCGATGGTCCAAGTAGCTGCTGAAATCTACAAAAAGATAAAATAATAGATGTAAAAAAAATTATGCAGAGCCATGCACTACAAAAAAGAAAAAGAAAAAAAGAAACTATGCAATATGCACAAACACATGAAATCAGGTATGGGTGTCAGGTGTGATGTGAGTGCATATTTAGAAGTCATACCCATCAAATCTCCAATTCCAGAGTACACGGACTTGGTGAAAAGGGTCAAATTTTTATATTTTTAATGTATTATATGAGATAAAAAATAATGTTATATATAACATACAATGTTAAAAAGGCATTTTAGTAATTTTATATAAATTATACAAAAATACATATAATGATAGTGTTATATTCAAATATATAAAAAGTGTCGAGTGGAACGTATCAAGCACGTAACTCACATCCTTGTCCAATTGTCAGGTGTCAAACATGATTATTTCATTTCTTTTGAAGAGTTCATGTAACCTAGGATAGGAGGCTTTCCTACTAATGAAATCCAAGTCTTTAGAGTACACACTACAACATCCAAATCTTACAATGTAGAAATTATATTCACTGATTGGTTTATTTTTGAATTAAATCTTGTGTGTGTGTGTGTGTGCGTGTGTGTGTGTGTCTGTGTGTAGAGGGGGGAAGAGAGAGAGAGCAACTAGAACAACTAACTTTTGTGTACATTGATTAGAATGTTTTTGCAGGAAATCCATATAGGCAATGATTAATGGGCTATTTGATCATATTCACGTCTCCAGATTTTGGTGTCTTCTAATTTTGACGAAACTTTAAGCTGAACTAACATCTATTGATTTCAAGTCCAACCAGTAAATGCAACAATTAGACAAAACCTTTCTGTGAAGACCTCACTTTATCACACACCCTTGTGCGCATGAGTAGGTGCACATATACACACACATGCACCAAGCTTTGCAAAAAGTCATACAATGCTCGGATCATGTCTATGAAAGAAAAACAATGCAATTTGTGAGTTGAGAAGAAGTTTACAGCAATTGAGTTGGCATATGCCTCCATCTTGGTCTTGCTGCTTGTGAACTTGAGAAGTGGAATAAGAGCAAAAGGGAGTTCAAATGATAAAATCATCTGTCAAGACAACGTCAAAGGTTAGCTTACTTTAAAAATTAAAAATGCTGGCAACATAACAAGAAAAAAGTAGTCTGTTCTGAGTTTGTAGTCATGCAAAGCCATGACTCCATTTGTACAAAAGATTCATCTCCTTTGTGAGTCATGTGTGTGAAACAATGAAAATCAATAGTTTATAACAATTGTCTTTATTTTTGTAGCCAGGGATTTGGCTTGACATGACAAAGTATTTATTCAATGTTAAATCGACATTTAGCCACTTAGAATCAAAGGAAACATTAAAGGAACTGCATGGTTTAGCTGAAAATTTTGACTATATAAATCCTCAATACACATGCACAGAGAAAATTTGTAAAGTACAAGGCTTTGGCTTGTTGAGAACCAAAATAAAAACGACATATATCTGAAAGCTTTGGTTTTCCTTTTATTCCTAGTTATCTCAGCAACAAAAAGAAAAATGGATTGAAAACTAATGCAACGAAGACTAAAAACCAATACTCTTTTAACTTTCAGAAAGCACTAGCTTACTTAGAAGCCAAGGATCAAGTTACAAGCTTCTTTTTTTCACATAATACTGAAATTATGCAACATAAATGATAGATTATATTGATACCAAATTAGGGAGAATAGCAAGTAGTGTATCACCTGTGAACCTCGTATATTTCCATGTAGAAGAACAAATATAGAAGTTTAGGAAGGGCATTAATCTCTGAGAACCTAAGAAGCACAGATATGGACACGTGACACGGCACAAATACGATACGGACCCATCAACATGACAATTTATAAAAAAATGCAAGACACGATATGTGGGAGACATGTACAAAATATATAATCTTATAGCTTTATTATATGTCATATATATAAATATATCATTCTAACATAATAAGTAAATGCACTATAACACTAATTTCTATAAATTGACATTCCTTAGGCTCGTTTTTCCTGCTTGATAAAAATGGTAATTTTTGTGGAATTGTTTGACAACAATTGATGTGAGTTTCTGATTTTTGAATGATTTTCGAGTTTTTTGGTCTCATTTTTTTTATCTGTATTTTGAAATGTTACCCGAGGATTCTACTACTTGGAGCACAAATCCTAGGTGCCAAAATTGATAGGGGAGAGGTTGTTTTTGTTGATTAATTTGTTGGTGTTGGGTTGGAGTTTATTTTTTTGCTTCCTCATGGTGTTTGAAAGTTCTATCTCTTTGGTGATTGAATCACTAGTTTTTTTTGTTTTTTATTTTATTTTATTTTATATTTTATAATTTCTTTGTTGTTGTGTTGGTGTTCTCCCAATTGTTAGGCGTTTGTTGGGTCATTCTTTTTTAAGATTGTTGGTTGGGCTTCTACGTTGCTTATGATATTGCCCTATATTTGCTTTTTGCTTTTTGATATTTGTGTGCATGATTATCATGGTTGAGGCAAAGCCCTATTGGTTGAAGATGATGAGATGCCTAAATCTATTACAACCAAGAAATTAAATGGTTTGAACTATTTGGCTTGGGCACAAGCAGTGAAAATTTTCTTGCATGGCAAGAAGAAATTATAATTTCTTATTGAACTCCCTCCCAAACCAGATGCTAAAGAGTATGATTATTGGTCTAGTGATGATTCCGTTGTTATGGGGTGGCTTTGGCATAGTTTGGAACCTTAGGTTGCTATTACCGTTGAATTTTGTGAAACCTCTAAACAGATTTGGGACTTGCTTAGTCATTTTTTAATCAGAGTAATGTTTCTCAAGTATATGAGTTGCACAACAGATCTTTGCTACTCAGCAGGGTGGTCATTCCCTTTGGACTATTACAATGGCCTTAAGAACTTGTGGGATCAATTATTGCAACATCGTCCCTTTACTACGGATTTGGCTAAATAGAAGAAATATTGGGAACAGTTTATGATGGCATCCTTACTCAAAGGCCTAGATTCTGATTTGTAGTTACTAGTGAGACGTTACTTTCTGCTGCTAATGCCTATTCTCGCTTGTTGCGTTCATGATTAGGATATAGAGTCATGTTATATCTAGTTTCTTTTCTTAATCTGTATCCTCATCTGTATTAATCTCTATAGTGGCGACCATGGTCATATATGTGGTGTTTTTCAAGGCAATTCCGGTCATCGTGGCTCTTATCTTTGGTTCTCATGGCTCTTATTCCTGGGGCTTATTTCTCTCTCAATGCAAATATTTACTTGATTTTCTTTTGAGACTGGTCTCTTAAGTGCTCGTCCTATAGATACTCCCATGGACTCGTGTGTTAAACTTGATGGAGAGACTGGGGCTTTGTTTCTTGATATTGGTCATTATCAAATGCAGGTTGGGAAATTAATTTATCTCATTGTCACTCATCCGGATATTACCTACATCGTGAGTGGGGTCAATCAGTTTATGTATGCTCCTTGCCAACCTTATTTTGATGCTATGTGTCATATCTTGTGTTACTTAAAGAGTGCTCTGGGACGGAGTTTACTCTATCGTTCATCTTCTCTCTTGTCTATCATAGGTTTTAGTGATCCTGATTGGTCTGGCAGTTGATCTGATCATCGTACTACCTCTAGATACTATACCTTTGTTGGTGGTAACCTTGTTATTTCGTGTAGTAAGAACAAACTATTGTTGCTCACTCCAATGCTAAGGTTAAGTATCATGCCATGACCTATACTGCTTTTGAGATGTTATAAGTTCACTCCCTTCTCTAGGATTTTGGTGTCCTTAATTGTTGAGATTGAATATATTTTCATTATTCTCTTCTCAATTACAATGATGTATATATACATATCAAATACAATGCTAACAATCCTAACTAACTAACCACCTCTAACGAACTTTGTTATAACTACAACTTGCTAATCGACTGACATATGATATGACTCATTACTGACATATGATCATATGCGACATAGTACACTATATACTAAACTGCGACTTCATTGTGATCTGCTGGATTATGAGCTGCTACAGATGGACTGTGATTATGAGTTGCTGGATTATGTGCTGCTGCAGTTGTTGGATTATGGGCTGCTGTAGATGATTCGCTATCATCCCCTGTCAAGCGAATGGGCGAAGGGGAGACCATGAGCTTGTGAGTCAAATAGGAGAAGCGAGCGGTAGAAAGGGGCTTGGTGAAAATGTCAGCTAACTGGTCTGTTGTGGGAACATACTTGAGAAGGAGTTGATGGGTAACAACTTTGTCGCGAACAAAATGACAGTCAACTTCGATGTGTTTGGACCGGCTATGAAACACTGGATTGGTAGCCAAGGATATAGAGGACAGGTTATCATACCATAAGATGGGAGGAGAGGTGTGAGGAATAGAGAAATCAACAAGTAACATTTGAAGCCAAGTTAACTCTGCAGCAGTATGAGCTAAAGAGCGGTATTCGACTTCGGTGGAAGAGCGAGATACGGTTGATTGCTTTTTGGAAGACCAGGAAATCAGATTATGGCCCAAGTAAACACAATAGCCAGAAGTAGAACGTTTGTCAGCTAGATCCCCAGCCCAATTGGAATCACTATATGCTTGTAAACCAAAATGACTAGGAGTAAAGTGAAGACCATGGGCCAATGTGCCTTTCACATATCTTAGGATGCGTTTAACGGATGAGAAATGACCCACTGTGGGGGAGTGCATGAATTGACAAGCTTGATTCACAGCATAAGACAACTCGGGTCTGGTGATTGTAAGATATTGAAGGGCCTCAACAATGCTACGATAAAGAAAAGGTTGGGAGCATGGCAGAGAATCAGCAGCATCGGTCGGGAGTTTGACAGACATAGGTGTGGCACAAGGTTTGCAATCAACCATGCACCTTTGATAAGAAGTTCTTGAGCATACTTATCTTTGAGATAGGAAGAAACCATGAGGTAGGTTGAACCGAAATCCAGGAAGTAGGAAATATTTCCTAACTCCTTCATAGAAAGCAAGGTGCATATGAGCCAACAAAGTCACGAATATAAGGCGAATTATTGCCGGTTAAAAGAATGTCATCCACATATATCAAAATGTAAGTGAGAGGTGGAAGTTTTGCGAACAAATAAGGAAGAATCACACTTGCTTTGAATAAACTCTTGGAGAGAAGAAAGAAGAAAATGTGGAGAACCAAGCAGGGAGCTTGTTTGAGACCATAGAGAGCCTTGTGGAGCTTATAAACTAAAGAAGCATTTTGGGGATCAACAAACCCCGGTGGCTGGTCCATATACACCTCTTCCTGAAGCTGGCCATGTAAGAAGGCATTGCTAATGTCCAATTGTTTGAGAGGCCATTGATAATGTAAGGCCAAACAAAGTAAGATACGAATTGTGGGTTGTTTTGCCACCGGACTGAAGGTGTCCTGAAAATCCACACCTTGCTGTTGGAGAAAGCCCTTAGCCACAAGGCGAGCTTTGTGCCGAGCAATAGTACCATCCGAGTTGCGTTTGATTTTAAAAATCCACTTGCAACCAATGGAATGTTTAGAGGATGGGAGAGGAACAAGTGACCGGTACCTCTTGTGAAGCGGTGTATTCATCGGCATGGCTTGGAACCAAACCGGAGAAGAAAGAGCATGGGTATAGGAAGTGGGCTCGGTGGAAGAATCAGCAGGAAGGGAAGGAGAAGAAAGAGAGGTAGACAAACAGACAGGCTTGCTTTTGGATCTGGTTTGCATAGGGTGAGTATTAGTAGAAGGAGGAAGGAGAGGTAAAACAACCTTAATAGAACCAATGGGAATAGAAGAGGTAGGCGGTGAGGGAGGAGGAGAAGCGGTGTGGGACGACTGGGGATGACAAATTGAGAGGCGAAGCGAAATTTGAGTAGGAGGCCAAGCGTGAGATGGAAGGGAGGCAGACTGGGACATAACAGGGTTAGCAATAGCAGTAGGTCGGTGGAGAGGAGAAGGATACCAGAAAAAGTTGTGTAAATTGGACAAAGAAGAGGGAGAAGGAAGTGCAGGAGAGGAAGCAGCAAAAGGGAAAATATGTTCTTGAAATCGAACATGTCGAGAAAGCAGAATAGAACCTGTGGCAGAATTGAGACAGCGATATCCTTTAACAGATGGATGATAACCTAGAAAAATGCAAGGAGTAGATTTGGGAGCTAATTTATGAGAGGAGTATGGCTTCATCCAAGGAAAACAAAGGCATCCAAAGACTTTCGGATGTGTGTAGTCGGGGTTTGGTTTTAAAAAGAAGTTCAAAAGGAAGCGGTTTGATGAGAAGCACTAGGAAGTCGATTGATGAGGTATGTGGCGATGGCTATGGCATCAAACCGATGAGGTAAGAGGTAAAGAAGAATGATGAAGCGGAGAAATAATTTTTGATGTGCAAATGCTTCCTTCTCGCAACTCCATTTTGAGATGGAGTATGAGGACAAGAGTGTTGATGAAGTATGCCATGAAGATTCATAAAGTTGGTCATGGAATGATTTGCAAATTCACCGCCACCATCGGTTAAGTAAAATTTTAAGAGGAAATGAATTGTTTTTCCACAAAGCTTTAAAAATCGTGAACTTGGAAAATACCTCACTTTTATTAAAGAGGATAAATCCATGTGAAACGACTGAAATCATCAACAAACAGTACATAATATTTGTAACCATTAGAGGAGCCATGAAACGGACCCCAAACATCACTATGAATCAAAGACAATGGATTATTAACAGTAGAATTTGAAAGTTTAAATGGAAGTCTATGACATTTGGAAGCCGAACAATCAATACTGGCGAAGTCATTTTTATTGAAAACAATTGACAAGCTGAGATGAAGTGGTTGAAGCTTTGAAAAAGAGGATGGCCTAATCTTTTATGCCAAATGTCTGCAGATGATGTGTAACCAGTAGTAGAAAATGCAGCAGCAGTAGATGAAGGCAAAGACAGAGCAGGAGGTGAAGTAAAATGATATAAACCATTGGCATGATATCCTTTGTGAAGAATAGCCTTAGAAACTTTGTCCTGAATGGCAAAGGAAGAGTGATCAAAAATGATAGAACAATTGTTGTCTTTGGCTAATTGTTGTCTTGAAGAAGATTAGATGAAATAGTAGGAACATGAAGAACTTTGTTAAGTTTAAAGAATGATGTGGAGTTGGCAAAATACCTTTTCGGTGTTGTGAATGGGAAGAGAGTCACCATTGCCAATAGTAACTTGGTCGAACGAGTAAAGTGATAAGAGTTTAAGCGATGAAGATCATTTGTCACATGTTCGAGGCGAATCCGAAACCAAGGGTAGAGGTGAGATGTAGTATCATCAGTCATGGAGCAACTTATAAGCTTTGGAATGAGTTTGGAAGTGAGATTGGGAGAAAAGATAGCTGATTGAAAATCAAGATCCGGTCGATGCCGACAATCCAAAGCAGAGTGGTTAGGTTTACCCTGATTTGACAAAGCAGATCCAAAATGTGATCTACCAAAATCTGATCGTCGGATCTGCCACGATTTGAAAATCTGCCTCTGAAGGTTGAAGATCTGCTGGAAGCGGTCTATGACCCTCGGTAGGAACCTCTTGAGTCATGGCGAAGAACCGCGATTATTGTGATAAGAAGTGAAACCTTTGGATGATGGAGAATCCTTCATTGTTGCATGAAACGATAAGAAGCGAAGAGGCTGCTTTATTTTTCCTTCAATGTGAATTTCTTGAACATAGTAAGGATGAAAGCTCATCCATGGATATGCTCTACGATCTTGCTCGAATTGCGTTTTGAATGAATCATATTCATGGTAAGCCATTCAAAGTAATAAGAACAATGTCTTCATCTTCAAGAAATGAGGAAGCAATGCTAAGTTGATCAACAAGAGTTTTAATGCTCCTAAGATATACCTCTATTGAGTCGAGAATTTTTGAGGCGGAGTTTAATTTGTTCTTAAGTTGATGGATATGCGATCTTGATAGAGTTGTAAATCGTTTGCCTAATGCAAACCAAATCTCTGAACTAGTTTGAAAATGAAGAGCGATGGTGAAGATAGCAGGTGAGGCGTGGGTAATGACTTATTAAATGTGCATCAATCATCTTCCATTGCGATTCAGATTGCACATTTCTACACCAAATGAATTGCGGAATCTGAGCATGGGACATGGATCACGAGCCATCAACAAACTTACCGGATCGGTAGCGAAGAATGTTCTTCATTTGATTGCTCTAGATAATGAAATTTGTATTATCTAGTTTCACAGTCACAAGAGAACTCAGATTAGAGACTAGCATGTTGAGATTCGAAGAGATTGTAGTTGAAGACGATGTTGAAGATGATGGAATCGTCATTGGAGATGACGGCATTAGAGAGATGCTCGTTGGAGCTTTAAAGCTCTGATACCATGAAGAATTGTTGAGATTGAATATATTTTCATTATTCTCTTCTCAATTACAATGATGTATATATACATATCAAATACAATGCTAACAATCCTAACTAACTAACCACCTCTAACTAACTCTGTTATAACTACCCACTGCTAACTGACTCTGTTACAGCATATGAACTGACTCTGTTACAGCATATGATCATATGCGACATAGTACACTATATACTAAATTGCGACTTCATTGTGATCTGCTGGATTATGAGCTGCTACAGATGGACTGTGATTATGAGTTCTTTGGATTATGTCTTGCTGCGATTCTTTGGATTATGAAACTGCTGAGATGATTATTATCGATTCCCACTCATATGAGCATGTGTTGTGATAATTAGGGTACTATTTTCATTGTCACTAATCTTGTGTTCTCTGAATGCGAAACATATTAGGTTGATTGCTACTTTATTAGGGACTTGTTATTGCAAAAGCAACCTGTCACTCCGTATGCTCGTTCTGATGATCAGTTGGGTGATATCCTCACCAAACCATTAGCTAAGTCTTTCTTTTAGCGACTATCTACCAAGCTGGCCATGTTTAACCTCTATACTCTAGTTTGAAGGGGAGTGTTAGAATAGTCGTATTGAGGGTACTATGATCACATTGTATTTTCTATCTTTTTTTTTATATAAATACAAGCTGCTGGTGAGGGGTTTAATTAATAACCCAAAAAAAGTATTTTCTTCTCTTCTTCTCTATAATCCAACCCTAGTTTCACATATTTTACCAACTCTTTTTAAAAAAATAGGACATGTTTGGATGAATATCAGACACATGTTGGGAAAATGTTTGACGAGTGTCGGTGTCTGACTTGAACATGACACCGATATGCCACCCCATCTTTTTAGAAGTGTCCGTATTTCTTAACTGAGAACTAAAGAGATTGAAGGGAAGAATATTTACCGAAGCAATAATGATTAACTGTCCAGCTCCAGCTGAGCCACCAATTATTGCAACTACTAGACTAGGGACTATTGCCAAGCATCGAGTTAAAAAGTTGCGAATCCATGGCTTCAGTCGTAAATCAAGAAATCCCTGAAACAAGGAATATACAAAATCATTAAGTAGATTATAGTTATCAACAAAGCCTGATGGTACCAAGATAAACTCATACTCCAATTAATTACGGGATTTATAGGCAACATCGGATTGCTTCTCTTGCATAACTTTTGAAACACATTCGTCTACACATATTTTATTTAAACGATGTTTTCCAATAGATTCCATGATAAGAATTAAAGGAAAAATTGAATCTGAGATTTTAAGACAATCCATTGAAACTCAAAGGTCATCAATGAAGTGACTTGGGAAGAAAGTTATCACAACATATGATATTGGTTTGTAATTCAGTTCTTAACTAATAGTTAATTGAGCCATGGGAATATCTTCTCGTATATCCTATCACTTCACATCCTTTATGGCAAAACCTAAGAATAAAAATGTATTAGCATAAAAATTATACTAGTAAGCATTGATTGTGATACTAAAAGCAGGTATCGGACACGGTAATTTCAAAAAATTGGGCATAAGGTGGACATGGCAATAAATTTATATGTATATATTCTTCTTTGCCATGTAGATTAATATTATATTAAGCGATTAAAATTAACAAAAGCGAAGGCTAATTTAATACATATTTTAAAAAAACTCACCATTAAGTTTTTTTTTTTTTTTTTTTTTAGTATAAAAGAAAATTATACCAATAAACATTGATTGTGCGATATTAAGAAGCACAGGCACAGTGATTTCACAAAAATGAGCATGGCGAGGACATGATAATAAATTATATATATATATATATATTCTTACTTGCTGTATAGATTAATAGTACATCCACAACCAATTAAAATTAATAAAAATTAACACTAATTCAATAATAATAATAATCATAAATAAATAAATAAATGACACTCTTAAGTTAACTCTTATCGTTTATGTTCTTTTATAGATGATCTATTAATTATTTAAATTTAAGAAAAAAAATAATGAACATTCAACATCCAACGTCCATCAAATCAAAGGATATATTTGGCACGTCCTTGGAAAAATTAATTAATTAATTAAAGGGTCATGCCTTGTGGTGTGTCCCGTATGTATCCCTATCCCCACCATGTCGGTGTCCAACACCACTACCACACTTTTTTGGAGGTGCCGGTGCTTCATAGGTGCACAAAGGCTTTTTGAAGTAGGTTGAAGCCGATTCTCTGAAGGCAGTAATAATATCTGACAAAAATTTAACCTTCCAACAAGATTAATCAGAAAAATGAATACCTGCATAACATATTGCCCGGCATATGTCCCTGTTATTGTAGAGCTCTGACCAGATGCTAGCAAAGCAATTGCAAAGATCTTTGAACTCCAATTGCCTAACACATTCTGTAAACAGGAATATATATATATATAAATATATATGGCTATAATGAACACTCTGGATTGTAGTAACTTGAGAAGAAAATGCAAAATAACACTAAGGTTTTAACCAAAATTAGTATAATATATGAAACTGAACGGAAAGGACTAAAATGAACACTGAATATCGCATATGTTGGGGAACAACAACAGATCACTTGCCTTAAGTAAAAACGAGGCTTTGTTCAAGTCCAAGTCTTGGCAGTTCTTCTGATCATCTGGGTTCAAATTCGAGGAATTGCAAACTGAACCACTTACTGAGATGACTGTTACATTAATGAGAAAGGCAATCGTTAGAGCAAAGCCACTTTCTATCATATAAAACCTGCAAGCGTCCTGGAAACAAGATAAACTGTCATTTAGTGCTCAATAGAATCATGCCTAACATATAAAAGCAAATTTCAATCCAATTAACATCATCATTCAATTCCAAATAGACATATATTACTAAACTTAAAGATGATAAGTAATAATGAATAAAATGTAGCAAAGATAAACCTGAGCTCATCTTCTTCCTCAGATTATTTGTAGAAGAGCCACTAGCACAAAATACTAATGAAAGACGAAAAAAATTCCGCAGGACAAAAGTAAGATTCACTTACCTTTTAGTTGTCGTTTTCCATTTATTTATTTATTATATTTTTATTTTTTCCCTTTCCTTTAATGTTTTGTTTATTTGTGAGTGCGCGCATCTTATTTTGCTGTGCACAACTTTAAGTCTAACAAATCCAGAATTATCGACCAAATTTTCTAAATAGTTTAATTCTAACTTTTTAAGCTGCTTTATGTTTGTACAAATATTTCCTGTCATATAATTTGAAGATGAATCATTCTTCTCCCCTTCCAAATGAAAGTAAAATAAACAACTCACAACCTCCAACTTTGAAGAATTTTACTTGGTAACACAGTAAATAGCAGTAGGAAAGATGATATAATGCGAGAATAATTAGTCCGAAGTTGCCTTTTAGGTAACGGAAAAAACTAAAAAGTAAATTAGCCCATTGAAGATTAAAAAGAAAAAAAAATTACTTTGATGCCATTAACAGATCGTGGTATTTTCCTTGAAAGGACCAAAGCTGAATGCAGGAAGAGATTGTGCCTGCAGCAAGTGCAAGACAATTAAGGAAATGAAAAACTTTGGAGCAGAATAAACCATTACCTACCATTACGATAAATATAAGAAACTTACGGCATAACCATAGCTCCAAGATTGAAATTGCCAAGCCAGTAGCACCATTTCCCTTCAATTGGGAACAAAAAGCCCATGCAACACTTTTGAAGCATTAGGCTTCGCATATCCAAGCTCCACAAAAAGCAAGCAGCAATTATAACTACCAGAAATGCAATGAACAACTCAAGTTTCCTCACCTGCACAAAGATTACAATTATTATAGTTCCTTTTCATTACTGCATTTCGCTCAAAGGGTTGAAGGAGATAGTGCATCAAGCTGTTGGCAAGGGCCAACTTGATAGTTAAAACTTCAATTCAAATGTGTTTACTTTAATCCCACAATGCATGGAGTAAAAGACTTGTTTAAATTACCCCATATCGCTGTAATGCTAGTAACATCAATGTACTGAGCCCTGTCAGAAGAACACCAACCCACATTGGAATTTTTGAAGAGCATGTTTTAAAGCAAAGGCTGTTCCAATAACTGGACATGATAAAGAGAGCAATAAGAATATAGATATATCAGAAGCCACTACGAAATAAAATAATACATATATATTTGTTCCAGCACAGATGATGAATGAAGTTTGCATCAGACCAATAGTAAAAATATTAATTGAAATATTTACCTAGTATGGGATGAGGGAGGTTAATATGTCTTGTAGAGCTACAACTAAAATTTTCGGGCAAGGATGAATTCAAGCAACTCAACTATCCAAGTCCAAAGACGCACCATTAGCTTGAGGTTGAAGTTGAAGCCAAATAGAGATGTTTGACACTTATAAATAAAGAACATTCATAGATTGTACGCGACAAAGTCAGGAAGTTCCATCCAATTCAGGTGGAAAGGCTGTATCAGAAATCCCATTTGATGTGGTGATTTGAGTAAAATAATCCAATACACAAGTTTTATCTCCTTAATATTACAAACTACATGAAAATGCCCTGAAATGAAAAATTACAGGAAAAACAATTTTTTTCACAAGCCTTAAAACTCGCAGCATATTCATGAACCAAGAGAATGAAGCTCATCTATAATTCCTTCAGTTCCACATAAGTGACATTATGATTTCCTAACAAAAACAACCATTTCTTCATTGGAAAGACGTTCCGATCTTCCGAAGTGCACCAGTTTCTCTCTCTTCTTTTTTTCTTTTTTTTTTTTTTTAATGGAATTAATATACATAAAGATAAGGATAATACGTTCTATTGATTCCCCATGGGTGGCATCATTCTTTCCAATAAAGGACGGCAACAGTTAACAAAATCAAAATAGATCAAGCATACACCTGACCAAATCATTTTCACCATGTAACCATTGCATGCCTATTCAAATAGTTTTAGAAGATGCAGAAATGGTAAATAGAAATATTCTAATGAGTTTGATCATCTGCATGCTTTTCAGAAAACATGATAGGATTTGGAGTAGAAATAAGTTGTATGTGTTGAATCATTTTTTGCCTCATCAAGCTTTCAAATACTGTAGTAAGGATGAATGAGTTCACAACTTTTCATTCAATTTCATACAGAGCACTCATACCTTCAGGAATGTCACATGCAACTATGGCAATTTCAGCAGAACCCATAAGATGAAGTTTGGCACCCTTGGATATTCAGCTCTACAATGTTCTGCTAAATGCTTTCCTACAACGTAAAACATGTATAATGAAAATATGAGGATATCAGTTCTTCATCAATAAATTTTTTTTTTGCTGATCAAAAAAAAAAAAAAAAAAAAATGAGGATATCAGTAATAGTGATTTGGAAACAGCTGGCTGCAGCGCGGATAGATAAAGATTGGTTGATGAATTTATCACATACCAGTGACCACCCCCAGGTTTGCTGCAAGAGATTGAATAATGAGAGCAGCACATGAAGCCACTAATATAATCCAAAGTAACTGAAAAGCAGAGAGGCCCATGAGAAAGTGTGGTGTGACCTCCTAGATGCCAAATTTCAAGTTAATACACAAACATGGACATGAACGAGAAAAGATTGGAAAATAAATAAATATATATATATATATATATTTATAAGAACAAAAATATTTTGGAGCTTTAATTTATGAGCTCTAATATGTACGTGGAGCCTATTTGATATAATGTTTTGACCTTGTTTTTTTTAATTTATTATTATTATTTATAACTTTTCATCTCACCGGAGCTAAATTAAAATTCTAGTTTTAGAATGATGTAACATTGTTGTTATAAAGAATAACACAATCTTGAGTATATTCTCTCAGCCTCTCAGAGATGGATGATTAAATTTCTATCAGTGTCATAGATGTACAGCATTTCCAGGTGTGCAAAAGTCCATCATTGGATGGGTCACATTGGAAAGATCTTCAGAGCGACAAATCAACTTATTCAAATGTGTATCCATCCCCAATCAGTTACACGGCGCTCTTTTACATAAGATTGAAAATGATCTTGACCAAAAACATAAAAAAGAAAAACAGTTTTACAATATAAATAAAGGTCAAATGTTCAGAAAGATTATCAGTATACTCCTTCGTTTTAAAATAATGGTCTTTTTAGAGAATTTAATTTTTTTCATAGTACAATTATTGTATTTGTAAAGTTATTTTTTGAAATTATCCTTTTGATAGTACATTTTTAGAAATATCAATGTCATAAATGTTACTTTTATATTGTTTTATTAATTTAAAGAATGACAAAATAAAAAATTTATATTTCTTTTGTACTTGATTAATTTTTGAAGATGGACTAATATTTTAAGATAATAAAAATGAAATAAAGAGTAATATTTTGAAAGCGGAATATTATGTTTCTCCCACAAAATTTTAACAATTTGACATTCCTTCAATCTCCTCCCACCTAGAAAGCACTGGCACTTTAAAATAAAAGTCATGTCCGTATCCGACCAGCATTGGACAGAGAAACACTAGAGGCAACATGTCCATGTGGTGTGTCAATTTTTTTAGTTATTACTTGTTTGTAGGACACTCCATGCCCACAAGTGTCTTGCGTGGAATTTGGACACCTTCTAGACATCTTTTGCGGTTTTTATTTTTATGTTTTTTTTTTTTCTAATTCTAGAAAACTAATTTGAGGTCAAAAAGTAAAATATATGAAAACAGAAAGGGAGAAAGTGCAAGAAACTAAAATACATATGGGCGGAGGTAAAGAATGTCTAAGGGGGTCCCGTGCCCTGGGTTTTGGATTTTTGGATTTTTTTTTTTTTTTTTTGTAAATATAAAGAAAATATTTTAAATAAAAAAATTATAATGATATTTTTAAAATTATGAGGACAATAATGATTGTTTTGATTTAAAATAAAATGACTAACTATAAAATTTTAATATAATAGTGATGTCTATTATTATTGACATACAAATATAATTAATCTCAATAAAGATATAGAAATTTATTAGAATATTAATTACATTTGACATGTGGAGTTTATCTTCCGTGTTTTTTATTATTAACTTGGTGATATCACATATTAATGATGACGTGATATTCTTATTATATTGAATTTTAGTCATATTTTGTATAAAAATTACTTTATCATTATATAATTTATTTTAAAATTTATATATAACTTTTATATTGTCAATGATACACAGATTACAAATAATATTATTTTTATTTATTTAATTTTTATCTTTCCTGAAGTCAATCATAAAAATTTATATGAAATATTTTTATAAAAATTTTCAATGTTGTAATTAATAAGTGCCTTCTCTGATTTAATTTTTTGGCGCCGCCACTGAAAATACACCGATATATACATGGATGTTTATATATATACTAGCGTATGCCTGTGCCTAAAGGCACGATGTAAATAATGTTAGGATTAGAATATAATTGTAACCCCAATACTATTTAAATTTATTTTTAATTTGATAAAATCACAAATTTATTATAAAATTTTGGAATTCTCATAAAACTTCTCACAGCTTTTAACTTATATAATATCTGCGAGAGAGATGGATGTGCTTAGCATAAATACAATTTCTCTGGTATACATATAATATTGCTTTTGGTTATATAATTATATGGCAATTATATGTATGTCCATAATGTCCTTAGTATATTATAGCATACATACATTCTATAGAAATATGTGTAAATATATTCAACATAAGGGAGAAAAATAAAAAATAAACAAATAGAGAAAAAAAATAAAAGCGGTAGAAAATAAAAACATAAAAAGAAAAGAGAGAAATGTGGGATTATGAGATCATGGAAGGATGGGTGAAAAAAATGAAAAAGTAAGAGAGAGAGAGCGGAAAAAGTATAAAATGTATATGTACTTATTGACATTTTTGGGAAAATATATCTTAACTATTTATTATTATAATAATTTGAGCAGGATCTAAACCATCCAAATATCCTAATAAGACAAAAATATGATGAAAGATTAAAAAATAAGTCCTACTTTTATTAAAATATGTTGGAGATTCGTATAAAAGTCTAAATTTATGAAGTCTGCATCCAGGATATTTAATATATTTAAAATAATAATTAATTGTTTAAATTCATTTAATTTGTGGACTATAAAATTCTTTAATTTAATCTCCACTATATAAGTAAAAATCGATTCTAATTTTGGGATGCGTAAATTTTTTCATATAATATAAATAAAAATAAGTGAACAAAAAGGAAGAAAATAAAATAAAAATAAACAAATAGAGAAAAATAAAAATGAGAAAATAAAAAAATAAAAATAAAAGAGAGAGAGAGGCGGTATCATGAGATTATAGAAAGAAATGTGGGTGATAAAAGGAAAAAGTAAGAGAGAGAAGTGAGAAATTAGGAAAATATAAAATATACATGTAAGATATTTTTTTGAAAAATATATCTTAACCGATTGTTTTATAATTTGAATAGATCTATAATTTGTCCAAATGTCCAAGATGGGAGGGCCAAATGTGTATAGAGACCCAATTCAAAAAACCATCATGCTTTATTATATAGATGTTGAAAATTCATATAAGGTCTAAATTTATGAGAGTCTATCGGATATTTAATATATTTAAAAATAATAATTAATTATTCAAATTCATTTAATTTGTGGACTATAAAATTCTTTAATTTAATCTCCGCTACACAAAGTAAAATCGATTCTAATTTTGGGATGGAGTGGATTTTTCAAGTATAATATGAATAAAAATAAGTATTGTAGACAAAAGGAGCAAAATAAAAGTAAAATAAACAAATAGAGAAAAATAAAAATATAAAGGAAAATAAAAAAAATAAAAAAAAAAAAGAGAGAGGAAGGCGAATCATTGAGATCATGTGGAAGGATAATTGATAAAAAAGAAAAAAAGTAAGAAGAAGCGAGAAAATAGAAAATGTACGATGTAAGATATGTTTTTGAAAAATATATCTCCGATCGTTGTTTTATAATTTGAATAGATCTAAGTCATTAGAAATGTCGTAGTAGGACAATGATGTGTATAGAACGAATTCAAAACCATCCTTAACTTTTATTATATATATATATATATATGTTAAAGATTAAATGCTCAGTCTAAATTTATATAAAGTCTATTGAATTACATTCAATATATTTAAAAAAAAAATAATAATTAATTGTTCAAAATTCATTTAATTTTGGTAGATTATAAAATTCGTTAATTTAATGCCATTCATAAAGTAAAATTTGAAACACATTGCACGGGATCGTGGGCTTTTACTTAAATATAATATGAATAAAAATAAGTGATGAACAAAAGAGGCCAAATAAAAATAAAGCAAATAAACCAAATAGAGAAAATGAAAATAAAAATGAGAGAGAAAATAAAAAAAAAAAAAAAAAGAGAGAATCTTGGGATTATGGGATCGTGGAAGGATGAGGTGAGAAAAAGAAAAAAAAGTCTGAGAGAAGCGGAAAAATAGAAAAAATTATATATGTAGGATATTATTTAGAAAATATATCTTGGCCAAATCGTTTTATAATTTGAGATAAGATTTAAAAGCGAAATACCAAATGTCCTAGTAGGACAAATTAAAAAAATCATTAATAACTTTTATTATATATAGATATATATACATATATATGTGTTTCTTGTGAGCGTCGCCCTTATAGTTTATACTATTTATATTTATATGCATAAGCAAAACATAATTATGTATATAATGTATAAATAATTTTCCCTGTTTTCGCTTTCTTGGTACCTGTATCCTAATTTTTCCAAAATGGCTGTATCCTGTACAATCTTCATCCATGTTGTATCCATGCTTCTTCGCCTGCGACATACTATCAAAACATTCAACGATTGTTTTAATCTCGTGATACATAAATCTCCACAGAAAAAGATATATGTACCTCATATTTGTACTAATATCTCCTGCATGTAAGTTTGGTTTTCAACTACTAAAATTAACCACATTACGTAATTGAGAGTATATGAAGGTAAAGGGCTAAGAATAATGGTATTAATAAAAACAAACTACGAAAAGAACAAGGTACTTCCACAATTTCCAGGATCCATGTATGCAATAGAAAACAAAGAAACCCAGAGACCAATGTATACAAACAAGTTTTCTCCAGCTTTTTCTTCTGCATATATAAAAATAAAAATCCATCAATTAAAAGCTTAAATTTCCACTACCAATTACAAAGCTAATTTCCAATTAGATCTTCAACTAATTGGTACCAGACATAAACTCCTCTTTAAAAAATAAAACAAAAAGCGCATTCATCAAATTGATGGAACAGCATAACAAATCGTCCCCAGACAAATCGACAATCATTGCGGATATTGTTACAATCAACAAACTAAGATTCTTACAACTCTTATGGCCAAATCCACCAATGTTAAGCAACTTAGCTCAAATGTATCCACCAAATTTAGTAGTACACTATAAAATCACGCAGAATATTATGGCCTAGTGCGATTTAACATGAGCAAAAGTAGATGACTTGGGGTTTGTTTGGCTTTATGTTTTGAGGCTAAAAAGCCAAAAAGTAACTCAAAATCAAAAGTCAAAAAATCATAAAAAAATCAAAAAAAGGTCAAAATGTCATATTATATATATCAATTTATAAGCACTGCTCTAAATAACTATAAAATGGAATTTCAGCTCCTTCAATTTTAGTCGCTCATTAAAAAGTCAAAAAGCCATAAAAAGGCCAAGTTGCCAAATATCCAAGTAAAATTAGCAAGGCATGGAATCATCAATCATGCAATGAGTTTCTTATATACTCCTTTGGGGAGACTCTAGCAAGTTTACGTAGATAACTCAAAAACGCACAATGATGCTTTCGCCCAGAAGTGTTGAAGGTCCGATGAGTTGTGTTTGGATCATAAATTTGGATAGAGATTTGACAGGAAGAAAAATATAGTGAATAATAATAGTAGAGATCGTGAAAAAAATGTCATAAAATGTTTAAATGAGAGATTTTTAATTCTTTTGATTAGTGTGGAATGTTTTATTGTATGTGTAATTTAACAATAATGAATCTTTTATGATTTTTTTAAGCGTCTAATATTATATTTCCTTTGGCTACTCTTTTCTTTTTTAAAAATGATCTGCAAATCAATGATCCTAAACACAGGAGGATACCTTACTTTCATAATAAGCTACTAATGTTATATTGAACTCGATACAAGCCCATAATTTCAATTTACATTGAAAACGAAGAATGAAACATAAATATTGAATATAATATGATTCGGAAAAAGAAGTGGGAGGACTCACATCAGATTTAACAATCTGATCGGACTCCACATTC